>CM046944.1:65267420-65867420 GCA_025698515.1 Gossypium sturtianum | reverse complement strand
GTTTATCAGAAAGGGCATTTTGGTCATTTATCAATTAAGTGATTAAAATAGGTGAAAAGATGATAGAAATTCACTCATCTTCTCCCCCAAGCTGCCGAAAATTAGAGAAGCCATTGTTAGGGCTCTTTCAAATTTTCAAGCTTGCTAGTAAGTGCTCTTAAGCCCAATTTTTTGATATTCTTCGTATTTTTTAAGTCCCGGTAGCATGAGTAAGCTATTTATAGCTATTTGGTGAGCTATCATGGATGTTCAAAAATGTACATAGGTATGACATGCATGTATTTTGATGTTTTATGGAAGAATATGAAGGCTTGATGTAGTAGAAACATCTTTTGCTAAGAGGTTTTCCATGAAAATGCATGTAGGGACTTAGTTATGAAAATCTCAAGTTTGGTCATACATGGGTGATTTAGTGAGATTTGATGAATGCTTTAGTTGAGTAAGTGGTTCGGCTAAGCATGAAAGAGTAGAAAGTTGAATAAAAATCACTTTACGAGCCTTTGGGACTAAAGTGTAAATATGAGAAAGTTTAGGGGCAAAATAGTAATTTTGCTAAAGTATGAGATGTGGGTCAATTTAGTCAATGTGTGTATTGAATAAGCTGATTATTTCATTATAGATCAAGAAAGACGAGGCCCGGATCGAAACCGAGGTAAAAGCAAGGTGGTGGACTAAATTGCACATTTCAATACTTTTGAGTATCGAGGTAAGTCTATGCATAAACAATGCCTTCATACTTACAATTTGTAAATGCTAGCTAGGGTGTAGCATGAATGAGAACAAATGAGAATGATTGGGAACCTATGTGGTTCGAGTAGAATAAATGTAATATAGATGTGAATGGATGAATAATTGGGTAAATAGACTTGTGCATGTGTTGCGATAATGCTAGATGGTAGGCTAAGTGCGATACCATCCTAATGCATATTGACGATGAGCTAGCTATGTGCGATGCTATCGTGAGGTATATCATCTAGTGAGCTATGTGCTGAATCACTAAGAATACCATTGGGGTAGGCTAAGTGCGATACCACCTTATTAATCAAATGTGGTGTGCTAAGTGCGAAACCACCGAGATATTGACTGTGTGGATTGACTGTGTGTATTAACTGTGTGGATGAGTAGTGTGGATTAATTATGTGAACTAGCTGTGTGGATGAGCTGTGTGGATAAGTTATGTGGATTAACCGTGTTTGTATATTACGTAAATGTGATATTGAATGCGAGTGCATTTCAATGGTTGTGAGTATGTGACTCATGATGTGTTGGAAATGTGGTAAGGGATAGAAAGAGTAAGCATAGTTGTGAATTACTTGTTGGTATAATGGTAATAGTTGCTTAGCTTATACTTTGTTGCTTATGTGTTTATGTGTAAACTTACTTAAGCTCAAAGCTTACTCTCTTTCTTTTCCCTTGTCTTATAGATTAAAGCGTTGAATCGAGATACGAGGATCATCAGAAGATAGCCCACATATCAGCACACTTTGGTACATGAAACTTAATGTTTTGTATATGGCATGTATAGGGGCTAGATAAGTTAGTAAATTTTGTTGTAAATGGCTAAGATGTGTTGGCCTATAGATGGATAGCTTATTTTGTATAATGCCATGGTTGTTGGCTATTACATTATATGAAAGAAAGATGTAGTTTTCTATGTGAGAATGCACTTCAATTTGAGTTGATTATGATGGTGTTAGATGAGTATATGTTGTGTATGTTAGAAGGGTGAAAGAAACTTGACACTTAGTCTTGTTCTTGACCATGTGGGTAGACACACGGACGTGTGTCTAGATCAGTGTGTGACACACGGTCAGCCCACGGTGTGTCTTTGTGGCCGTCGGTCCTCTGCATGTTAATATTTGAAAATAGAATAGACCACGGACTAGTCACATGGGCGTGTGCCTAGGCGTGTGGGATTCATCGGTGTTGGCCACGGGCTAGCCACACGGGCGTGTGTCTGACTCTAGGCCGTCGCGAGGAAGTCGATGTTCACCACGGTTGGGGAGCACGGGCGTGCCATGGCCGTAGGGCATTTGGCGAGAATGCTTGGTTTTTAGGCACGGTCTGGGGACATGGGCGTGTGTACTCATGCACGGGCGTGTCTAATCTTGCACGGGCGTGTGAGACCTGTATATAAGAGAAAAAGTTTAAGGATCGTAAAAGTTCCGGATTAGTCTCGAGAGCCCTCGTGTGTATGAGTGAGGCCTCGTAAGTCGAGAATGAGGTTATATCAAGTAATGACGTTGAGCCTAAGTGGCGATTAAGCGGTTTGAGTTCGGTAATGCCTCGAGCCCGGTTCCCAGCGTCCCGGGCAAGAGGTGTTACATTTAGTGGTATCAGAGCTATGGTTTAGTCAGTTCTAAGACTACCGCAGCGGGTGTAAGAGTCTAGCTATACATGCCATAAGTGTACGATGATAGTGTGGTGGTTTCTGATGATTTTAAATCTTGTTTTATATAGAATATGGATTCTCGATCCATTGACTGGCGATGAAGCGACTAGTAATGCGTCGGCTCTGCGCAAGGAAATCGTGCGGTGCAAAGTGGACTCGAGGCGAGGGGTCAAGGGGAAGAGGCACGAGAAGCCTTTCTCCATATGATGAGTAATTGGTACTCGAATTATGTCCGAGTGAACCCTAATGCTCAACCTCCTCCACCTCCTCCTATACCTCAGCCAAATCTTGTGGCTCCTCAAGGTATGGATGTAGTGAGGATATCGAAACCCCCGGTGGATAAGATTAGAAAACACAGGGCTAAGGAGTTTAGAGCTAAGGTAGATGATGACCCAGAGAGGGCGGAGTTCTGGTTGGAGAACTCGGTGAGGGTGTTCGATGAGCTCTCATGTACACCTGAGGAGAGTTTGAAGTGTGTCGTATCGTTGCTGAGAGATTCGGCGTACCACTGGTGGAAGACGCTGACGTTAGTGGTCCCATAAGAGCGGGTGACGTGAGACTTCTTTTTGGAAGAGTTCTGGAAGAAGTATATAAGCCAGAGGTTTACTGATCGAAAAAGGAAAGAATTCCTTGAGTTTAAGCAAGGAATGATGATAGTAGCTGAATACGAGTGTGAGTTAGTTAGGCTTAGCAAATATGCTCAAGAATGTGTGTCGACAGAGACCATCTTGTGCAAGAGGTTTGAAGATGGGCTGAATGAGGATATCAAACTCCTAGTTGGCATTTTGGAGTTGAAAGAATTCGTGATATTAGTTGAGAGGGCAAGTAAGGCCGAAGAGTTGAGTTCAGATAAGAGGAGGGCTGTGAGTGAAGCCCGAGATGCGAGAAAGAGACCGATGGGCAAGTCGTATCAAGCCCAGTCGAAAAGATCCAAGGAAGTGAATCCTCGGATGTCAGCCTCAGTGGGGTATTCGCATCGAGACTTGGACAATACTCGTCAGGGTTCGAGAGTCCGAGCTCCCTCGATGGAAAGTGTGGGCAATATAAAGAGTAAACCGGAGTGTCCTAGTTGTGGTAGGTATCACACCGGAGAGTGTTGAGAAAGCAAATGAGAAATGTTACAAATGTGGTTCCCCTGACCACTTTATCCGTAACTGTCCCGAGAGGGATGATAAGGAAGAGAGGCAAGAAGTGAGACCTAGTGATGTGTCTACGAGGGGTAGACCACCAAGGAACCCAAGAGGTGGGGCTAGTGGTAGAGTTGCATCCAGGGACTCTGCTGTAAGACCAGAGGGTCGGGCACCTGCAAGGACGTGCGCCATTCGCACTCGCGAAGAGGCATCCTCCCCTGGTGTGATAACGGGTACTTTTTCTCTCTTTGACACCTCTGTTATTGCTTTAATAGATCCAGGGTCTACTCACTCTTCTATTCGCATGAGATTAGCATCTAGTTTGAGTATGACCGTTGAGTGTACGGACATTGTGATTAAGGTGTCAAACCCGTTAGGAAAGCATGTGTCAGTGGACAAAGTATGTAAGAATTGTCCTTTGTTGATTGAGAATCATTATTTTCCAGCAAACCTGATGTTGTTGCCGTTTGATGAGTTCGATTTAATCCTAGGCATGGATTAGTTGACTACCCATAGTGTTTTAGTGAACTGTGGTAGTAAGTACATTTAATTGAAATGTGAGAGTGGAGATGTGGTTCAGGTTGAATCAGGTGGATCGGATAGTCTACCAGCGATGATTTCTTCCCTAGTGGTTGAGAAATGTTTGAGGAAAGGATGTGAGTCCTATCTTGCGTTTGTGTTGAATACTCAAGAGGTTGGAGTAGAGTTTGAAACAGTGCCAGTGGTATGTGAGTATCCAGATGTATTTCCGGAAGAGTTACCCGGATTACCTCCAGTGAGAGAGGTCGAGTTTGGAATTGAGTTGGTTCCGAGAATGGCACCTATTTTGATTGCTCCGTCTGAGAATGGCAATTGGTAGAGTTGAAGGAATGAAAGTTCGGTTGCAAGCCCGACGGATAAGGGTTTTGCAAGACCGAGCTACTCGTCGTGGGGTGCTCCGGTATTGTTTGTGAAGAAGAAAGATGGGTCTATGAGGTTGTGTATAGACTATAGATAACTGGACAAGGTGACGGTTAAGAATAAGTATCATTTGCCAAGGATTGATGATCTTTTCGATCAACTGAAGGGAGCTACAGTGTTCTCCAAGATAGACTTGAGGTCAGTTATTATCATTTCGGGGTGAAAGAGCAAGATGTGTTGAAAACGCATTTCGGACAAGGTATGGCCATTATGAGTTTTTGGTTATGCCGTTTGGTTTGACGAATGCACCTGCGATTTTTATAGATCTGATGAACCGTATTTTTGGACCATATGTGGACAAGTTTGTGGTGGTCTTTATTGACGACATATTGATCTATTCTCGGGATGAAAACGATCATGAAGAGCACTTGAGAATTGTCTTGCAAACTTTGAGAGACAAGCGATTGTATGCTAAGTTTAGCAAGAGTGAGTTTTGGCTCAGAGAGGTTCATTCCTAGGACACATGGTGTCGGTGATGGTGTCAGAGTTAACCCGAGTAAGATATCGGCTGTTATGGATTGGAAATCACCGAGGAACGTGTCAGAAACCAGAAGTTTCTTGGGATTAACGGGATATTACAGACATTTCGTAAAGGGGTTCTCTGTGATTGCTACCCCGATGACGAAGCTATTGTATAAGGATGTCAAGTTTGAATGGACTGAGACATGTCAACAGAGCTTCGAGAGACTGAAAATAATGTTGACTGAGGCACCGGTTTTGGTTCAACCAGAATTGGGGAAGAAGCTCATGGTATATAGTGATGCGTCGTTTAATGGTCTCGGTTGCGTGTTGATGCAAGAGGGTAAGGTAGTCGCTTACGCCTTGAGGCGCGATTAAAACGCACGCAGAAGAATTATCGACTCACGATTTAGAGTTGGCTGCCATTGTGTTTGCGTTAAAGATTTGGCGACATTATTTGTATGGCGAAAAGTGTCGAATCTTTACGGATCACAAGAGTTTAAAGTATTTGATGGATCAGAAGGATCTGAATCTGAGACAGAGACGGTGGCTTGAATTGTTGAAATACTATGAGTTAGTCATTGATTACCACCCGGGGAAAAGCGAATGTGGTTGCGGATGCCTTGAGTAGGAAATCTCTATACGCTCTAAGTGTAACAGACCGAATTCGACCTTAATCGGAACGGTGGTTTCGGGACCACGAATCTGAGTCCGAGAAATATTTTAATATTATATTTTGAGTCTTTTATATGTGTGTGAAAGTTTCGTAGAAAATTTTTATCGTTTGAGTGCTTAATTTGTTAAAAAGGACCTAATCGCGTAAAGTGAAAAAGTGGTAGACTAAAGTGAAATGTGCTTAATTGATCATGGCTTTATAATATGAAGTATATAATGGGTAAATAACCCATTTTAGATGTTAGTGGCCGGCCATGGACAAGTTTGTCCTTAAGTTAAAATGTTTAGTTATTTTTAATTATAAGGTTAGTTTAGTAAATTGGTATTTATTTATTATATGTTAAAATAACCAAGAAAAGAAAGCCATCATCTTTTCACTCATCCATGGCCGAATGTGGAGGAAGAAATAAGCTTTTGGTTCTTTGAAATTTCGGCACTTTGAAGCTAAAATTCAAGGTGAGTTTTTAGTTAGTTTTCGATAAATTTTACGTTTTTGAGATCGTTGCTTCGAACTGTAGTTGACCCATGTTAGAATTTTTGAAAATGAGCATGTATGAGATTCGGCCATTGCTGGGTTCTTGTGATTTTTGGTGATTTATGATTTGAGATAAATGAAATGTGAGGGCTTGTAAAGTCCCTAGGAACATTCGGCCCTTGTATAGTATTAGCTAATTTGATGTATTTTGTGTGTTATGCAAAATAGGACTAAATTGCAAGGTAGTGAAATATTAGGGGTAATATGGTAATTTGTCTAATTATGTGATTTGGGACAAAATTGAATTGAAATGTACTTGAATGAGCTGAATTTAATGTGTTTTAGATCAAGAGCAAAGAAAAGCGGAATTGGATCGGGGAAAGCGAAGGTTCTCGAATAGCCGATTTACGGTCTATCGACAACCTGGGTAAGTCCTTAAGCAAATATCGTTAAAGATTTATTTACGACTATGATGAATAATGAAACTTGAATATTTAAAGTATAATTATAGATAATAGCCGAATGTAGAAGTATGGTATTGAATTGAATTTACTTTGTAAAACGAAAAGTGTATAAATATGTTTTGGTTGGTATTGAAGGTAATATGATCTCTATGAGTTGTTTGCATTGTTGATGTTATGAAATGAGTGTTGAATTAATGATCATATCTATATCGGGCTTTAAGCCTAGCAGGCTTCGTGCTTGGTGTTATTTATCGGGTAAATGCCTAGCGTGCCTTGTGCCTGATGTAATTCGGGTTATGAGCCTAGCGGCCTTGTGCCGTGATGTATATCAGGCTTATTGCCTAGCAGGCTTAATGCCGGTGATGTGTTATAAATCCTTTACAAGGTGGGATGTAAATACTTAAATAAACAAAATGCTCGGGTAAATATAAAGGTTTATGAATGCAAGGAACAAGGTATGTGATTATCTTTCCTTTCAAATTACATAAGTGGTAGAATGGTTAAAGTTTTTGATAATGAGTCTTTATGATATGTGTATTTGAATTATTCATTAATAAGTGTGATATGTATATTGAATATAAGCTTGGTGATATCTTTGAGATTCGGTCAAAGGTAAAAATGTCAAAAGTGAAAGTTATTGAAAATGCATATCTGTATATATATATGATTAATCATATATACTTGCGATATATGTTATACTTGTTAATAAGGTAATATCACGAATACTTAAGGCTTAAAGTGCTTTGGAAGGGTTGTATACCTTCAATGAGGGAATAATAGATGATAAGTTACATAGACGGTTGTTCGACCATATTGAAATTATTATTTGTTAAATTACTTGAATTTACAGATATATTTATATATGTATGTGTGCTAAATGTTGGAATATTTGACTATTTGTTTCAGTAAATGCTTAAGACTTACTAAGCTAGTGAGCTTATTTCGTGTGTGCTCTTTGTTCTATTTTATAGATTTTCCATCAAGCTACGGGCATCTGAGGATCGTCGAAAAAGTCAACCACACTATCTCCCCTTGTGGTATTTAATCTTAGTTTTGAACCGAAGGCATGTATAGGTTAGACTAAGGTTTAGATTAATGACTTTCGGCCTTGTATATATATGAATAGCCTTGCGAAAATGGCTATTTCTTTTGATTAAGTTTAATTCCTATGTTCTTGATATAATGGATTGATTATGATATTAAGGGATGTGAAATTTGGCCATGGTTTAATCATGTATGGAATATGGTCAAATAATATGCCTATTATATCTAGATGTGATGCATTTGGGATAAGTATGATATATTGATATGGTTTGCATTCATATTGATTTGGTTCGAATGAGGTGGATATAGTTGAGATGATGTTATTTGGGTTGTAAATTAATTTGGTCTATTTGGATTATTAAAGATGCCATGTTAATGTTGATGAGTAGTAAGTTATTTTAGCCTATATTCGGCCATGGTACATATATATTTGATAAGTATGGTTTGATTTTTTGGTTTAAGGCAATTTGGGCTAAAACAATGAATTGATAAGGTATATTGGTTTAATAGACGTTCATGTATGTATAATATTTCACAGTCTATATGTGCAACCGTTTGATGCATAAATATATGTTTATAATAATAAAGTGTACATGAAAACATTTGTACATGGATTGATTTCAAAAATGGTATGTGCTAATTTGGTATTTATAAATATTACGTATATATATATATATATATATATTCATTTGTGATAGCATGAAATGATATGAATTTATCAAGTGTTAGTTGGATGGAGTGTATGGACTTGGTAATTGTTATGGTAAGACCTCGTAACCCTAATCCGGCGACGGATACGGGTTAGGGGTGTTACACTAAGAGTTATGAGGGTGAGTTTAGCATTGTCTGATGATGGTGCTATTTTGGCAGAGTTGAGAGCTAGGCCACTATTTGTTCAACAAATATGTGAAGCTCAGAGAAATGACAGCGAGATGCAAGCTAAGATAGCTAAGTGCGGATCAGAAAATGATTCTGATTTTCGAGTGGAATTGAATGGTTGTCTGATGTATTGTGACAGAATTTGTGTTCCTAAAAATGAGGAGTTCATTCGAAAGGTTTTCTATGAGGCCCACAGTGGATGCTTGTCAGTACATCCAGGCAGTACGAAAATGTACAATGATTTGAGAAAGTTGTATTGGTGGTCGGGTATGAAAAGAGATATTTCAGAGTTTGTGACTAAGTGTCTGATTTGCCAACAAGTGAAAGCTGAGCATCAAGTGCCTTCGGGATTGCTTCAACCAGCGATGGTTCCCGAATGGAAATGGGATCGGCTTACCATGGATTTTGTGACGGGGTTGCCGACGACTCCGAGAAAGAGAGATGCTGTGTGGGTTGTTATGGATAGATTGACGAAGTCGGCTCACTTTATTCCAGTACGTGTTGATTATTCACTGGATAAGTTAGCTGAGTTGTATGTGGCAGAGATAGTGAGATTGCATGGTGTACATGTAATCCGATGGTTTTGGAAGAAGTTGCAAGAGGCCATCGGTACGAGATTTAATTTTAGTACTGCGTTCCATCCGCAATCCGATGGTCAGTCTGAAAGAGTGATTCAAGTTCTTGAGGATATGCTTCGATGCTGTGTGCTAGAATTCGAAGGTAGTTGGGAGAGATATCTACCTTTGGTCGAATTTGCCTATAACAATAGTTATCAGTCGAGTATACAAATGGCACCGTATGAGGCTTTGTATGGTCGTAGGTGTCGAACTCCTTTGTATTGGACCGAGCTTAGCGAGAAACGGATTCATGGGGTCGATCTAGTAAAAGAGACCGAAGAGAAAGTGAAAGTAATCCGTACTAGTCTGAAAGCTGCTTTGGACCGACATAAGTCGTATGCGGATTTGAAAAGAAAAGAAATAGAGTTTGAGGTAGGCGACAAAGCATATTTGAAAGTATCACCGTGGAATAAGATTATGAGATTTGGACAAAAAGGGAAATTGAGTCCAAGGTTCATAGGGCCGTATGAGATTACAGACTGAATTGGGCCTGTAGCTTACCGGTTGGCTTTGCCGGTAGAGTTAGAAAAGATTCATAACGTGTTCCATGTGTCGATGTTGCGACGATATCGCTCCGATCCTTCACATGTGATTCCTTCAACGGAAATAGAGATAAGACCGTATATGTCTTATGAAGAGGAGCCGATTAAGATCTTCGCTCGAGAAGTGAAACAGTTGAGAAATAAGAGCATAGCACTAGTGAAAGTGTTATGGCAGAAACATGGCGTGGAAGAGGCTACGTGGGAAACAGAAGAAGCTATGAGAGAGCGACATCCAAACCTCTTTACTGGTAAGATTTTCGGGGACGAAAATCTGTAAAGGGGGAGAGTTGTAACATCCCAGTTTAGGGCCTAGTCAGAATAGTGGTTCGAGACCACAAATCCGAGGGTCATGAATGAGTTTTTGAGGCTTATAATATGTATGCATGCTAGTGTGAAAGTTTCATGAAGCAATTTTGTGAAATTTTGGTTGAATTGCCCAAAAGGACTAAATTGCAAAAGTTGCAAAATGTGTGTTTCTAGAAGCTATATGTGTGAAATAGCTTTAGATTATTAATTAAAGGTCCTTAAATAGCAATTTATCCAAATTCTAATTTTTCGACAAAAATGGGCATGGATGAGTTAAAATTGAAAGTTTATCAAAAAGGGCATTTTGGTCATTTATCAATTAAGTGATTAAAATAGGTGAAAAAATGATAGAAATTCACTCATCTTCTCCCCCAAGCTGCTGAAAATTAGAGAAGCCATTGTTAGGGCTCTTTCAATTTTTCAAGCTTGCTAGTAAGTGCTCTTAAGCTCGATTTTTGATATTCTTTGTATTTTTGAAGTCCCGGTAGCATGAGTAAGTTATTTATAGCTATTTGGTGAGCTATCATGGATGTTCAAAAATGTACATATGTATGACATGCATGTATTTTGATGTTTTATGGAAGAATATGAAGGCTTGATGTAGTAGAAACATCTTTTGCTAAGTGGTTTTCCATGAAAATGCATGTATGGACTTAGTTGTGAAAATCTCAAGTTTGGTCATACATGGGTGATTTAGTGAGATTTGATGAATGCTTTAGTTGAGTAAGTGGTTAGGCTAAGCATGAAAGAGTAGAAAGTTGAATAAAAATCACTTTACGAGCCTTTGGGACTAAAGTGTAAATATGAGAAAGTTTAGGGGTAAAATAGTAATTTTGCTAAAGTATGAGATGTGGGTCAATTTTGTCAATGTATGTATTGAATAAGCTGATTTATTCATTATAGATCAAGAAAGACGAAGCCCGGATCGAAACTGAGGCAAAAGCAAGGTGGTGGACTAAATTGCACATTTCAATACTTTTGAGTATCGAGGCAAGTCTATGCATAAACAATGCCTTCATACTTACAATTTGTAAATGCTAGCAAGGGTGTAGCATGAATGAGAACGAATGAGAATGATTGGGAACCTATGTGGTTCGAGTAGAATGAATGTAATATAGATGTGAATGGATGAATAATTGGGTAAATAGACTTGTGCATGTGTTGTGATAATGCTAGATGGTAGGCTAAGTGCGATACCATCCTAATGCATATTGTCGATGAGCTAGCTATGTACGATGCTATCGTGAGGTATATCATCTAGTGAGCTATGTGCTGAATCACTACGAATACCATTGGGGTAGGCTAAGTGCGATACCACCTTATTAATCAAATGTGGTGTGCTAAGTGCGAAACCACCGAGATATTGACTGTGTGGATTGACTGTGTGTATTAACTGTGTGGATGAGTAGTGTGGATTAATTATGTGAACTAGCTGTGTGGATGAGCTGTGTGGATAAGTTATGTGGATTGACTGTGTTGTATATTACGTAAATGTGATATTGAATTCAGGGGTGCATTTCAATGGTTGTGAGGATGTGATTCATGATGTGTTGGAAATGTGGTAAGGGATAGAAAGAGTAAGCATAGTTGTGAATTACTTGTTGGTATAATGCTAATAGTTGCTTAGCTTATACTATGTTGCTTATGTGTTTATGTGTAAACTTACTAAGCTCAAAGCTTACTCTCTTTCTTTTCCCTTGTCTTATAGATTAATGCGTTGAATCGAGATACGAGGATCATCAGAAGATAGCCCACATATCAGCACACTTTGGTACATGAAACTTAATGTTTTGTATATGGCATGTATAGGGGCTAGATAAGTTAGTAACTTTTGTTGTAAATGGCTAAGATGTGTTGGCCCATAGATGGATAGCTTATTTTGTATAATACCATGGTTGTTGGCTATTACATTATATGAAAGAAAGATGTAGTTTTCTATGTGAGAATGCACTTCAATTTGAGTTGATTATGATGGTGTTAGATGAGTATATGTTGTGTATGTTAGAAGGGTGAAAGAAACTTGACACTTAGTCTTGTTCTTGACCATGTGGGTAGACACACGGACGTGTGTCTAGACCATGTGTGACACCACATCAGGCCACGGCGTGTCTTTGTGGCCGTCGTCCTCTGCATGTTAATATTTGAAAATAGAATAGACCACGGACTAGTCACACGGGCGTGTGCCTAGAGCGTGTGGGATTCATCAGTGTTGGCCACGGGCTAGCCACACGGGCGTGTGTCTAGACTCTAGGCCGTGCGAGGGAAGTCAGTGTTCACCACGGTTGGGGAGCACGGGCGTGCCATGCCCGTGGGGCATTTGGCAGAATGCTTGGGTTTTTAGGCACGGTCTGGGGACATGGGCGTGTGTACTCATGCACGGGCGTGTGAGACCTGTATATAAGGGAAAAAGTTTAAGGATCATAAAAGTTCCGGATTAGTCTCGAGAGCCCTCGTGTGTATGAGTGAGGCCTCGTAAGTCGAGAATAAGGTTATATCGAGTAATGACGTTGAGCCTAAGTGGCAATCAAGCAGTTTGAGTTCGGTAACGCCTTGGGCCCGGTTTTTGGCGTAGAACCCGGGTAAGGGGTGTTACATAAACCATAGGCTTCTAGCCAACTTACTCATACTTGCCCTTATATAACACGTTTTGTGTCATATATCGTAATCGTCTCTTCGTGATTCATTCACGAGTACATGTTTTCACTCTTTCACATGACTTTAGTACCATTCTAATTTCTACCTCTAAACTCATCTATCTGTCCCATTGATCACTAGGGATAATCAAAGACGCATGTTCATCGTCATTCATGTAGGTACGAAACCAATGCCACATTCCCGAGGTGGTCTTATATGGAGTCACCTCTAAATGCCAATGCCATATCCCGGATAAGGTCTTATATGGACTTCAACATCAAGCATCGATGCTGTATTCTGAATATGGTCTTACACGACTCTCATATTCATCACCGAAGCCATACCCGGGATATGGTCTTATACGGGTTTTTAATTTGGTGCCGAGGCCATGTCTTGGACGTGGTCTTATATGGGACCTTATCTATCTCATATTTTGATGATAGCATTATCATATTCATTATAGTCCCCTAGGACATCAACCTTACGTTCCACGGCAATTACTCTATTTAGTAGAGTATCATGTATAAACACGATACAAAGCATTCTCAACTATGCTAACATAAATTTTTGCATTAATCACATGCAAACTTATTCAATTTGACTCTCATAACATCTCATCATGATTTAACAGTGGTAAGGGGGTGAAGTCGTAAAGCCCCTAACTTGATTCTCGTGACTACATACATGTGATTTAGCATCCCTAATTAAAGAAATATCATCGTAGTCACACAACTCGCTCCAAGCAAGTTTTCATACTTACTCACGTTACAATGGTTTCTATCACCCATACTTTCGAACGGTGAGTTCACTTACTCAAGTTTCACATTAATATTTACTTTCTCTTACTATTGCTTATTAATATAGAGAATGTCTTACGGGTTTGAGTACATCGTTTACTTGATTGCCATAGTCCAACTACAGTCTTACTCGTATCACAACGTCATAGCCTAGCTATTACTTTACATGTCATCACGATGCCATAGCCTCGCTATGGTCTTACACGAAATCTCATATCAATACCAATGCCATATCCCAGATACGATCTTACATGGAAACTCATATCGATGTCGATGCCATATCCCAGATATGGTCTTACACGAAATCTTATATCGATATCGACGCCATATCCCAGATATGGTCTTACACGATCTCATACCGAAGCCAGGTCCCAGACGTGGTCTCACACGGGATTACTATTTGATGCCGATGCCATATCCGAGATATGGTCTTATACGGGATCTCACAACAAATATCGATGCCATATCCCAGATATGGTCTTATCTGATTAACTTATTCAATACCGAAGCCATATCCCTGATATGGTTTTATACGGGATCATGTATCGATGCCAATGCCATGCCCCAGACATGGTCTTATATGGGATCACATATACCGCCATGGTCCAACCATGGTCTTATTCATCATTTTATCATTGAACGACCGTACTCATCTCCCGCATTCTACTTAATCAAACTTTTCGCTTTTACTCTCACACTATAATATGTGTGACTTTGTAACAGTCATAAGACGAAACATTATACCTTCTCTCGCTTTACTTGATCACACGTGAGATTTAACCATGTGGACATATTTATCATAAACAATGGCATCACAAATCTCACATGCTTACTTACTCTTACTGCTTCTCACATACATCATGGTACTTACTAGTCTCATGTTTGTAAGGCAAATAAGGTACCTGTAACACTTGATCACATAGATCAGTATAGTTTACTATAACAAGCATAATCTCAACATCATCATTCATAACATGAATTATACTTGTTAGTCAGCCTTCACTAGCATGACATGGTATCAACTTTACTACTAACTTTCTTGCTATCTCATTTAAGCTTTACTCTTTTTTCCCGATGAATTACTATGAATGACCGAGGATACTGAATCTCATTTCACATGTATCTTGATGCCAATGCTATAACCTTGATATAGTCTTACATGGGATCTCTTACTTGGTATCGATGCCATGTCTTGACATGGACTTACATGAAGTCTTGCTTGTGGGTTCCCTTGGGAACTTACCATTGCCGTGTCTCGACATGGTCTTACTTGGTTTCTTTACTTGTCAATGCCGAGCCTTGGCTTGGACTTACATGAAATCTTTCTTGTTACTCACCAATGCCATTCCTTGGCTTGGACTTACATGGGATCTCTATCTCTTTATAGTTTTTCAATGCCAAGACTTGTCTTGGACTTAAATGATAACTTTGCTTGGAGACTCACCAATGCCATTCCTTGGCTTGGGCTTATATGGGTCTTCATCTCGTAATAACTCTTCAATGCCAAGACTTGTCTTGGTCTTACATGATAACTTGCTTGATTGCCGATGCCATGTCTTGACATGGTCTTATACGGACTTTCTTGTCTCACATGGCAGATTGAGTATCCTAAGTAATTCATTTTCAATCGGGACTTTCATATACATGCTCTTAGTAACTTCTTTGTTTAATAAATAATTAAACATTTTCATGGAAATAATGTGCATATAACAACATCACAAGCAAATTAATGAAAATATCCATGAAGCTTGAAAATCATACAGACTTACTGAAATTAGCTCGGTTGGGAATCATCTCTGTCTTAACAAAACAATTTCGTTAGAGGCGGGAGACATCACACTATCACGGTCCACATATGGCATGTATAGCTAGACTCTTACTCTCGCTAGGTTAGTCCTAGAACAAACTAAACCATAGCTCTGATACCACTAAATGTAACACCCCATACCCGATTCTGAGGCTAAGACCGGATACGAGACATTACTATGCTTGAACTTTCTTAAACATGTACTTACGGGCTATAAAATTTCATTTCGAATTAAAAAGTTCTCTTTTTTAGTCAAATCAGACATTTCATGGGCCTACGAGGCCTCAGCCTTATGTCCCAAAACTTTCGAAACTCATCCGAAAACTTTCTCTCGAAATAGGGGTCACACATCCGTGTGACTTGGGACACACCCGTGCATCCCTAAAACATGCCCATGTCTTTCACCCGTTGAGGATACTGGCAAATTACACACGTCTTGGACACGCCCGTGGCCCTGGCCCGTGTGCCAAACCTTGGCATTCTAACTTATTCACATGATCTGCACACACACGTGTGCGTCATCCGTGTGACAATTGAATTTCTAAGTGTCAAGTGCAGACTTCACACGGCCTTGGCACGCGCCCATGTGCTAACCGTGTGTATCACACAGCCTGAACAAATGGCCGTGCGACCAGCCCGTGGTCTAATCTGACTTAAGATACTAAGGTGCAGGAGACACACGGCCTAGACACACGCCCGTGTGTCTATCCGTGTGGGCACTTAGAGGCTATCTTACCAAGCCTTTTACCACTCCCGTTTGCATACATTCATATACTACATCAAAACATTCTCAAATCATGAATTAAAACACATGAATTAACACATTTAATCATTAAAGAGATAAAGTCTTTATCCCATACACTAGGGAGAACTACTCCCAATACAAATACAACCAACTTAAGCCATCATCTATGGTCATACACAACCAACTCTAGATTCTCTTAGGCCAATACCATTTGGCTACATCGGTTAGAACTTAATCAACTTTAAAAGAATCCCTATACATGCCATGACTCATAAGGACTTGATACCTCATGCCAAGTCTGCTCGATAGTGTGAAAACATCTCTGGCGGTCTTCAACCCGAGCTAGTTAAAATAACCTATAAGGGATGAGAAAAGTAAAGGAGTAAGCAATAATGCTTAGTAAGCTCATCTGCATAATGTGTCAAATATTGATATTCATTGAATATACATAATTATAAAGTATAATGATGAGTGTCTCTCATAAACTCATGGTTACTTGCTCAAATATTCTTGAAACTTACTCATTCAATCTCTTACCACATTCTTACCATGTCACAAGCCAATTGCTCATTCAATTAGCATACATTCTTGCACTGATCACCACATGATCATATAAAACAACACATCAAGCATTTTCAATAAGCTGCTCATGCTACTAATATCTCGGTGGTTTCACACTTAGCCCACCATTGAATCTCTAATAGGGTGGTATCGCACATAGCCCACCAATCATTTATACTTATGGTGGTTCCGCACTTAGCCCACCTTTCATTTTACATTCATGGATAGTAATCCACATGTATATCTCTATTTCAAATATTCATCCGAGAACATTCTCGCACACTTCTATTCTTACTTAACTTTCTATGATACTCGTTTGCATTCACACAATACATTAATAAACCTATCTCATGCAACTAAAGTGTATTGAATACATATAACCCACTAAGGGTTCATCATACACTGAATCCATATCAATTCAATTCTAACACATACTTGTGCTTTTCGTGGTACAACCACATACTTTCTTCCTTTCCACATATACGTTGAATCACTCAAGTTATTAAATAACTCTCTTGAGTCTCATACTCATAATGTCACATAGAATTTATACCCCAATAGGGTCTTACTTGCATTAACATATCAATTCCATGTCCCTGACATGGTCTTATACGAATTCTTACATCGAGGCCATATTCCAATATGGTCTTACACGAGACTTTAACTATCATCATATCATTCTACATACATTTCCCATTACTCTTAGATTCAATTCATTTGACCTCTCATCAAAGATATTTCATACATTCATAGAGTAAATAAACATTCCATACAACATTGGAACATTAAATTAACTCATACGTAATTGCAACATTCGCACATGAACTTACCTCGATGTCGAAAGGGCCGATAGGGACTTTTTGCCCTCATTTCTCTTTTCATTCGTTCTAGGTCCGAAACTCATTTTCTTTGATCTAGAACAATGAAATTTACTGATTTAATCAATTATAGATCATAATACACCATAATCTACACTTTAGGCAAAGATGACTATGTTGCCCCTACACTTTGGCAAAATTATGATTTTGCCCCTAGACTCGTAAAAAAAATTTCATCACATTTTCTTGTTAAACAAGCCTAGCTAAACATTTAATCCTCTTACAACTATCCACAATTCCAACTATTTCATGCCTTAATGAACAAATTACAACTTTTGTATTTTAGTCCCAATTAGGTGTTTTCATGACAACACCTTTCACAAAAGTTGTTTCTCATCATCCTATCATTCATTTTCTTCCATAAAAATTCATCAAAAAACATAAACTCTATCATGGTAAGTCCCTAGACTTTCAACCATATTGCAAACTAGTCCTCTCAATAGCTAGCTTAAGCTTTGAGGACTCCAAATATACAAAATTCATCAAAGATAAACACCAAATTGACTTACTTGAATGGAGTAAAGCTTGCTGAAATTTTAAGCTTTCAAATCCCTCCCATGGCTGATATTTTCGGTTGGATAAGAAAGATAAATAAAAAGATGATAACTTTAGCTTATTTCATCTTATTTTATTCAATTTTCCAACTAATATCACCAATTTTCTATCATAATAAATGCTTTTGTCCCCTATGTATTATTACGGCCGGCCAAATCACTTAAATAAGGCCAAATTTCATAATTGGGACCTCCAATTAATAATCTATAGCTATTTGGCACCTCTAACAAATAAAATAGAACTTTCGCACTTTATGCGATTTAGTCTTTTTTTACAATTTAGCTAGAATTCGCTAAAATTAAGGCATCAAAATTTTCATGCATCCTTATAAACATATTATAACACATAACATATCATGCAAATAATTTTCTCTAACCTCAAATTAGTGATTCCGAGATCACTATTTCGACTAGCCACTAAATCGGGCTGTTACATTAGCGAATAAACCATTGCCTATAGTTAGTAGGCTTTTAAATTATTGTGGGTAAAGCAAGAAATAAAAAGCCTGCTGGTCTAGGGGGTAAGTGGTGTGTTACCTAAGCCAGAGGACTGAGGTTCGAATCTTGGTAGAGGCAAGGGAGAATTTATTTTGCTGCTGTGCCGTGGGAGGTGATAAAGTTTGACTGAAACACTGAAATGGTTGATAGGAATTCAAATTAAGTGGTTGAAGGGAGGTGTGATCAGATGGAGAGGTTTGAGGAGGGATTTTAGGAGAAAATCAAGGGATGAGGGGAGAGGGAATGTTGTGCCGAAAGTGGACTCTAGGCACTCAAGAATTCGGCCAAGAGTGGTATGCCTCATTTTTTTTTCCCTTTGGTGTTTTTTTCTCTTTTTGCTTCACAGGCCGAATGTGGTAGGGGATTTTGGCATATTATTCTGTTCCACTTTTGACAACCTTATCTTTGGCCGAATATACCTTTTCTCTTATTGTCATCTCTTCTTCTCTCTTTTTCCTGCTGTTGGCCGAATACACCCTCTTCATCTCCTTGCCTCTTCTTCATTTCTTTTCTAAAATATTTCTGTCAATTGCTGTTGTTTCACCCTCGCCGATTCTCTTCTCTTTTTACCCTCATTGTGTCGATTTTGTTCTTACTACTTCCTGCCGATTAGTGTTCCTGTGTTCTTTCTCTTGACTTCCCATAATACTACTCTTCTGAAAAAGGTGAGCAAATGTTTTCTTTTCCCTTGGCCGAATCTTCTCCCCCTTTTTCATCCTTGCCCTTTCATTTCTTTTTGGTGATCCATTTCTTTCCCTTGCAGTTGACTACTTTCCCTTCTCTATTGCTCTGGTTATCATTCTCTATTTTGTCGGTAAGTCTTACACTTCGTAGTGGGTACTCTTCTCGCGTTGTTGGTAAGTGAAGGTGGTATAGTATTATCTTGTGGCTTGTTGAATAAGTGCTTACTCTTTTTCAGTTGGTGCCTAGGGACTGTTCGAAGGGGTTGAAGGTTCGTAATTAACGTTTGGGTGGGCAAAACTTCATTCTTCACTTGATCAAAGGTAAGTTGTTGTGAGTATAACGATTGGGATAACTTGCGCTTATTCGATTAAGTAACTGCTTAAGTGAATAATTTAGGATTGTTGGTCAAGTGTAGGTTTCAAAGGCGTAAGCGGTTTTCTCAGCAAATAGAACCCAGGTGTGTAACAGCACTCTATAAACAATATCGGTGAAATGCCAAAAACTGTGTATAAACACTGCCCAAATCGTAAATCGACAAAAGTTGGAAAAAGTATGACAATTGACGCTACACGAGCGTGCGCTCGCTCGTGTGGTGAACTGAACGCATAAAACGTGGGCGTCAAATTGTTGAGGCCACCATGAGCGATTTCGTGGTCTTAGGTCGTTTTGGGCCATGTTTGGCCGAAATGGGCCGTGTGGGCCCAATAGGCTTGTGGGCCCCACACGGGCGTGTGGTGAAAATTGGGTGAAACTGTGTAATTTTCATGATTGAGACCAATTCTGGGCTATGTGGGCCACACGGACGTGTGGGCCCACATGGGCTCGCATTATGGGCCTTGGGCCCATTTTCACTGTTTGACTGTAAAGGTTGCATTGGTCGCCCGAGACGACTGTGGACCTATTGATGGGTCAGTAAGTACACCTAGACCCAAAACTGATAAAATGACTGTTATGCCCCTATGGTAAAATGATTGTTATGCCCCTATGATATTAATTAACTGTATACCTTATGTTATGTATGACTGTATATGAGAATGCCACGATATATATATGTTTCATCCATTTATGATATGTTTCATGGGGATGGGATTATTATGATTGGAGGAAGTGTATTGTACTGCCAGCTCTGATACAAATACTATTTACTGCCGCAACCGGTGCTAATATTGGAGTGTAGGGAAGGGTGGGTGATTTTATCCCCACATGGAGTGTTGGACTGGACAGAGTGGAGTGTAGAGGCTGGATGGGTAGGATTTCTGATTGCATGCCTAAACCGACATCGATCTTTGTTATGGGTTAAGGCCCCACCGATCTCGATCTTCGTTATGGGCTAAGGCCCACACTGATACTGATATTATAATGGGCTAAGGCCCACACTGATACTGATGCTGTAATGGGGTAAGGCCCGACTGAGCTGAACTGTTATTGATTGGGCTTAGGCCCAGACTGTAATTGCATTGGCTATTTACCTACATGGGGTTACACACTGCATTTTCGAAAACTCACCTCTTTGTTTATTTTTACAGGTAATCCCCAATCTTAGGCGGATCGGTGCTGCGAGGGATTCAGAGGTGGCCACATAACCGCACCAGCTTTTATGTTTGAGTTTTATTTCCAATAAATTTAATTTTGGTTTTTGTTATATAATAAGGCCTCTTCAAATTTTAACTTTCAATTTGGGGATTTTACTTATTTTAATTCACATCTGAGTAGTAATAGGACGCGGTTTTTTTCCAAAAGATAATTATTTTTCAGAACACCACATTTTCGTAACTTATTATAAAAGCTTCCGCATCAAACATGGTTTTAAAGTATAGTAACAAACTAATATGATCAATGTCGTACTAAAAACAACTTGAGTTTTAAATGAACAAAATACCCTTAAATGTTCGTTATGATCCTAAACGAGAATTAATATAGAACTGGTTTTTCCAATGAAAGTATAATTTCGAAAAACACTTCAATGTGATATCGCCAGATTTGGCCATCAAGTCTAGGTCGGGTTTGGGGTGTTACATTTAGTGGTATCAGAGCCAGGTTTCAAAACTCGACTATGGTTTTTGGATTTCTTTTTAAAACTCAAAATTTTCAAAAAAGAACTGTTCCAAGCAATTTGGAAGTATTTTGATATATTTCTACTGAGGTGTGGTACACCGAATCTCCGGCGTCGATATTGTAAGTCCTCTGAAACCTTTGTTTGTTTAAAGTGAAATATTGAGACTACTATTGGCGATGAGATCAAAAATATTCTCGTTGAGGGAAAACTAAACTCAGTAGTAAGACAAATATTTTGCAAAAACAAACTCTTAAATACTGATACTGCTTACATAAGATATCTTTTAACCAACACTGGAACTGTAAACTAATGCATAAAATTGTTAAAAATAAATAATAGGCAAATAGATAATGAGCACCAGAGGTACTCGTGGAAGGGGTACAAGAGGCCGTGGCGGAGGCCGTGGCGGAGGCCTTAGAGGTGCTCAGGTTGGGTCTTCGTCATCGGGCCACATGCCTAACGCTGAAGCTAGTGAGGCACTGGCTTCACCTATGATTGAGACTGGGTCCCACGACCGAGCGGATGGGGATGATACATTGTCCCAAGCTATGTTACGAATTCTAGAGAGGGTCGCTGGGCCCAATACTGGTACTATGGGCCGTGGGTCGGTCACGGAATGACTCCGGTCTAATGGGGCTGAGATTTTTAGAGGTATTGCTGGAGTTGCCCCTAACGTGGCTAAATATTGGATTGAGGCCACAGAGAGGATCATGGACGACATCGACTGCACCCCTGAACAGAAACTAAAAGGTGCAGTCTCCTTGTTACGAGACGAAGCCTATTAGTGGTGGCTTACAATTAAAGAGGGTACTCAGGTTGACCGATTGACATTGGAAATCATTAAGACCGCGTTCCAAGGAAAGTATGTGGGGGCTAGTTATATGGATGCCCAGAGGAGGGAATTTTTAAATCTGACTGAGGGGGATAAATTCGTGGTTGAATATGAAGCTAAATTTTTGTGATTAAGCCGCTATGCACGTGGGATGGCGGCAACTGATTATGAGCAGTGTGTTTGTTTCAAGGACGGCCTCAGGGATAGTCTGAGAGTTTTGATAGCTCTATAGAGGGAGCGAGATTTTTCCACAATGGTAGATAAGGCGAAGATCGCCGAGAAGGTGAAGCGTACTGAGCGTCTGAATAGAGAAAAGGGAAAAAATAAGAGGGATTTGGAGCCCTCAAGTTCCGTTCAGAGGCCGAAGCAAAAGGCCAGAATGGATGGGCCGGTCAGAGTTGGGGCCCTTAATGCAGCTACTGGACCACAGCCATGTGTTGACTTTGGTAGACGCCATTAGGGCGAGTGCTGGAAAATTATTGAGGCATGTTTGAGATGCGGATCATTAGAGCACCGTATCAGAGATTGTCCATGGAGGCCCGAACAGATGCAAGTTATAGGTCGTGGTGCTGTTCAGGCACCGAGAGGTGAGCAGTAGCCACCGAGAGGCCGTGGTCAGGCCAGAGAGGGAAATGGTATGGGTCGTGGTCGTCGAGCACCGGGTAGAGGTCTTTGGTCATCTTTGAGGTGAGGCGACCACCGTTTATATCTTGCGCTGTTGAGAGGATGGAGACGCCCCAGATGTTATTACTGGTATGTTCTTTATCCATAATGTACCTTATACTGCACTGGTTGATGTTGGGTCTACACATTCGTATATAGCATGCTCATTGTCTGAAACCTTGGGTATAATGGTTGAAACCACTGCGAGTGAGGTTATTGTGTTGAGTCCTTTAGGGCAGTCAGTTAAAGTAAACAAATTGTTCAGAGATGTTCCTTCGGAGGTGCAAGGAATCATCTTTTTGGCAGATTTAATGGAACTTCCATTTGGGGAATTTGACTTAATACTGGGCATGGATTGGCTGGTTAAGCATCAATTGAATTTAGATCGTGCTACTAAATGGGCGGTA
Organism: Gossypium sturtianum; assembly: GCA_025698515.1. Classification (NCBI taxonomy): domain Eukaryota; kingdom Viridiplantae; phylum Streptophyta; class Magnoliopsida; order Malvales; family Malvaceae; genus Gossypium; species Gossypium sturtianum. The sequence goes on along the minus strand of CM046944.1, from coordinate 65,844,361 downwards.
CTGAAAACTGTTGAGGGTGATGAGGTGGTGGTAATAGGGGAGCGTCGAAATTATCTATCAAATGTGATTTCTGCCCTGAAGGCTGAGAAGTTGGTTCGTAAGGGTTGCGAGGCATATATAGCCTACATCGATGTTTCTGATTCTGAGGTTTCGACTGTTCAAGACATCAGGACAGTTAAAGATTTTCCAGATGATTTTCCTGATGAACTACTTGGACCACCTCCAAACTGTGAAGTTGAATTTGGGATTAAGCTTCTATCGGGTACAGCTCTGGTGTCCATCACTCCCTATAGAATGGCACCGAAGGAGTTAGTGGAGCTTAACATTCAGATCTGTTTTGAGTAGGTAAATTTTGAGGCCAAAATTTTCTTTTAGAGGGGTGGAGTTGTAACGCCCCAAAATCTAGGTAATTATTTTTGTATGGTTGTAACACAAATTTTTGGTCTGCTTCAGTGGTTAAGTGATTTGGAGTGTGTTAGGGAGTGTCTGAGAAGTCCTGGGTTCAAGCCTGGGCTTGTGCAAAAAGTTTTATTTTTAGGGAATAAACCCTTGCCTATAGTTAGTAGGCTTTTAAATTATTGTGGGTAAAGCAAGACATAAAAAGCCTGCTAGTCTAGGGGGTAAGTGGCGTGTTACCTAGGCTAGAGGACTGAGGTTCGAATCTTGGTGGAGGCAAGGGAGTATTTGTTTTGCTGCTGTGCCGTGGGAGGTGATGGAGTTTGACTGAAACATTGAAGTGGTTGATAAGAATTCAAATTAAGTTGTTGAGAGGATGTGTGATCAGATGGAGAGGTTTGAGGAGGGATTTTAGGAGAAAATCAAGGGATGAGGGGAGAGGGAATGTTGTACCGGAAGTGGACTCTGGGCACTCAAGAATTCGGCCAAGAGTGGTATGCCTCATTTTGTTTTTCCATTTGGTGTTTTTTTCTCTTTTTGCTTCAGAGGCCGAATGTGGTAGGGAATTTTGGCATATTATTCTGTTACACTTTTGACAACCTTTTATTTTGCCGAATATACCTTTTCTCTTATTGTCATCTCTTCTTCTCTCTTTTTCCTGCTGTTGGCTGAATACCCCTTTTCATCTCCTTGCCTCTTCTTCGTTTCTTTTCCCAAATATTTCAGTCAATTATTGTTGTTTCGCCCTTGCTGATTCTCTTCTCTTTTTACCCTCATTGTGCCGATTCTGTTCTTACTGCTTCCTGCCGATTAGTGTTCCTATGTTCTCTCTCTTGACTTCCCAAAATACTACTCTTCTGAAAAAGGTGAGCAAATGTTTTCCTTTCCCTTGGCTGAATCTTCTCCCCTTTTTTCATCCTTCCCCTTTCATTTATTTTTGGTGATCCATTTCTTTCCCTTGCAGTTGATTGCTTTCCCTTCTCTATTGTTCTGGTTATCATTCTCTATTTTGCCGGTAAGTCTTACACTTCGTAGTGGGCACTCTTCTCGCGTTGTTGGTAAGTGAAAGTGGTATAGTATTGTCTTGTGGCTTATTGAATAAGTGCTTACTCTTTTTCGGTTGGTGCCTAGGGACTGTTTGAAGGGGTTGAAGGTTCGTAATTAATGTTTGGGTAGGCGAAACTTCCCTCTTCACTCGATCAAAGGTAATTTGTTGTGAGTATAACGATTGGGATAACTTACGCTTATTTGATTAAGTAACTGCTTAAGTGAATAGTTAAGGATTGTTGGTCAAGTGTAGGTTTCAAAGGCGTAGGCAGTTTTCTCAGAAAATAGAACCCAGGTGTGTAACATCACTCTATAAACGATATCGGTGAAATACCGAAAAGTGTGTATAAACACTGCCCAAATCGTAAACCGGTAAAAGCCAAAAAAAGTATGACAATTGACGCTACACGAGTGTGCGCTCACTCGTGTGGTGAACCAAACGCATAAAATGTGGGCATTAAACTATTGAGGCCACCATGAGCGATTTCGTGGTCTTAGGTCGTTTTGGGCCAGGTTGGGCTGAAATGGGCCGTGTGGGCCCAACGGGCTTGTGCCCCCCACACTGGTAAACCACACAGGCGTGTGGTGAAAATTGGGCCAAACTGTGTTATTTTTATGACCGAGACCAATTCTGGGCTATGTGGGCCACACGGGCGTGTGGGCCCACATGGGCCCGTATTATGGGCCTTGGGCCCATTTTCACTATTTGACTGTAAAGGTTGCACGGGTCGCCCGAGACGACTGTGGACCTACTAATGGGTCGGTAAATACACCTAGACCCAAAACTGATAAAATGACTGTTATGCCCCTATGATATTAATTGACTGTATGCTTTATGTTACGTATGACTGTATATGAGCATGCCGCGATATATATATGTTGCATCCATGTATGATATGTTGCATGGGGATGGGATTATTATGATTTGAGGAAGTGTACTGTACTGCCAGCTCTGCTGCAAATACTGTTTAGGGCCGCAACCGGTGCTAATATTTGAGTGTAGGGATGGGTGGGTGATTTTATCCCCACAATGAGTGTTGGACTGGACGGAGTGGAGTGTAGAGGCTAGATGGGTAGGATTTCTAATTGCATGCATAAACTGATATTGATATTGTTATGGGCTAAGGCCCCACGATCTCGATATCGTTATGGGCTAAAGCCCACACCGATATCGATCTCAGAATGGGCTAAGGCCCAACCGAAATAATCATTATTGATTGGGCTTAGGCCCAGACTATAATTGCATTGGCTATTTACCTACATGGGGTTACACACTGAGTTTTTGTAAACTCACCCCTCTGTTTATCTGTACAGGTAATCCCCATTCTTAGGCAGATCAGTGCTGCGAGGGATTCGGAGGTGGCCAAACAACCTCACCTGCTTTTATGTTTGAGTTTTATTTCTATTAAATTTAATTTTGGTTTTTGTTATGTAATAAGGCCTCTTTAAAATTTAACTTTCAATTTGGGGATTTTACATATTTTAATCCACATCTGAGTAGTAGTAGGACGTGGTTTTTTTCAAAAGATAATTGTTTTTCGAAACACCATATTTTCGTAACTTACTATAAAAGCTTCCGCATCAAACATGGTTTTAAAGTATAGTAACAAACTAATATGATCAATGTCTTACTAAAAACAACTTGAGTTTTAAATGAAAAAAATGCCCCTAAATGTTCGTTATGATCCTAAATGAGAATTAATATAGAACGGGTTTTTCTAATGAAAGTATGTTTTCGAAAAATGCTTCAATGTGATATCACCAGATTTGGCCATCACGTCTAGGCCGGGTTCAGGGTGTTACATGGCATGTGTAGGGTCTAGACTTAGTTGAATGTCATATTGTTTTGGCCAAATGTGTTGGCTCATTCAAAGATGAACTCTTTTGTATAAGGCCATAGTTGATGGCTCTTTCTTATTAATCTGTGAAAAGATGAGGTTATTCAAGATTGTGCAAGTAGTATCATGATTTACTTTGTTTAATTATGCATGAATGGGTTGAAGGTTTGATGTGAATCATGTTTGTATGAGTTAGGGTGATGGAATGAGCTTGGCAAATAGCCTTGTTCTTGTCCACACGGGTAGACACACGGGCGTGTGTGACACACAGTTAACTTCATGGGCGTGTGGTTAGGCCGTGTGTCCTATTGCATGCTAGGTTTACAAGTCAGTATGCTTACTAGTAAACACACGGGCAGAGACACGGCCGTGTGTCTCAGCCATGTGGAAGACACGGCCATGGACATGGGCGTGTGCCCAGGCCGTGTGAAGTCTGCACCTGAAATTAGGAATTTAATTCGTTACACGGTCCAAGGACACGGGCGTGTGCCTAGGCCGTGTGACATTTATGGGGTGATGACATCAGAAATAGAATGTCAAGGTTTTTGGCACACGGGCTAAGACACGGGCGTGTCGAGGCCATGTGAGGGACACGGGCCAGGGACATGGGCGTGTGTTTGGCCGTGTAAAAACCCCTGTAGGTTTGAATTGAGAAATAAATCCACACGGGGGTGGAACACGGGCATGTGTTATACCACACGGGCGTGTCTCTCCCTCCACACGGGGTGTGAACTGTTTAGTGAGAAATTTTCTAAGATTTTTGGGAGAGCTTCAAAGGAGCTCGATTTGATCCTGAATCATTCCTAAAGCGTGATTTAAGCCTCGTAGGCGTGTTTAAGAGGTGTTGATAAAAGTTTTAAATTTGGAGAGGAAAGTCAAGTCTCGGAATTGTATGATAGATTGCATATTAGCCTAGCAATGCCTCATACCCTGTTCCGGCGTCGAATACGGGTAAGGGGTGTTACAATGATAGAATTATTATGTGAAAGTTTCGTAAAGAAATTTTACCGTTTAAATGCTTAATTCGGTAAAAAGGATTAAATTGCATAAAGCGTAAAACTTGTGTGCCAATAGTTTAATGTGCCTTATAGCTATGGTTTATTAAATTAGAGGTCCTTATAGTGTTATTATGCCTTTGATAAGGTTAATGGATATTAATGGCCTTATAATTGATGATTAAATAGTTTAATAACCAAGGGTAAAATGGTAAACTATGTATTAATGTATTAATAATAAAAAAACCAAAAATTAGTGTTATTTTTCATCTTTCCCACTGAAAATCAAAGGAAGAAAAACCATTTGAAGCATTTTAGGGTTCGACCCTCTGTAGTCTTGATTGAGGTATGTTTTGAGTTCAGTTTTTGATAATTTCTACGTTTTTGTGATTATTGCTTCGTATTCTCGCTAGCCCGTACCTTAATTTTTGAATTTGTTCATGATTTTGTGAAGTGCCATTATTGAATATTTGAGTTTTTAGATGTTTGATGATGAAATATGAAAATTTGATGATAGATTTTAATGTTTTGTAAAGTGATTTTTGACAAAAATGTCAAAAAGGGATTAAATTGTGAAATTGTCAAATGTGGTGGTTAAAAGTGTGAAATAATGAAAGATATGGGCTGCTAGTGATAGGTGGTAAATTCGGCTAGGCATGGGTTGGTATTAAATTGCATGAATTTTGCAATTTTATGTGGTAATGACTAAATGGTAAAAATTGAAAAGTATTGGGGCAAATGTGTAAATTTGCCAAAATATGAATTATGGACTAAATTGAATAGATTGAATGCTGAATGTACTAATAATATATAGATCAAGATAACCCGAGATCGAGTATAGATCGGGGAAAAGGAAAGATCGACGAATAGCCGATAGTTTTTATCCGAGCAATACGAGGTAAGTTCGTATAATTAGAATCGAGCTTTTAAATATTTGTATTTATTTGAAATGTATGTATATGATCGAGGAATTGATATACTTGGAATACAAATGCCTAATTGATATATATTGATGGTTACCGAGTCCCGTTTGAACCGTAAGAATTCGTAGGATACAAGTGACATGTCACTAGGGTTACCCTTTTGGTAGAGCTCCTGCATTTGTTACGGACTCACCACAGCTCGTATGAGCTTATCGATATATCATCTCGTAAGAGCTTACTGTTGTCAGCTCATTGAAGCTTACCATTTCAGCTCGTATGAGCTTACTGTTCAGCTCGATAGAGCTTACCGTTTCAGCTCAAGAGAGCTTATTGTTCATCAGCTCAGGAGGAGCTTACCGATCATGGCTCGAAAGAGCATACTTGATAATGAACTGACGGATTTCTGATGTTTATCACCCGAGTATCCTTTAGAGTTCTAATAGGTTCAACGGGCATAAATTATGTTTATACGGATGAGTACTGTTATTGAATGAATTATTGGTTATATGATTGAGAATGAAATGTTGAATGCTAGTTATATTGATTATTGAATTATGATAATGGATGATTTCATGTATTAACTTGTCTAACCTATGGATGAATGCTTGTGATAGGCATTTGAAAATTGTATGGAGTTTACTTTAGTTAATTGCCTTGGTTATGTATAACTGGTAAGTTTAATTCTAAATTATACGGGCTTACTAAGCTATAAAGCTTACTTTGTTTCTTTTTCTATGTTTTATAGAGGTTCGTTAGCTCGCTCGTTTCGAACAAGTCGGAGTTTCACATCACACTATCAAATTTTTGATTGGTACTTTTGAATTTGTGGATAATTGTAAATATGGCATGTATAGGCTAGTTTAAAAGATGTTAGTTATGGCTATTTAATACTCAATTGAATTGGTATATTATGTGTATGAGATGTTATGGAATGATTGTCAATTGGGTTATGAAATGTGGTCATTTATGCTTGTGAATGCTTGTGAAAATAGGGTGGCAAAATGGCTTTGCAAATAGCCTATTTTTGTCCATACAGTAGAGACACGGGCGTGTGTCTCAGCCGTGTGTGACACACGATTAAGTAAACGGTCATGTGTCCCCTAGTGTTGAAATGGAATTGAAATCAGTATGCTCTACATGTCCTCACACACGGGCGTGCGACCGACCGTGTGGTACAAGTTAGTATACCCCCTAAATGGCACACGGCCTAGCACACAGGCATGTGGCTTAGCCGTGTTGATAAGTCAGTATGCCTTACAATTTTGGCACGGCCTGATACACGGGCATGTATGGCCATTTCGAAGGGCACACAGGCTAGACACACGGGCGTGTGGTTGGCCGTGTGACCCAAGTCAGTATACTCTCCAGTTTTCACACGGCCTGGCACACGGGCATGTCCTTGACCGTGTAACACAAGTCAGTATGTATGCCCTATTTTCACACGGTCTAAGACACGGGCGTGTCTACTAGCCGTGTGAGGCACACGGCCTGTTCACACGGGTGTGTGATACTAAAAATGTTGAAATTTTTTTAAGTTTCCAAAATTTTCATATGTTACCGATTTAGTCCCAAATGCATGATTGAAGCCTTGTATGCTCGATTTAAGTACATATTGAATGTGAATGAATGATATTTATTGAAATAAGATGATATTTGATAAAAGATTGTTATGAATTGAGTTACAAGTCCAGTAATGCCTCTTAACCTATTCCGGCGACAGTTACGGGTTAGGGGTGTTACACTAAATAAATAAATAAACCAAATTGTGACAATTGTATGGTAATGGTAATATATATGTGTAATAAATACATACATACATTTGTAATACATATATATACTTACTTATCATTTAAGAAAATATTATTATATTATTATATTATATTATTGTTATTATTATATAAAACATAAATAAATAAAAGAAATAAAACAAAAAGAAAGAACAAAGAACAGAATAGGAAACGAAAAAGGGGAGAAAAAGGGAGAAAAGAAAAAGAAAGGAAAAACTAGGGTTTCAAGGTTTGAAGTTTAATTGGTAATTCAACTGAATCCCTTTTCTTGTAATTTTGATGTTTTTAGAATCCTAGGACAAAATACTACTTGATTTATGTTAAAATTTTAGTAATTAGTGAATTTTTAGAAGTTGTTCATGTTGATTAAATTGAAGTATTAGGGGTTAAATTGATAGAATTTCAAGTTAGAATTGAGAAAAGGATTGAATTGTAAAATAAATTATAAGTTTTGAGTAATAGGGACTAAATTGAGAAATTTTTGAAATTTTGGGTTTTTTGGTGAAATTAGAGAGTTAAGTTTAGTTTAAGTGAAAATTGAATGAAAATAAAAAATAAATTGTGAATAAAATAAGGTTAGATTTGATTAAGGACTAAATTAGAATTTAGGTAAAAGTTGAGTAGAAATTGAAATATGCAAGGTGAAATTGTTTGTATTGATGATTTTAAATTGTTTTAATTTTCGTAGCTAACGTTGTGCTGGAGACCTCGGCTAAGAAAGGAAAAGAAAAAGTCGACGAGGAGTGATTCAAAAATTACGGTTTGTATTTCTATAATTCGTATTTAGAAATTTTAAATTTTTGTATTTTAAACTAATGTTTATGGTAAGTAATTAAGGTAAGTGTTGTTTGTTATTATTTTGATATTGAATTGTGATCATGTGAATTGTGATTGATGAAAATATTGATTGTTATTGAAATGTGAAAATATTGAATATTGGTTATATTTGAAAAGTGAATTTAAAACCCTATTAACTGTATCAGGCTGAGTCAAATATAGTTGGCATGCCATAGGATTGGAAGTGTTTAGGGATTACTTCGACCTTGAGTCGATGAGATACTGGGTGTCAAATTATTACTTCGAATAAATTCGATCAGGTACTGGGTACCAATTGAATTCAACAAGGCCGATGAGACACTGGGTGTCAACTTATTACTTCGAATTATCCGATGAGGCACTGGATGCCAAACTGGTGTGTTTTTGTTGGATTCGTGTATCCGTCTGAGTCTGAGTCGTGCTAATAGGGGTAAATAAATGAATTGGCAAATTTGACCGATATAAATGATATTGAATAATGAAATGAAATATGGTTAGAGATATATAAATTGAGAATTTGTGAATTGAATGCAAATAACCAATATTATGGTTCAAGTGATATATGTGTTGTCATTGTGAAAAGCTATCTGGGATAGCAATTGATCGAAAATGAATGTGTTATAAATGATTTAGCTATGAATTGTTTATTGTATAATTATAGTATTTGTATGATTGAATGTGTAAATAACATTAATTTTATATTTAAAGTATTCGGATTATAGAAATACCACTGAGTTTATACTTAGCCCACGGTTTGTTTCTGTGCGCAGGTTAGGTTAAAGTCAAATCGTTGAATTAGCATCCAAAGTCGATCCCGAACTCAAAGCGGTGAGGTATATTTCTTTTTTGTAATGGCATGTACCTAGGGTGTCATATGTATGTTATTTTGTAAAATGATTATAAATATTGTTATAAAATGATGTTAGCTACTTATATACATGAACATATGTATGTTATGTTGAAATTTGATATGGAATGTTTACTTGGTGCATAAGTGAGTATGACATAAGCAAAATTAGGGTTGAAATGGTATGAAAATTTGAATTAACTTAATTGGTGTTTAAATGGATTGGTTGAACAATTGGATTTTGAGTTGCTTGTTGTTCAAGATTTGTAGGGTTGGTAAACTTGATGTATAAGGCTCATTTTTAGTTCACACGGCCTGGCACACGGGCGTGTGACCAGACCGTGTGAGACACACGGCTTATACACGGGCTTGTGGTTAGGCCGTGTGTCCCCTGCATCCTAAAAATTTAAAACAAAATGCTCAGGTATTACCACACGGGCAGAGACACGGGCGTGTGTCTCAGTCGTGTTCGTGTGACTTGGCCGCGTGAGGTAAGTCAGGGATTTACAGGGGTAGGACATGGCCTGAGACATGGGCATGTCTCAGGACCACACGGGCGTGTCCCTTAATCACACGGGCGTGTGACCCCTGTACCTAGGAAAAAAATTTAAATTTCATGAAAAATTTTTGAAGCACACGATTAAGTCCTGATTTGTTTTTAACACATATTTTGGGCTTCGAAGGCTCTTTAAAGGGATTATATGATTAATTGATGAGGTTTATGTTAATTGAATTGTTTAATGTTTGTATTCGTTCTGAAAGTTTCGGTAATGCTCCGTAACTCTGTTCCGGTGACGGATGAGGGTTAAGGGGTGTTACAAATCGGAACAGTGGTTTCGAGACTACAAATTCGAAGTCAAAATATTTATTTTATTATTATTTTAGTGTTTACGGTATGTTAGCAATGTCGTATAAAGATTTCGTTAAGAAATTTAATCGTTTGCATGCTCAATTTGATAAAAAGGACTAAATCGTGTAAAGTACAAAACTGGAGTTCTATAAACTAAAGGGGTTTAATAGCGATGAAATTAAATGATTGGAGGGTTTATGTTGTAATTAAGCCATTTTAATTGTGAGTGGACATTTATGTGCATAATTAAGTGGATTTTAATGACAAATAACAAAGTTTAAAAGTGTAATTTAATAAATAAAGTAAATTAAAATTGTAACATCCGGGAAAATGGGGTTCTGCATATTATGTTTTTGTGTGTTTGGTATGCTCTATCTGTTAATTTGTTATGTTTGGGGACCCAGGAAGGCCCGGGGTTAAGCTGAAGCCTTGGTGGAAATTTCAATTTTGGGCACTGTAGGGGAGAGCTGGCTGGGGCAGGCTTTAGGTATTATTGCTTGTGTTTGTTGACACAAGGAATGGGTGGTGAAGTGGCAAGGAGACGCCACTTGGGATGCAGGTAAGTGACGCCACAGGGGAGCAGTGAGGGAGCAGGTTCGAGTCGTATAGCTTGTTTTTGTGAAATTATTTTTGGCGTCAGGATGGGAGGTGGTGGATTTCGGTATGGACACTTCTAGGTGGAGTGTTGAACGGGTCAAATATTTTTAAGACATGGCCATGAGAGAAAGGTGGAGTTTGAATCATTCAAACTGATTCAAATGAGTGAACAAGAGTGAATGTAGGAGGCAATCAAGGAGATAAAGGTGGGGGGAGAGTGTTGGCCGAATTTTGGGATGTGTTGGGGGAGGAAATTCGGTCAAAGTGGAGTCCCTTGGTTGGTGAAGGCATTCGGTTTTTGTGGGGGTTTAGGTGCCGAAATTTGGGGGTGTGTTTAGCAAATTTTGATGTGGTGAGTTTTCTTTTTTCGGCATATGGTGTTCCTCTTCTTTTCAATTCTTTTTCTCTATTTGCCGAAAACTCGTCAGACTATTTTGGTTCAATATTTTATTTGGTAAAGCCGAAACCTTTTGGGCACTCTTTCCCTTTCTATTCTTTTCTCTTTTCCTCTCATTTACTTCACATCTTAAGCTTACATCCCTTTTGCGGAATTCTCTGAGCTCCCATCTCCCTTTTCGTTTCATCCCACACTTGTGTCTTGTGAGCCGAATCTCTCTATTCCATTTTCCAGTTGTTCTCCTTCAAAGCCGAATCTGTAAGTGACTTAGCAGGGACTTAGATCACTCTTTTATCTTCTTCTTTCTCTTCTTTATTTCATATTCCTGTGGAAGCTGAAATCCCTCTTTCCGTCAAGTGTAGGCACCCTTCCTATCGGTTTTGCTAGTAGCTGATTTTAGACTCTCCCCTCGTTAATCTATTGATTCAGTAAGGAGCTTCTTCTCTTTCTTTCTTTTCATTCATCTTCCTTATTCTCTTGGTCTGATTAAACCGGAGTTCTGACTTGCACTTTGGGGCACTGGCCGATTGTAGAAGGTTGGGATTCTAGTACCTCGTTGACGTGTGGCCTGTTCTCAAGGGGATCTTGGGACTCAATCAGATTCTTAGACTAATCAGTTGGAGTTTGGTTTCTATTTATCTAGGTAAGGAACTTCTTCGTTATGAGTATCTATCCTTTCGTTCTTTTCATTGCTTTAACCTGGTTCTCTGGTCAAGATCTGTCATGGATTCGAATGCCAGTCAAGGGAAGGAGGGGGTTGGACTCGTAGTCCCTATCCCTAAGTTCAAAAAACGTGCGGTATCGGCAGTACGAGACTTTCCACCGGGTTGTGGGCCGACTTCAGATCTGAATAGACAGATTGTGGTTGTTCCGTCTTCTAAGAGTGTCGATAGTATCGAGAGCTTAGTTCTCCTCGTATTCAGGTGTGTAATTCTCACACCTTCTCCTATCGTTTTATTTAAACATGTATATGCTTTGTTAAATGCCGAAACTTCGGCATATGCCGCTTTTACCCTTGGAGGGTAGAATCAAGACATCAGGTTAGTGATTTCTGACTATGTTATATATGCGATTATGCTGACATGATTATATGTACACTCTCAACATCTGATATATGTCGATATCTGTTGCATTCAAACATCATGATTTTATGTTGCATGGGAATGGGCATACGCTATTAATTTGAAGGGGAAGTGTATCTGGTGACTATGTCACAATATCTGGTGGTTCTGCCACACTCTGTTCTGGTGGCCACGCCACATAATCTGGTGACTCTGTCATAACTCTGACGATAAGCAGTTAACTGCAGCATGACTGCCATCGATGGTATGTAGCGGTGAGGGTCGATTGTAGAAATCCCCACTGGTGTGAGTGGCAGGAACGGGTGGTGTGTAGCGGATGGAAACTTAGGCTGGGTTGGGTTTTGCATCATTTTGCATATGCTGTCTGCTATACTATGTCATAGGGCTAAGGCCCAATCCGTTTCCGAGAGGGCTTCGCCCAATGTGAATATGCAAGGGGGCTAAGGGCCAAATGGTATATGAATGGGCTTGGGCCCAGTGATGGTGCTTGGCAATTGCACACTGAGTCATTTGACTCACCCTTTCTGCTTAACACTTTTGCAGGTGATACATAGTGCAGTGGATTTGGGCCGGAGGGGACTACGAGGTGGCCATGCATGGTTTTATTTAATAGAACCTTACTTTCCTTTAAATTTTTGGGATTTTGTTATCTAATAAGGCCACTTTTAATTTGGTTTAATTTCAATTTAAACTTTAGACGTTTTGAGTACAGAATAATCGATAAGACATTTTTTTTAAAATGTAATTGAAAGTTTTCCTCACAACTCAATTAAGGACTTTACAAATGGATTTTTTTTACGACAAACTTCTGGCTTAGACTAACGTAGCAACATGGGTTTTCAAACGTCACCTAAACACAGGAATTGGGCTAACGAAAATTTTTCCTTAAATGATTATTGGGCTTTCAAACGAACTACTAATCTGGAGTTTTCAAAAAGGAACTTAAAAGTTTTTCTGAAGTTCGCGTAGTTATATAAATTCTTCCCAAGTGACATACCAGATTCGGTCGTCGTGTTTTGGCCGGGTTTGGGGTGTTACAATTTGGTATCAGAGCCTGGTTTCAAAAACTCGGCCATGGGTTTTGGGTTCAAAACATTTTACGAAGTTTGTCTAAACATGATTTGGAAAATATATATATATATGAATGCGAGTTTTTCTAGAAGCATGGCACTCGAGTCTTCGGCACCAAGTCCACACGGTAAGTTTTTCAAACTGCATTGGGTGAATTGCATGAATTAGATATATTGTGCTATGAAATGTAGAATTAAGAAACTCTACTTTAGAGATGGAAACCTTTAGGTATATGTGTGTTTTGCGGAAACTACTTAAAACTCCATTCTCATAAAAGTACTCCTTAATCAACAGTGAAAAGAAAAGCTAATGCATAAAATTTGTAAACCAGATTAAAACGAATCGATAGACATGAGTGCGAGAGAACATGGACGTGTTGCACGCGACCGTGGTAGAGGCCGGGGTGTTGAGGCTGAGTTCTCGGAAGCAAGGCATGAGCTTGAGGGTGAAGCGCCAGTATCACCTATGGCAGAAGTGGGATCGCATGATAGAACTGGTGGGGATGATGCCCTGTCTCAAGCAATGCTGCGTGTGTTGGAGCGAGTTGCTGGGGCGAGCACTGGGACAGTATCTCGGAAGTCTATTCCTGAGCGACTTCGAGCAAACGGAGCTGAAATGTTTAGCGGTATTTCTGGTGTGGCCCCAAATGTAGCTGAGTACTGGCTGGAGGCAGTCGAGCGGATTATGGATGATCTAGACTGCACGGCAGAGGAAAAACTGAAAGGAGCGGTGTCTCTTCTTCGGGATGAGGCATATCAATGGTGGCTCACCGTAAGAGAGGGTACTCCAGCGGATCGAATTGACTGGGATTTCTTCAAGACGGCATTTCAAAGGAAATACGTTGGGGCAGGTTATATGGATGCACAGAGGAAGGCATTCCTAAATTTAGTATGAGGCAGAATTTCTGCACTTGAGCCGTTACGCCCGAGGAATAGTAGTGACTGACTATGAGCGTTGCGTACGGTTCGAAGATGGGCTGCGGGATGAGTTGAAGGTATTGATAGCTCCACAGCGGGAGAGGGACTTTGCCGTTTTAGTTGAAAAAGCTAAAATAGCCGAAGAGGTAAAGCGGGCGGAGAGACAGAATAGGGATAAAGATCAGAGTAAAAACAAGAGAAGTTTCGGGCCGTCGGGTTCATCTGGGGGTTTTCAGAAAAGGCCTAAGTTTGATGGGCCAGCTCGAGTTCCGACGCCTGCCGTGGTGGGTCAGGTTGGACCATGTGCTCTGTGTGGGAAAGTGCATTCTAGTGAGTGTAGGAGGAGAACCGGTGGATGTTTTAGGTGCGGATCTATGGATCATATGGTTAAAGATTATCCACAAGTAGATCAGGTGCGGCCAGTTGGACGGGGTTCTGATCAGTTCAGGAGGGTCGGTCAGCAACCACAGAGGGGTCGTGGTCCAGCTAGAGGGGGAAATGGTTTCAGTCGGGGGCGTGGAGCACCGGGTAGAGGTGCTGGGAATGCAGAGGCGAGACAGCCCGGGTTAGTCTATGCAGCTAGACGCCGAGAAGAGGGTGATGCATCGGACGTCATAACGGGTACGTTCCTCATTTTTAGTTTGCCCTTTACTGCATTGATTGATATTGGGTCGACGCATTCCTATGTTACTAATGTGGTGTCTAGAACTTTAAACATGAACTCTGAGATTGCTTCTAGGGAGATGACTGTACTTAGCCCTTTAGGACAATCTGTAGTGGTAAACAAACTCTTTAGGAGTGTGCCTCTAGAAGTACAAGGGTTGGTTTTTCCAGCTGATTTGATGGAACTGCCGTTTGGGGAGTTTGATTTAATCTTAGGTATGGATTGGTTGGTAAAGTATCGAGCAAACTTGGATTGTGCTACTAAACGCATGGTGTTAAGGACTCCTGAGGATAACGAAGTTTTAGTGATAGGCGAAAGGAGAAACTACTTGTCTAATGTAGTGTCTGCTTTAAAGGCAGAAAGTATGGTGACAAAAGGATGTGAGGCTTTCTTAACTTTCGTTCGTGCTCTTGAGGCCAAGGAGTTGATTGCGAAGGATGTCAGAGCAGTGAAGGAGTTTTCCGATGTTTTTCCAGAGGAGCTTCCAGGGTTACCTCCGGATCGCGAGCTGGAATTCGGTATTGATCTTCTTCTAGGAACAGCACCAGTGTCTATTGCCCCATATAGAATGGCGCCGAAGGAGTTAGTGGAGCTGAAAGCGCAGATTCAAGAATTGTTGGATCGTGGTTTTATCCGACCAAGTGTATCTCCGTGGGGAGCACCGGTTTTGTTCGTAAAGAAAAAGGACGGGACGATGCGTATGTGCATTGACTATCGCCAGTTGAATAAGTTGACGATTAAGAACAAATACCCGCTATCAAGGATTGACGATCTGTTTGATCAGCTCAAAGGGGCTTCAGTTTTCTCGAAGATAGATTTGAGGTCAGGATATCATCAGCTTAAGGTCAAGGAAGCGGATATTCATAAGACGGCGTTTCGGACTCGCTATGGTCACTATGAGTTTTTAGTGATGCCGTTTGGATTGACGAATGCACCAACTGCGTTTATGGATATGATGAACTGGGTATTCCAACCCTATCTGGACCGATTTGTTGTGGTGTTCATAGACGACATTCTGGAATATTCCAAGACGGAAGAAGAGCATGATTTACATCTTCGGGTGGTTCTACAGATTTTGAGGGAGAAGCAGCTGTACGCCAAATTTAGTAAGTGTGAATTTTGGTTGAAAGAAGTAACCTTTTTGGGTCATGTTGTATCTGCCGAGAGAATTAGGGTTGATCCCCGAAAAATTGAAGCTGTGTTCGATTGGAAATCGCCTAAGTTTGTGGGGGAGATTCGAAGTTTCTTGGGATTGGCTGGGTACTACAGAAGGTTTGTTGAGGGATTTTCCTTAATTATGGCACCCTTAACTAAGTTGCTGTGGAAAGGAGTAGCATTTGTTTGGACTGCTAAGCAGCAGGAAAGCTTTGAGAAGTTGAAAAGGATCTTGACGGAGGCTCCGGTTTTAATTTAGCCTGAGGCTGGGAAAGAGTTCGTTGTCTATTGTGATGCTTCACACATGGGTTTAGGGTGTGTGTTAATGCAAGATTGAAAGGTAGTCGCGTATACGTCTCGGCAGTTAAGACCACATGAGATGAACTATCCCACGCATGATCTGGAGTTGGCTGCGGTAGTGTTCACTTTGAAGATCTGAAGACATTACCTGTACGGGGAGAAGTCCATTATCTACACTGACCACAAGAGTTTAAAATATCTCCTTACTCAGAAAGAGCTAAATTTAAGGCAGCGGAGGTGGATTGAATTGTTAAAGGATTACGACTGCTCGATCGAGTATCATCCGGGTAAAGCTAACGTGGTGGCGAATGCGTTAAGTCAGAAAGTGATATCGGAGTTGAGGGCAATGCTTGCTCATTTCAGTTTGTATGATGATGGAAGTTTGTTAGCTGAACTCCAAGTGAGGCCGACGTGGATAAGTCAGATTAAGGAGAAGCAGTTATCGGATGATGTCTTGAGTGCTCGACTTCTGCAAGTACAGAATAGTGGGGTAGAGGATTACAGTTTAAACAGTGATGGGGTATTGTGTTTCCGTAAAAGGGTCTGCGTGCCGAAAGATGTTGAGTTGAGGCAGATGATTCTTCAGGAGGCGTATAGTAGTCCTTACGCTATGCATCCTGATGGGAATAAGATGTATCGGGATTTGCGTGAGTAGTTCTGGTGGCCTGGATTGAAGCACGAAATTACCGAGTTTGTGGGTAAATGCTTGACGTGTCAGCAGGTGAAAGCAGAGCATCACCGCTTTCGGTTATTGCGGCAGTAAAGATTCCACAGTGGAAATGGGAGAGGATAACGATGGACTTTGTTAGTGGGCTACCTCTTACGCATACTAAGAAAGATTCAGTGTGGGTGATTATTGATCGATTGACGAAGTCTGCCCATTTCATACCTGTTCGTGTCGACTATTCTCTGTAGAAGCTGGCTAAGCTGTATGTGGCGGAGATTGTGAGGTTGCATGGGGTACTAGTGTCGATCATATCGGATAGAGACCCTAAGTTTACGTCGCGTTTTTGGAAGGCGCTGCATCAAGCATTGGGTACAAGACTAGACTTCAGCACATCATTTCATCCACAGTCTGATGGTCAGTCTGAGAGGGTAATTCAAATCTTGGAAGATATGTTGAGAGGCTGTGTTATTGACTTCAGGGGTAGTTGGGAGGAATTCCTACCGTTGGTAAAATTCGCATACAACAATAGCTACCAGTCTAGTATCCAGATGGCGCCCTATGAAGCGTTGTATGGGCGAAGGTGTCGTACTCCTACTTGCTGGACAGAGTCGGGTGAGCGTCGGGTGTTGGGTCCGGAATTGGTTTCGGAGACAGAAGAGAAAGTTAAGTTGATTCAAACTCGGTTGAAAGAGGCTTCCGACAGGTAGAAATCCTATGCTGATCTGAAGCGTAAGGATATAGAATTTGCAGTGGGGGATCAGGTGTTTTTGAAAGTTTTGCCTTGGAAGAAAGTTTTGAGGTTTGGATGGAAGGGCAAGCTAAGTCCCAGGTTTATCGGGCCTTATCGGGTATTGAAACGTGTGGGACAAGTGGCGTATCAGCTTGAGTTGCCTTCAGAATTGAAACAGATACATGATGTGTTCCATGTCTCGATGTTGAGGCGCTATCGTTTGGATCCGTCTCACATTGTGCCGGTGGAGGAAATTGAGGTAAGACCAGACCTGTCTTTCGAAGAAGAACCAGTGTAGATCTTGGACCGAGACGTTAAGGTGCTAAGAAGAAAATCAGTCCCTTTGGTCAAAGTTTTGTGGCGGAACCACGGTTCAGAAGAGGCCACATGGGAGCCAGAGGATGTTATGCGTCAGCAATACCCTCATCTCTTCTGATCAGGTAATTTCAAGGCCAAAATTTCTTTAAGGGGGTAGAACTGTAACATCCGGGAAAATGGGATTCTACATATTATGTTTTTGTGTGTTTGGTATGCTCTATCTGTTAATTTGTTATGTTTGGGGGCCCGGGAAGGCCCGGGGTTAAGCTGAAGCCTTGGTGGAAATTTCAATTTTGGGCACTGTAGGGAGAGGCGCGGGCGTGCTTTAAGTATTATTGCTTGTGTTTGTTGACACAAGGAATGGGTGGTAAAGTGGCAAGGAGACGCCACTTGGGATGCAAGTAAGTGACACCACAGGGGAGCAGTGAGGGACCCGGTTCGAGTCGTATAGCTTGTTTTTGTGAAATTCTTTTTGCCGTCAGGATGGGAGGTGGTGGATTTCGGTATGGACACTTCTAGGTGGAGTGTTGAACGGGTCAAATATTTTGAAGGGGTGGCCATGAGAGAAAGGTGGAGTTTGAATCATTCAAACTTATTCAAATGAGTGAACAAGAGTGAATGTAGGAGGCAATCAAGGAGATGGAGGTGGGGGGAGAGTGTTGGCCGAATTTTGGGATGTGTTGGGGAAGGAAATTCGGTCAAAGTGGAGTCCCTTGGTTGGTGAAGGCATTCGATTTTGGTGGGGGGTTTAGGTGCCAAAATTTGAGGGTGTGTTTAGCTAATTTTGGTGTGGTGAGTTTTCTTCTTTCAGCATTTGGTGTTCCTCTTCTTTTCAATTCTTTTTCTCTGTTTACCGAAAACTCCTCAGACTATTTTGGTTCATTCTTTTATTTGGTAAAGCCGAAACATTTTGGGCACTCTTTCCCTTTCTATTCTTTTCTCTTTTCCTCTCATTTACTTCACATCTTAAGCTTACATCCCTTTTGCGGAATTCTCTGAGCTCCCATCTCCCTTTTCGTTTCATCTCACACTTGTGTCTTGCGAGCCAAATCTCCCTATTCCATTTACCAGTTGTTCTCCTTCAAAGCCGAATCTGTAAGTGACTTAGTAGGGACTTAGATCTCTCTTTTATCTTCTTCTTTCTCTTCTTTATTTCATATTCCTGTGGAAGCCGAAATCCTTCTTTGCGTCAAGTGTAGGCACCCTTCCTATCGGTTTTGCTAGTAGCTAATTTTAGACTCTCCACTCGTTAATCTGTTGATTCGGTAATGAGCTTCTTCTCTTTCTTTCTTTTCATTCATCTTCCTTATTCTCTTGGTCTGATTAAACCGGAGTTCTTACTTGCACTTTGGGGCACTAGCCGATTGTAGATGGTTGTGATTCTAGTACCTCGTTAACGTGTGGCCTGTTCTCAAGGGGATCTTGGGACTCAATCAGATTCTTAGACTATTCAGTTGGAGTTCGGTTTCTGTTTATCTAGGTAAGGAACTTCTTCGTTATGAGTATCCATCCTTTCGTTCTTTTCATTGCTTTAACCTGGTTCTCTGATCAAGATCTTTCATGGATTCGAATGCCAGTCAAGGGAAGGAGGGTGTTGGACTCGTAGTCCCTACCCCTAAGTTCAAAAAACGTGCGGTATCGGTAGTACGAGACTTTCCACCGGGTTGTAGGCTGACTTCGAATCTGAATAGACAGATTGTGGTTGTTCTGTCTTCTGAGAGTGTCGATAGTATCGAGAGCTTAGTTCTCCTCGTATTCAGGTGTGTAATTCTCACACCTTCTCCTGTCGTTTTATTTAAACATGTATATGCTTAGTTAAATGTCGAAACTTCGGCATATGCCGCTTTTACCCTTGGAGGGTAGAATCAAGACATCAGGTTAGTGATTTCTGACTATGTTATATATGCGATTATGCTGACATGGTTATATGTAAACTCTGAACATCTGATATATCTCGATATCAGTTGCATTCATACATCATGATTTTATGTCGCATGGGAATAGGCATATGCTATTAATTGGAAGGGGAAGTGTATCTGGTGACTATGTCACAATATCTGGTGGTTCTGCCACACTCTGTTCTTGTGGCCACGCCACATAATCTGGTGACTCTGTCACAACTCTGACGATGAGCAGCTAACTGCAGCATGACTGCCATCGATTGTGTGTAGCGGTGAGGGTCGATTGTAGAAATCCCCACTGGTGTGATTGGCAGGAACGGGTGGTGTGTAGCAGATGGAAACTTAGGCTGGGTTGGGTTTTGCATCATTTTGCATATGCTGTCTGCTATACTATGTCATAGGGCTAAGGCCCAATCCGTTTCCGAGAGGGCTTCGCCCAATGTGAATATGCAAGGGGGCTAAGGGCCAAATGGTATATGAATGGGCTTGGGCCCAGTGATGGTGCTTGGCAATTGCACACTGAGTCATTTGACTCACCCTTTCTGCTTAACACTTTTGCAGGTGATACATAGTGCAGTGGATTTGGGCCGGAGGGGACTACGAGGTGGCCATGCACGGTTTTATTTAATAGAACCTTACTTTCCTTTAAATTTTCGGGATTTTTTTATGTAATAAGGCCACTTTTAATTTGGTTTAATTTTGATTTAAACTTTAGACTTTTTGAGTACAGAATAATCGATAAGACGTTTTTTTAAAATGCAATTGAAAGTTTTCCTCGCAACTCAATTAAGGACTTTACAAATGGATTTTTTTTACGACAAACTTCTGGCTTAGACTAACGTAGCAACATGGGTTTCAAACGTCACCTAAACACAGGAATTGGGCTAACGAAAATTTTTCCTTAAATGATTATTGGGCTTTCAAACGAACTACTGATCTAGAGTTTTCAAAAAGGAACTTAAAAGTTTTTCTGAAGTTCGCGTAGTTATATAAATTCTTCCCAAGTGACATACCAGATCCGGTCGTGGTGTTTTGGCTGGGTTTGGGGTGTTACAAAAATAAACAAAAGCAAATTATCATCTTCCTATTCTCATTCCCACCGATTTTGTAACCTAAAACACTATGGGAATAGCTTGAAACATTCGGCCATCTTTCTCCCTTGCATGTAAGTGATTTTTGATTCAGTTTTTAATGATTTCTATGTTTTTGGAGTCGTTGAGCTTAATCTATCTAGGCCACGGACTAATTTTACCATTGATGAATGTGTATGTGTTTTGATGTTTGATGGTAGAAAATGAATGGTTGTTGTTAGATAAACAACATTTGTTAAGTGATTTTGAATGAAATTGCAAATTAGGGATTAAATTGGGAAATGTGATAAATTGTGTGGTAAAAGTGTGAATATGTGAAATATATGGGCTGCTATAAGTATGTTTAATATTTGGCTAGGCTTGGGTAGAGATAAAATTGAATGAATTTCATTTTATGAGCCTACAGACTAAATTGTAAAGAAGTTAAATGTTTGGGGGCAAAATACTAATTTTCCCATAATATGAATTTTAGGTTAAATTGAATAGAATGATATTTAAATAAGTTAAATTTGATTATATAGATCAAGAAAAAGCAACGTTCGGATCTAGATCGATGGAAAGATAAAGTATTGGACTAGTCGATGATCGAGGTAAGTTTGTATGTTGATAAGCATTAAAGTAATTGTGTTTTAAATACTTTATTATCGCATTTTTTATGAATACGAATTCACGAAAATATTTGACGAAGATTTGGCGACATATGAAATCCCGGTTGAACCTTAGGAATAGATAGGATACAAATGACATGTCATTAGGGGTTACCTTGTTTTGGGTGCTGGTCCATACGTTCTACCAATGGCTGACTTTTTCGACATGTGTTGCGGTTACTCGTCAACTTGTGTGAGTAGCACCGTGTAGCTACGTCTTGACCGTCAGCTTGTGTGAGTAGACCTAGTGATAGCTCGAGAGTGAGCATTTATATGAGATATGAGATTGAGATGGTTTCAACCATGTATCGGCACTTAGGGTGTGATATTCCCGAGTATCCAATAGTACTCCAAATGGTTCAACAGGTAAAGATGATGGTACAAGGTTATAAAAGATTATATGAACCAATTCAGGTATTTGTGAGAAGTATGACAAGTAATCTATAGTTGATGTATTCATACATGAATAACATGGATATGATTATGTGCTAACCTTTGAATTTGATTGAAACTTACATATGTTTAATTATGTTTCTTTACATTAAGAATGAATGGTAAGTTTTACTTATTAGACATATGAGCTTACTAAGCTTAATAGCTTACTTCGTTTACTTTTCCATGTTTTATAGTGATTTCGAAGCTTGCTCAAATTGGAATTGGTCGGAGATCTCATCACACTATCCAACCGTCGTTTTGGTACTTTTGAACTTTGTGTACTTTGGTTATATGGCATGTACAGGTCTTTTGGCTAATGTAGCCTTTATGTCTTGATGAATTTTGGCCATTTGATTTGGCTTGTAAGTAGTCATTTATTTTGAAGTGGATATATGTATATATGGTCTTGTGAAATGTGGTTAGTCTTATCTTGTATGTATTTGGATTGCCATGGAAATGTCTTGATTTTGATTTGGAAATTTTGAGCATCATGTGGATGAGATTGAGAAATGGCATATTGAATGTGTGTTAGTCACAAAAATGTATATATATATATATGCATTTGACCATTTAGGTAACTTTTGGGAAGTGATATTAGTATGATTTTGAATGCCTTATTGTGAAGTCAATGAGCATTGTTTATTGTTGGTATTGGTATAGCATAATTTGGATTTGGTTGTGATTGGTCTGAATGCTTATTGATGCTAGGGTCATATGCTATTTGATGAGTTTAGGTTGTTGCAAGTTTGGATGAGGAATGTGGCTTGGAAAATAGTCTATTTTTGGCCACACGGGCGTGTGTCTCAGCCGTGTGTGACATACGACTAGGTGACACGACCGTGTGTCCCCTGGTACTTATTTAGAAATCAAGTCAGTAGCTTCACACGGCCTAGCCCACGGGCATGTGGCCTGGCCGTGTGGCACAAGTCAGAATACCCTCTAGTTTTCACACGGCATAGCACATGGCCTAGCAGACAGGCATCTGAGGCCATTTTGAAGGGTACACGGGCTAGTCACACGAGCGTGTGGTTGGCCGTGTGACCCAAGTCAAAGAGTTACATGGGGTCGAACACGGGCTAGGACACGGCCATGTGATCCCATTTTGAATGTCCACACGGCCTGGGACACGGGCGTGTCTCTTGGCCCTGTGAGACACAGGGCCTAGCCACACGGGCGTGTGTCCCCTGCACTTTGAAAATTTTCTATGTTTTTCTAAAAATTTATTAAGTATTCGATTTAGTCCTAAACCACTTCTAATGCTTGTTTTAAGCCCCGAGGGCTCGTGTTAGGGACTATGCGACTGTATTTGAATGGTTTTTAATTGGTATGAGAAATTGTATGATTGTTAAAGAAATAAGTTCAGTAATGCTTCGTAACCCTATTCCGGTGATAGATACAGGTGAGGGGTGTTACAAATACACTTCTCAAAAGAATATCCATACAAAACCTGTAACACCCCTTACCCGGGTTCTATGCCGGAACCGGGCTCGAGGCGTTACCAAACTCAAACCACTTGATCGCCACTTAGGCTCGTCGTAACTACTCTCTGAAGTCATCTCAACAACCTCATTCTCGACTTACGAGGCCTCACTCATACACACGAGGGCTCTCGAGACTAAATCGGAACTTTTTCCAATCTTAAAATTTTTCTCTTTTATACAGATCTCGCTTATTTTAATCATATTTTCTCCTATTTTAATCACTTATTTGTTAAATGACCAAAATGCCCTTTTTGATAAACTTTCTATTTTAACTCATCCATGCCCAATTTTGTCCAAATATTAGAAATTGGAAAAATTGCTATTTAAGGACCTCTAATTAATAATCTAAAGCTATTTCACACAATTAGCTTCTAGAATCTCACATTTCGCAACTTTTGCAATTTAGTCCTTTTGGACAATTCAACCACAATTTCACAAAATTGCTTCATGAAACTTTCACACTAGCATGCATACATAGCATAAACCTCAAAAACTCATACATAATCCTCGGATTTGTGGTCTCGCACCACTATTCTGACTAGGCCCTAAATCGGGATGTTACAAAACCTACCTTCGACTGATTCTCACTCGGTCGGATGTTGAATACCTCCCCCAAGATAGGGCATTCACAAATACTATTTTTGGTGGATACTTATACTAACTAATCTTTTAATATGAGCTTCATATAGATCCTACCTTTGGCGGATTCTCAAACTGTGATACGACTTCCTGAGCTTGGATGATAAAAAAATAGCTCAATGCAAATAATCGTCTTGAAATGGTTCAAAAGGTGGAAACCTTAATCCAAAGCAATTGAATTCTTTAAGGAACCGTAGCTATATTAAAACTACGACCCACTTAAACTTAATCGAATACTCGAATCTTAGTGTATTGAAGTCGCCACACCCCGGGATAGAAAACGGAGTAATAAGACAATTTTTTAACGCCACAAACTTAGAAAGTTTGATAAGTTTGAAATAGTTCAATGAAGAACGTTAGAGAAAATTTCTCACAAAAGCATGAATTAATTTTAAACAAAAGTTTTTTTACATAGGTAGCTTAGGCTGAAATTTATAGGTGTTCAAAATAACCTTCCAAATTCCTATATGGACCTTTCAAATTCAGCATTTAACTATTTAAAAAAAAACAATTATATTCAATTTAAACCCTTAGTAGCTAGTCCAAAAGGCATGTCTCTTCACTTGGCCTTGTGTAGTTTAAAGGTCATCATCTTCATGAAGCTTAATGCTCCTAAAAGGTGTTTTCCTCTTCTTCCCAAAACCAAATGCCTTCATTGCTTATGTTTTCCTCGCTTTAATTGGTGCCATGAATATGCTTTAAGTGCACCAAGACCGAACATAATTTGAAGGGCCTTCATTGGCCCTTTGAATAGTCACCTAATCAAGAATAAATGTTTATTAAACACTTGAAACCTGTTCACATTCTTATTCAAATTAAAACACCTTAATAAAAATGAAAATAAACAAACTTTATGCATTAAAAGTAACAGGCAAAATAAATAACACACTTATAAAAACTAACTCAAACATATTTAACAACTAAGATGCTTAAATGCATGGTTTAGTTAAGATGCAAAACTAAATGAACAAATGACTTACTTAATGCAAGACTTAATTAAAGATGCCCACTTAACTATCATGAAAGTTACATAATGTATGTTATATTTTAAGATACAAACTTAACTATCATGAGAGTTACATAACGCATGACATAATTAAATCATGAACTATATTAACATATGAGTTAAGAAATGCATGACATAATTAAACACTGAACACTTAATGCAAGTCATAATTAAAAGATGCAGATTAATAATACAACTCATTAATTTAAAGATGCAAACATAAACTAAAATAAACTTAATTAAAATCCTTGATTAATTAAAACCCATCAAAAGGTTTCATTCAACTCTTGGATCAGAATTAACTTGGTCTTGGCCCAATCAAAACATGATTAATTTGGACTTGTTCCCAACATCGACACATAGGCCCTTTAAACTTTTCTTTGACCCACTTGGTTCGGCACCCCATAGTTGACCTAATTGGTAAACACAAACGATCGATCTTTGTCTCGACCATCTCAAGAAGATGTGGCTCATGGAAATTTGGCCCAACATCAACTTGTTTCACCTTGACAAGAATTAAATCAGACTTAATGCCCAGAATCACATCATTCCCTCTCCCTTCATAAGGATTTTTCTTCAAATCTGGACCTACAAAGAATAGAAATGGATTAAAAACCAAATAAAACTTACGAGGAACTCTTATAAATTTAACAACAAGACAAGTTTCATAATTCAATATGTCAATCCATGCTTTCTCCTTCCATGGATCCAGACGCAGATGCTTCCAAAAGTTTGAATCCGTGAGGTTTATTGATGAATGCATTAGCATGCTAGATTGGGGCGCTTCACACTCACAGACCCTCATTGCTAAAAATTCTTTGTAAGCTTTTGAATATTCAAATCCATGAACTTGATCTTGAAAAACTTTAAGCTCAAACAAACAAAAGCAATCTTTGTTATTGAATAAATTGACTCCTTAGATGTAAGCAAAATAATTTAGGGATTTTACAGCTCATAAACAAAGTAGATTTTCCTGAATTCCATTTTAAAAATGGGATGAACAAATCAACTCCGAAATCAAAGACGAAGTTTTGTCTTACCACCGAATCATGAATAAAAGATTTCTCTTATGGTAACAAATAATATACATCAAGCAGAATAAAATTATTCAAAACGAAATTCGGTTTCTCGAATTTTTCCAACAATGACATAGAACAATCTTTGGGTTTAAACATAAAATTTTGATCTCCAACATCTTTAAAATCAAATATTTTTCTTTCAAATTGCATTACTCATGTTGAACAAAGAGAAGTTATGAAAATGCATGTTCAAATAGTCAAATCTATCGAACTTCATCCGAACATGCATGCTTTTACATAAAAATCTCCTACAAGAATTTAAAGAATTCACATAACCATCATAATCAAACATATTAAGAATTTTATGTGAAAATTATTTATCATTCAAAACAATCAAATTTTGCAGACATTTAAAAAATGCTTTAAATCATTATCCATGAAAATATCATCATCAATAAGCAAAGAGCAACAAGATGGAATTTTATAAAGAGGTTCCTTACCATGCTTACCTTCGTAGACTTGAAGAATATTCACTCTCCAACGTATCTTGATCAAACAAAATCGTCTCTCGTAAGTGGAGAAGTGTAATGAAAGTTTTGGAAATAGATTTTTTTGCAAATCTGTATCAAAAACATATCACAAGACAAACTTGATTTATGGTTAGTTAAAACTAAATCACTCCTCACTTTTTCTTGAAC
Organism: Gossypium sturtianum; assembly: GCA_025698515.1. NCBI lineage: Eukaryota > Viridiplantae > Streptophyta > Magnoliopsida > Malvales > Malvaceae > Gossypium > Gossypium sturtianum. The sequence continues at coordinate 65,818,047 of CM046944.1, read as the reverse complement.
ATTTTCTTGCTGATTTTCTTTTCTTTCTTCAATCTCAATTTCTTTTTCAACCTCGATTTCTCTCTCACACTCGTTTTCAATTTCTTTTTTTTTCACTTTCTCTTTTCTCAACTTCTTTTTCTTGCTTAGATTTTCTTTTTATTTTGACCACTTTTTTTACTCTCTCTTTTGTTTTCTCCCTCATAATTTTTTTCATCACTCGATTGTTCTTTTTTCTCTTTTGATTCTCTCAATTTCTTTTTTGATCCTCGCAAATTTGTTTCAGAGTCAACGGAACAAGAGTGGCATTCCTTTAATTGTATGTGAAACTATATCAGTTTAGGATACTGTCATGCACAACTCGACGATAATATTGCTAAGGTTGACCCAAAATAATATGGCCGGATTGTATAGGCACTACATTGCACAAGATTTTGTCGTGGTACTTCCCAATGGAGATTGGAACCAAAACTTGCTGAAGAACCTTGGTTTCTCCACATTTATTTAACAATTGAAGTTGATAAGGTCTCGGTTGTTTCATGGTTAACAAGTTTAATTTTTCCACAAGAGTGGTGCTTGCAACATTGGTACAACTTCTTCCATCAATGAGTAGGCTACATACCTTTTCATGAACAAGACACCTTGTATGAAATATATTCTCACGCTACCATTCATCGTTGTTAACTTGCATGCTTAAAGCCCTTCTTGTAATGAACATTTCTTGAGACATGATTTCAGCAAAGTAATTAGAAAAAAATAGAAGAATTAAATAAAATATGAACCTCACCAAATCAAATCCTCACGAGTCACTCGGAAAGAAAAAAATTATTCGCTCTACACGTGTTTCACTCTAGAATTTTTGGCTTTTATCTCACGAATGCTCTTACCACACTCATGCCATTTTCCACTCACAATTTTCTCTCGTGGGATCTTAAGAGAACTAGAAAAACTCTTTCAATCCTTTCAAAAGTTAGCAGCTTGGAAATTGACTTATCGTTTCAAGGGTGCTTGCAACAAGAACACACGTTAGTAGGCTTACAAAAATGATTGATTGAAACTACTCGGAATTGCTCAGAATGATATCAACTAGAAAGCAAGAACATTAACTAAAATTGTCAACTTGATTCTTTTTCTTCTTTTTGGATTCTCCTTTTTTCTTTAAATTTGAATTTTCTTCTCTTTTTTTAAATTGAATCTCCCTTTTTTTCAATTTTATCAAAATTCTTTTTTTGTTTTAATTTTTTTTGAATTTTTTTTAAAATGACCTTTCAAATTCCTATATAGACCTTTAGAATTTGACATTTAAATATTTTAAAACAAACAATTAAATTCGGTTTAAACTCTTAGTAGCTAGCCCAAAAGGCATGTCTCTTCACTTGGCCTTGTATAGTTTAAAGGTCATCAACTTCATGAAGCTTAATGCTCCTTAAAGGTGCTATTTTTTAGCCCCTTCTTCTTCCTAAAATAGAATGCTTTCATTGCTTATGTTTTCCTCCTTTTAATTGGTGCCATGAATATGCCTTAAGTGCACCAAAACCGAACATAATTTGAATTTCCTTGGTCCTTTGGATAGTCACTTGATCAAGAATGAATGTTTCTTAAACACTTGAAACCTATTCACATTGTAACACCCCTAACCCATATCCGTTGCCGGAACAGGGTTACAGAGCATTACCAAAATTTACAAAACAAATACAGTTAATTTATGTCATTTACTATTCATATCCAAAACCAATCATATTCAATTATATTGTCCCTTAATTGGACCCTCGAGGCCCAATTTATACATTAGAAACAAGTCGGGAGTAATTCGGGATCTCATAGAAATTTTTGCAAAATTTTTAAAATTTCTTTATATTTAGGGGACACACGCCCGTGTGATCAGGCCGTGTGAGCATTCAATGTAAGGCACACGGCAGTGTCCCGGCCCGTGCTCAAAATTAGGGTAGCTACTGACTTGGGTCACATGGCCAGCCACATGCCTGTGTGCTAGGCCGTGTGGACAATTTAATTTTCAAAAATAGGTGCAGGATTCACACGGCCAAGACACACGCCCGTGTGTTGGGCCGTGTATTTCACACGGCTGAGACACACGCCCGTGTCTCTGCCCATGTGACCAATTCTGAGCATTTTGTTTCTCAATTTTTAAGTTGTAGGGGATACACGGCCAAACCACACGCTCGTGCGCATGGCTGTGTATCACACACGGTTGAGACACACGCTTGTGTGTCTACCCGTGTGGACAAAATAAGGCCATTTCCAAGCCTTATTTCTCACCCAAATTTTGCCTTGTACCTACATTAATACTTGCATACGTATACCATCCAATTCAAGACGTTAAAACCAAGCCAACATTAACATTATACATGATATATCATCACATATATTCAAACTTACCCTTTTTTTTTAAACATATATGTTTACCATAATTCAATCTAACCATACCAAGTACATATATATTAATCATATTATAACCTCATATACATATTCACTAAACATACCATCACTTGAAACACCCCAAACCCGGCCCACGAGCTTTGACCAGATTTGGTATGTTTCTCAAGTAAACCGGTTCAAAATTCTTTTGTTCTTAGGAAAACTTGTGTGATTTTAAGAAAAATATTGTTTTGGGTTGGGCTTGTGTTGAAAACAGGTTCGTTTAATATTGAAATCCCTTTTATCTTAAGTGACAAAATATTTAGGGTTTAGTTTAAAAGAAATTTTAATTAAATTTTAATAGATAAAATTCATAATCATAATAAATAAAAATAAGTGTAAAGTAATTCAACTATGGCCTTATGGCCTTATTACATCAAATAATTCCCAAAATAATTCAAAGTACTAAAATAAATTCAAGAGTCCTCAAAAATATAAACTTCATGTTGAGCATGGCCACCACAAGTTCTCGCCATCCCGGTCCATCGGTGTTCATCACACAAAAATGTTCCCCAATGGGGTGAGTCAAACAGACTCAATGTGTACACGACACTAAATCATAATAGAATCGGGCATATCACATATTACACATTCAAAACATAGAATACAAGTTATGATGCATTCCCAAACCCAAACCTAGTTGTCCATCCGCTACACACCCCGCACACGCCAAATACACCATGGGGACTACTAAGTCAACCCTCCATCCGCTACACACCATCGAAAGGTCATTTGCGATCGACGTGCTCATCGCCCATATAAAAAATTTGTGGCATAGCCACCAGATAATTGTGTCATGAGACACCACATTCGATAATGTAACCTGAAGTTACCACATTCAAATAATGTGACCGAAGTCACCACATTCAGATAGTGAGACCGTAGTCATCACATTCACTTCCCCTTTTTCATATATCCCGAATGACCGATATTATTCATATCATGCATATCATACTTAAATTCACATTCTTATAAATTTTCACATGTTATAAATAACATATTTCATAATCCTAGTGAAGTAGGAAACGTACCTGAGTACTTTGTACCATATTATGGTACCTTAGCCACATTCTTATAAACATGCATATTTTACATATTACCATCAATCTTATTAAAATTTAGTGTGGGGTACACACCTGATTTGCTTAAAATTTCCTTGAGATCTCGAAAAGCTTGATCTAATGCTTAGATCCTTAATCCCTACATTTGATTAATCACCTACTACTTTAATAAAAAGCCATTCGGCCATAAATCCAACTCCTAGTAGGATTAGTATACTTAAACTTACCTTGTGGATTTTAAATCCCGAAACTCACCGAATAACTAGGGAACACGTGGCCTATGGTGTACCTTCGGGAAAAGAACTTCTCCTTCCTTGTAGTCGACACTTAGTAAATCCCGAAAGATCTCTTCAAAGTTTCGGGCAACAAGATATTAATGGGGTTAGTCCTAGATTTCTGTGGCAAATCTTAAGAAAAAGGATGAAACCGAATGAGATCTTACCCTTACTTGAAGAAATCGATTGCACCTTCACTTCAACCTTCAGAGATTCGGCTATGGCTAGATGATGATCTCACAACTTTCGGCTTTTGGAGGATTAGAAAGAAAGAGAAGGAAGAATAAAGATGGAGGATTCTTGCTAGAACACAAGGTATTTCGGCTTGGCAAAAATAAAAGAAAGAAAAGAAGAGAAGAGAGCACTAAGAATTCGGCAGAGAGAAAGGAGGAAGCACAAATTGATGAGTAGCCCTCCTTCCTTCCTTTTATAGCCGAAATTATCATCTAAGGAGTCCCTTACTTGGCCACCACTCCTCTATCCGATAACTTTATCCTTTAATTATCACTTAAGATAATTCAAAGAACTATCCTTACTTAGCCGAAATTATTAAACTCAAAGTCCCTTACTTGGCCATCACTTCTCCCTTATTTTCCTCTTTATCTCTTTATTCAAATTAAAAGAATTTAATCCAACAATTATCTCTTGAAAATAATGATAAATAAATCTCTTATTTATCCACTATTTATAAAAGAAGAAAAGCTCCTACTTTATAGCCATGTGCCGTCCACCTCAGTCTTCTGGAAGCAAAAATAAAACCTCCTTTATTTGCTTCCCAAGTGACTCGAACTCAGGCCCATTCCTCTTGCATATGGCGCCATTTCTATAGGCCCTAAGTGGCATCTTCAGACCACTTTTCCAAGCCTGTTTGTGTGTCAAATTTCACAAACTTTTTCTTTTAAGGCCACCTTGCCTTAATTTCCCCTTTCAAACATTAAAACTCGCCATTTCTAGGTCATTTCTAAGTTTCCAAAAATTTTCGATCGGCTCTGTAAACTTGACATTTCCTTACATTTCCATGACATTTCCTTACAAGACATTTCCTTACATTTCCAAGACATTTCCTTACATTTCCATGACATTTCCTTACAAGACATTTCCTTACATTTCCAAGGTTCTAAAAATGTTCACTTTCCTCTTTTAAACTTAACATTTCCATACATTTCCAGGTTTCCAAAAGTGTTCAAAATATATTCATAACACATAAGATATGTCATTTCGTACAATTAAACCAAAAATGCATAGGCCCTTTTCAGGATGTTACATCACTAGCCATTCCAATGGCTAGATTACAAACAACCATTTACATGCCAACATTAGCCAAGTTAGCCTATACATGCCATTATATCAAAATAAGTTTGCTATTTATACCAAAACAAGCTGAAGGATAGTGTGATGGTGCTCCGACCGATTCCAACCTTTACGAGCTTCCAAGCACTATAAAATAGAGGAAAATAAGACAAAGTAAGCTTTTAATGCTTAGTAAGTTCACATAACATGATTTTAACTTACCATTTATATTCAATTTAAGTAATCATGTAAATATCATGCATTCCAACAAATTGACCAATTGCCTAATCACATACACTCAATCAAGCAAGTTAGTCACTAATTTCTAAATACTTTTCAAGTAATAAAGATGAGCTCATCATGTAATAACTTTCATACACATACTTTTCTTATCATATTTCCATATAACATATACATTTCTATGATAAATCATCTCAAGTTCAAATTAGCCATAACAGAACTTTGCCCGTTAAATTTATTTGAAATATCGATGGATACACATGTAGTACACTTGAAATGTATGACACTATAAACCATCAACTCATATTCAGGGGTACCCAATTAGGGCATATAATTAGGAAGCACTCTCTCGAGCCATATAACAGGATGCTTATGTGAGCCATGTAATAAGAAGCTTATCCAGGCTATGACAGGAAACTAATAAGAGTTTAGAACAGGAAGCTCATTGAGCTTAACAGGTAACTCCAAAGAGCTATTATCAGGGAGCTCCGGATAGCCATATAACAGAAAGTTCAAGCGAGCCATTTCAAAAAGCTCAAAAGGAGCCTATATCATGATGCTAATAAAGAGTTGCGTTTGTGTCCGCAATATATGTAGGATCACAACCGATCATATAACAGGACGTTCAGAAAGAGCTGTGGTAGTCTACAACATATGCATGATCACTACCGGTCAGGATGCTCACAGGAACCATATAATGGGAAGCTCGAAATTGCTTATTACAGGATGCTCATAAGAGCCATGGTATATCTGCAACATATGCAGGACCATAACCAATACGGGAAAATCCTATATCCATCGAATTTCTTTTATTCAAACGGGACTTAACACTTGTCAGACATTATCGGATATGTGATTTATGTTTATACATGGCAATCATACATTTCACAATCACAACATTTAATTCAAGCATATAAATATACACAATTTAGTTACACAAACTTACCTCGATAAACATTCGTATACAAGGATCTACTAATCCGATACTTTTTGTTTTCCTTGATCCGACTCCGTACTAGGTCTACCCGGATCTATATAAATGAATTTAACATCAATTTAATCCATTTCATACTCAATTTAATTCAATTCACACCCTAGGCAAAATTACCATTTTGCCTCTATACTTTCCATAAATGATGATTTCATCCTTAGGCTCAGAAAATGAAATTCGTGCAATTTAATCCTTATTCCAAGCCTAACCAATTTTTACATATAATATTTACAGCACATATATTTCATAAAAATTAGAAATTTTTCATGAATTTTACATCTTTACAATTTAGTCCCTAAATCACAATTTCATGAAAATTCACTTCACAAAAGTTGTTTATCTATCAAAAACCTTTCAATTTCTACCATAAATTTAAAAATTTCAGCATATTTATCTGTGGAAAAATTTTAATACTTTAATATCTTTACAAATTGATCCCAAAATAGATAGATTAAGTTATTACGATCTCAAAAAAATGAAAATTACTTAAAACGGGACATGATTACTTACCTAATTAAGCTTTCTTGATTTTCTTTCTCTTTCCTAGGGTTTCCATAGAATTTGGAGAAGAAGATGATATAAAATGATGATATTTTCTATTTTATTAAGATATCATCTTTTTTTCTTTTTCCAATTTAGTCTTTTTTTTTTCTAATTTTCCATTGATGAATCATCAAAAATATCTACTAACTTCTCTTAATGGTCTAATTACCATATAAGGACCTCAATTTTTGAATTCCATAGCTATTTGAAACTTATAGCTACTAGAACTCAACTTTTGCATTTTATGAAATTTGGTCCTTTCTATAATTAAACATGAAATCGGTAAAATTTTATTATCAAAATTTTTATACATCTTTCCTATCATAATGTAGACCATGTAATAATATTAAAATAAAATTTCTTTTTTACTCGTATTTGTGGTCCCGAAACCACTGTTCCAATTTCATTGAAAACGGGTTGTTACAACTCTCCCCCCTTAAAGAATTTTTGTCCTCGAAAATCTTACCAATAAAGGTTCGGATATTGCTTTCTCATGGTATCCTCCAGTTCCCAAGTACCATCTCCAATCCCATGTCATTGCCAAAGAACTTTTACTAAAGCTACCTTTTTATTTCTTAATTCTTTTGTGTCTCGTGTTAGGATTTTAATCGGTTCTTCACTGTAAGTTATGTTAGGTTGAATCTCCACTTCTGTCAGAGAGGTAACATGTGAAGGATCTAACCGATATCGTCATAACATAGATACATGAAAAAACATTGTGAATTTTAACAAGCACCGGCAGTAATGCCAATCTGTATGCAACAGGTCTGACTCTTTCTGTGATCTCATATGGTCCAATGAACCGTGGACTTAGTTTTCCTTTACGGCCAAACAGGAGAACTTTCTTCAAAGGTGATACTTTCAAGAATACCTTATCACCGATCTGAAATTCTATCTCTGTAACACCCCTTACCCGTATTCAATGCCAGAACCAGGTACGAGGCATTACCAGACTTAACATACTTAATCATACAAAATCGGGCCATAAAATTTCATTCCAATTTAAAACTTTTCATTCGTATTCATAACATCCCTATTATGGGCCTACAAGACCCGAATAATACCTACAAGGTGGTTCAGGACTGAACCTGTAACACCCCTTACTCATCTTCAAGCCGGGACAGGGTTCGAGGCATTACCTAACTAATCTTGCTTAAACATCTCGAAACGGGCTATAAAATTTTGTTTAAACCCATCACTTGCACATACTCGACCTAAGAGGCCCCAAACATACCTCCGAGAGGTATCAAAACTATTCTGGGAGCTTTTACGAGCTCGAGAACTTTTCAACAAAACAGGGGCCACACGCCCGTGTTGGTCTAAGGACATGCCCGTGTGTCCCTAAGACATGTCCGTGTCATTCACCCGTGGTCGATCCTGACCAACTTTACACGGCCTAGACACGCCCGTGTCTTCCACTCGTGGTCAATTTTGACTAACTTCACACGGCATAGACACGCCCGTGTCTTCTACCCGTGGTCGATTTAAATTCCACAATTAATGTGTAGACTTCACACGGCCTGGGCACACACCCGTGTCCCTAGCCCGTGGAGCATACTGACTTGTGAACCTAGCATGCAAAGGGACACACGGTCGATTCACAGGCCCATAGGGCTGACCGTGTGTCACACACGGCATAGACACACGCCCGTGTGTCTATTCATGTGGACAATTAGATGGCTATCTACCAAGCCTTTTGCCACCCTACATTGCACACATGCAAACACCAATCCATTTCAATACAATTCATAACCCAAAGACATATCCAAGTACTCAATTCAACAACCATACACAAGGGCATACACTTCAAGAAAATCACTTTCATTAAGCATAAGAATTTGCCAAGTATCGGCCTAACTTAATAGACCATTACAAAAGGAGGTTTTGATGCCTTACAAAGCCAACACTTTGGCCAACAATTACGACCTAACAAAATACTCGAGTCTTATACATGCCATACTCAAAATAAGTCTAAATTGTTATACCAATGTGGTGTTGATAGTGTGATTTCTGAACTCCTACGTCCCCGTTCCTCGAGTTATCTTGGTAATACTACAAGGAGAAAGAGCAATGAAAGGGGTAAGCATAAAGCTTAGTAAGTTTGCATGGATATGAATAGCAACAATAAGCTCATAAAATAATCCATCCATGACATTAACTAACCATACACAAGTCATAGGCTTCTTGCCATACTTACTCACAATTGCCCTTATTTAGCACATACCATGCCACATGTCGTAAACGTTTCTTCGTGACTCATTCACGAGTACCTGTATTCACTCATTTATACAACTTTAGTGCAAATCTCATTTCTACTTCTAAACTCGTCTACTTATCCCTTTAATCACTGGGGTTAGTCAAAGACGAATATTCGATGTCGTTCATGTAAAGACGAAGCCAATGCCACATCCCTGAGGTGGTCTTACATGGAGTTACTTCTAAATGCCAATGCCATATCTCGGATATGGTCTTATATGGTCTTTCACATCAATTATCGATGCCACATCCCGAATGTGGTCTTAACGAGTTTCTTATTCTTTTCCGAAGCCATATCCCGGATATGGTCTTATACGGGATCTTAACTCGGTGCTGAGGCCATGTGCCGGACATGGTCATATACGAGACTTTATCTGATTCACATCTCGATGATAGCAATCCCATATTCATTATAGTCCACTAGGACTTCAACATCATACTTAACATCAATTTCTCATTTCAATGAAGTATCATACATCAATGTGATACCAATCATTTTCAATTATGCTAACATAAATATTTCATTAATCACATACAAATTTACCTCGATTTCAAAATGAGCTAGTTTGACGATTTAGTCCGAGACTTTGTTCTTTCCCCGATCGAGGCGGATCCTCGGTTCTTCTTGCTCTATAACAACAATTTAGCTCATTTTAATCATCTCATTAATAAAAGCAATTCAATAACCATGCTTAGGCAAAATTACTATTTTGCCCCTAGACTTTGGCAAATTGACCATTCTGCCCCTAGGCTTAGAAATAAATTCTAATCACATTGCTACCTTCAACAAGCCTAGGTGAACATTTAATACTCTTATAGCTATCATCAAAACTCAACATTTCACATATTTACTACAATTTTGTAACTTTTTCATCAAGGTCCAAATTAGGTGTTTTCAAGACAACACCTTTCACAAAAGTTGTTCATCCAACAACTAAGACTCATTTTCTTCCATAAAAATGTAGCAAATAGCAATGAAAGCTCTCATGGTAAAAATCTAAACTTTGCATCATATTGCACAATAGTCCTCTCATTTGAAAGCTTAAGTTCTAGGGGTCTTAAAAGTACAATTATCATAAAGAAAAATCATCAAAATCACTTACTAGAATGGAGGAGAGGTTGCTGAAAATTGTGAGCTTTCAAACCCCTATTTTGCTTGCAAATTTTGGTGGAGAAAGATGGAGAGAAAGATGATATTTTCTCTTTCTTTATTCTAATATTAAACTAGTCAAACAAGTCACCAACTATCAACTACTTTGACCAATTTTTTGTCCATCTTTGTCTCCTATGCTAGTCCATGGCCGACCAAGCATATATTGGGGGTCTAATTGCCTTTTAAAGACCTCTAATTTACATTCTAAGGCTATTTGGTACCTTTATCTTATAGAATGGAACTTTTGCACTTTATGCGATTTAGTCTTTTTTCGCGATTAAACGTGAAATCGCTAAAATTAAAGCACCAAAATTCTCATGCACATATACTATCATGCTCTGACTCATAATATAACATGAAAATAAATTTCTCAAGTCTCAAATTAGTGACCCCGAGATCACTATTCTGACTAGTCCCTAAATCGGGCTGTTACAATTCTCCCCCCTTAAGGATTTTCGTCCCCGAAAATCTTAGCAGTAAAAAGGTTGGGAAATTGGTTTCTCATCATTTCCTCGGGCTCTCATGTAGCCTATTATATTTCGTTCCTTTTCCATAAAAATTTCACAAGGGCTATGCTTTTGTTTCTCAACTGCTTGACCTCTCACGCCAAAATCTTATCCAGCTCTTCACCATAAGTCAAGTCCGGTTGTATCTCTACCTCTGTTGGTACATTGACATGTGAAGGATCTGAACGGTATCGGCGCAGCATGGATACGTGAAAGACATCATGAATCTTTTCTAGTTCAGGTGGCAAGGCCAACCGATAAGCTACCGGTCCTAACCTCTCAGTAATTTCATAAGGTCCGATAAAGCGTGGACTTAATTTGCCCTTCCGGCCAAATCTGAGGACTTTCCTCCAAGGTGATACTTTCAAGAACACTTTATCACCAACTTTGAATTCTATCTCTTTCCTTTTCAAATCTGAATAGGACTTTTGCCTATCTGAGGCGACTTTCAGACAATCACGTATCACTTTTACTTTTTCTTCAGTTTCCTTAACCAAATCGACCCCGTGTATCTGTTTCTCTCTGAGTTCTGACCAATACAAGGGCGTGCGACATTTACGCCCATACAATGCCTCATAAGGTGCCATCTCCAAACTTGACTAAAAACTATTATTGTAGGCGAATTCCACCAACGGTAAGTACTTCTCCCAACTACCTTGGAATTCTAAAACACAATATCGAAGCATGTCCTCAAGTATATGGATTACCCTCTCCGACTGTCTGTCGGTTTCTGGATGGAAAGCTATACTGAAATTTAATTTCGTGCCCAAGTCTTCTTGCAACTTTTTCCAAAACCGTGACGTGAATCTCGGATCTCTATCCGAAATGATCGACAACGGTACACCATGGAGTCTTACTATCTCTGACATGTACAAGTCTGCCAATTGATCAAGCGAATAGTCGACTCGTACTGGTATAAAATGGGCTGACTTTGTGAGTCTATCAACCACTACTCATACTGCATCTTTCTTCTTTGGAGTCAACGGTAAGCCCGTCACGAATTCCATGGTAATACGGTCCCATTTCCACTCAGGAACAATAATGGGCTGAAGTAAACCCGAAGGTACTTGATGTTCAGCCTTCACTTGCTAACAAATTAGGCATTTTGATACAAACTCGAAAATGTCTTTCTTCATACCAAGCCACCAATACTATTTCTTCAAATCATTGTACATCTTCGTGCTGCCTGGGTGTACATTCAAACATTCGCTATGCGCTTCATGCAAGATTTTATGAATAAGCTCGTCATTTTTGGGTACACATACCCTATCTTAAAATGTCAAACATCCATCAGGATTTACCCAAAATTCTGACTCCATGCTCGACTCACATAAAATTCTCTTGGCTTGAAAACTGTTATCATCTTCATGAGCTTCACAGATTTCTTGGAGAAACAAGGGTTTAGCCCTCAGTTCGGCTAAAACGGAACCATCATCCAACATGGTCATCTGAGTACTCATGGCTCTTAGTGCAAACAATGATTTTCTGCTCAAAGCATCAGCGACTACGTTCGCCCTTCCTGAATGGTAGTCAATTTCCAACTCATAATCCTTAATCAACTCTAACCACCTTCGTTGCCTCAAATTCAATTCCTTTTGAGTCATCAAATATTTTAGGCTTTTATGGTCGGTGAAAATCTGACATCTTTCACCATATAAATGATGCCTTCCAAATTTTTAACGCAAACACAATTGCGGCCAACTCTAAATAATGAGTCGGGTAATTCTTCTCGTGCGGCTTCAATTGCCTAGAGGCGTAAGCAATCACCTTACCCTATTGCATGAGTACACAACCCAATCCGTTCATGGACGCGTCACTAAAAACCACAAATTCTCTTCCCGGCTCAGGTTGCACCAAAATAGGGGCCTCAGTCAATAGTGTTTTCAGTTTCTCAAAACTCTGTTGACACTTTTCTGTCCAATCGAACTTCACATCTTTTTGCAAAAGTTTAGTCATCGGGGTAGCTATCATGGAAAACCCCTTGACAAAACCCCTATAATAGCCAGCTAAGCCTAGAAAACTCCTTACTTCAGTTACGCTCCTCCGCGGTTCCCATTCAACAATTGCTGAAATCTTACTCGGGTCGACTCTAATCCCGTCTCCCGAGACAATGTGTCCCAAAAATCCTACTTCCTTGAGCCAAAATTCACTCTTACTGAATTTAGCATACAATTGTTTTTCTCTCAAAACTCACAGAACCATAATCAAATGCTCGGTATGTTCGTTCTTGTCTCGAGAGTAGATTAGTATGCCGTCGATGAAAACCACAATAAATTTATCTAAGTATGGCCGAAAAATACGATTCATCAAATCCATGAAGATCGCCGGGGCATTTGTTAGACCAAAAGGCATGACCAAAAATTCATAGTGTCCATATCTAGTCCTAAACGCGGTTTTTGGCACATCCGTGTCCTTGACTCTCAGCTGATAGTACCCTGACCTCAAATCTATCTTGGAAAATACCGTGGCTCCCTTCAATTGATCGAATAGATCATCGATCCTTAGCAACGGGTATTTTTTCTTCACAGTTACCTTGTTAAGTTGCTGATAATCTATACATAGTCTCATGGAACCATCTTTCTTCTTTACGAATAAAACGAGAGCACCCCACGGAGAAAAACTCGACCTTGCAAAACCTTTATCCGATAGCTCTTGCAACTGTTCTTTTAACTCCTTTAGCTCGGTTGGAGCGATTCTATAGGGAGCAACAGAAATAGGGGCAGTACCCGGAGCTAACTCAATCACAAATTTGATCTCTCTAACTGGAGGTAGCCTTGGCAACTCTTCCGAGAAAACATTTGGGTACTCGCATACTATGGGTACCAACTCCATTTTTAATTCAGTCTCTTTAGTGTTCAACACAAAGGCAATATAGGCATCGTATCCCTTCTTTAAATACTTCTGAGTCGACAAGGTTGACATCACTACTGGTAGCCTATCTGGCTTATCTGATTCAACACGAATAAGATTACCATTTTCATTTCTCAACTCAATATGCTTCTTCCCACAATTCACAACTACTCCATGAGTAACTAACCAATCCATCCCAAGGATGACATCAAACTCATCAAACAGTAATAACATAAGATCGATCGGGAAACAATGACCCTTAATCATCAAAGGGCAACCTTTGCAAACTCTATCAACCAACATACACTTGCCTAGGGGATTAGACACTCTTATCATGAATTCGGTAGAATCTATAGGCATGCTCATGCTAGAGACTAATTTCATGCATATGTATGAGTGGGTGGATCCCGGATCAATTAAAGCTATAACACGAGTATTATGGAGAGAAAAGGTAGCCGTGATTACGTCGGGGGAAGATGCCTCTCCATGAGCACGAATGGCATATGTCCTCGCCGGTGCTCTACCCTCGACTCTAGCAGCTTGCTCTCTAGATGGATTCTTGCTACCCATCTCATTTCCCAGGTTTGTCAGTGGTCTTCCCCTAGCAGTACTTCCTGATCTTGCATATTGAGGCTTTTCTTTCTCGCCCACCTCGAGGCAGTCTCTGATAAAGTGGTTAAGGACCCAAATCTGAAGCAAGCTTTCTCATTAGCTCAACAGTCAACAGAATGGCGCCTGTGACACTGAGGGCATTCCGGTTTACTAGGTCAGACGTTGCCCACACTAGAAACTGATGTGGTTTGCCCTTTCGACCCCGAAAATTGCTGCCTTTACTTCGGGTTGAAAACCCCGATGAAGTGACTGATCGAGTAGCGAAATCCCTCGATTTCTTAGATGAGAATTGGTGAGACTTATTCAGTTGTCTCTTCCTCGAGCCACGAGACTCATTCTCAGCCCTTCTCTTCTCTTTAGCCAACTCTTCGACTTTACTGGCTCTTTCTACCAACATTACAAATTCCTTTAGTTCGAGGACTCCCATGTATAAACGGATATCTTCATTTAATCCGTCCTCGAATCTCTTGCACATGATGGCTTTGGTAGACACGCACTCCCGTGCATACTTGCTAAGCCTTACAAACTCCCGTTCATAGTCGGTTACTGACATACGGCCTTGCTTCAGTTCCAAGAACTCCTTCCTCTTATGGTCAATGAACCGCTGACTGATTACTTTTTCCGGTATTCATCTTGGGGAAATTCCCAGCTAACTCTCTCCCTTGGCACCACCGACACCAGGGTGTTCCACCATCGATAGGTTGTATCTCTCAAGAGAGATACCGCACACTTTAAGCACTCCTCAGGTGTGCAGGATAACTCATTGAATACCCTGATGGTTGATAAACCGTAATAGTAACATATTTTAAGCCCACATTTAGCATGCTTTTGGATTATTTGAGCCTTGAATTATGTAATTTGGTGCTCTTAATCCTTTGTTTTCATGTTTTATACTCAGGAAACCACCGGAGAATGAAAAGAATGAGAAATGGGCTTAAAACAGACCAAATGGGCCAAATCACAAAATGGACACGGCCTGGGCCCAAGACCACACGGTCGTGCCTCATTAATGGACTCAAACATGGCCTGGCCACGACATACACGGGCGTGTGCCATGAGCGTGTCCCTTCCGTGGCAAAGAGAAATTCTATTCAGATTAGGATACTTAGAGGCGAAGTAACACATTCCGAAGCCTATATAAACACCCTAAGTATGACCTAAAAGGGGGACCCCAGGCCTTTTGTCAGGGGGAATCCAGCTAGGCCAAGAAGGTCAGATTTGTGGGATTTACTCGAAGAAAGCCAGTTGATTCATCTCAAGAAGCCGGAGTCATACTCAAGACGGAAGATCTTCTCTTCAATTCCTTCAGGGAGTTTTAGGGTTTTTCTTATGTTTTGTTTTATCTTTTCTTCTAAGATGTTCTCTTTTATCATTATGAACTAAACTCCTCAGATACATGAGGGGGATGAAACCTAAAATAAATCTTGTTATTGTTTTCAAAACTATATGATAAATACTTGATTTGTTCTTAATTATATGTACTTAATTCTTGTTTTGATATTTTCGGGATATTAATTGAAGTTTGATGTGCTTAGGTGGAGGAGCAAAAGTCCCCGCCTAAGAGTAGATCTAGCATAATTAAGCTGAGTTGATCGCACGCCTAGACATAGGGTGACGAGATTTTGCCGGATTAGGGTGAAACCTAATATGGGAGTCCATAGATCGAGTTAATGCAATTCTATGGGTTTTAATTAGAAAGAGATTTCAATTAATCAACCTAGGGTTCGACGTTAGTAGCCTCGACGGAGGTATTAATATAACTTAAGGAATCCTACGGATCAAGTCAAGTGAATAAATCGTCTCGTTTAGTGTTAGATAACAAGTGAAGTCTAGGTGGATTCTTCCTCGGGTATTGTCTTAATCAATTGGTTTTTCCTACAAGTATTTCCCCAAGTTCATTCTTCTTTGTCTTAGAGTCTTTAGCTTAGTAGTTAGTTAATTTGGATTAAACGACAATTCCCTTTATTTTAGGCTAGATAATAAAAAGAAATTTAATATTCGTACTTTTAGTTCCTTTGGGTTCGACAATCCGATCTTGCCTTAAACTATACTACTGTTCAATAGGTGCGCTTGCCTCAAATCGTTGTCATAGTTAGTCTCCAGGTTCGATCATTCTCTTTATAAATTTTAAAACTTTAACAAATCACAGCGATCAATGGTATTCTCAAGCCAGAATTTCACTTTCTCCGGGTCATCGTCCTTATTTTCCTGGAATTCCTTGACTCCTTGCTTCCGGATCTTATCCACCGGAGGTCTTTCTCTTCTCACCACCTCAACTACTTGAGGAGCTACTGGAGCAGGTTGAGGGATTGGTGTGGGTGGAGGGGGTTGAGCGTTTGGATTTGCTCGGGTATACTCAGTACACCAGTTGCTCATCACGTGGAGAAAGGCTTCTCGAGCCTCTTCCCCCTGACCTAAGGTCTAGGGTCTACTATTACTTGGCACGGTCCCTTGAGCGGGAGCCGGCGCGTTACTCGCAGCATCATCGGCTGCAGTTCGGTCTGGATCAAAATCCATATACTACATAAAACAGAATTTCATACGTCAGGAGCCATCACACTATCATTACTCAGACACCTTTACATATGGCATGTATAGCTAGACTCGTACTTACGCTACGTTAGTCCTAGAATCGACTAAATTGTGGCTCTGATACCAATAAATGTAACACCCCTTACCTGTCTTCAAGCCGGGACAGGGTTCGAGGCATTACCTAACTAATCTTGCTTAAACATCTCAAAACGGGCTATAAAATTTCGTTTAAACCCATCACTTGCACATACTCGGCCTAAGAAGCCCCAAACATACCTCCGAGAGGTATCAGAACTATTCTGAGAGATTTTAAGAGCTCGAGAACTTTTCAACAAAACAGGGGCCACACGCCCGTGTTGGTCTAGGGACACGCCCGTGTGCCCCTAAGACATGTCCGTGTCATTCACCCGCGATATATCCTGACCAACTTTACATGGCCTAGACACGCCCGTGTCTTCCACTCGTAGTCAATTCTAACTAACTTCACACGGCATAGACACGCCCGTGTCTTCTACCCGTGGTCAATTTAAATTCCACAATTAATGTGTAAACTTCACACGGCCTGGGCACACGCCCGTGTCTCTAGCCCGTGGAGCGTACTGACTTGTGAACCTAGCATGCAAGGGGACACACGGTCGATTCACACGCCCATAGGCCTGACCGTGTGTCACACATGGCATAGACACACGCCCATGTGTCTATTCATGTGGACAATTAGATGGCTATCTACCAAGCCTTTTGCCACCCTACATTGCACACATGCAAACACCAATCCATTTCAATACAATTCATAACCCAAAGACATATCCAAGTACTCAATTCAACAACCATACACAAGGGCATACACTTCAAGAAAATCACTTTCATTAAACATAAGAATTTGCCAAGTATCGGCCTAACTTAATAGACCATTACAAAAGGAGGTTTTGATGCCTTACAAAGCCAACATTTTGGCCAACAATCACGACCTAACAAAATACTCGAGTCCTATACATGCCATACTCAAAATAAGTCTAAATTGTTATACCAAAGTGGTGTCGATAGTGTGATTTCTGAACTCTTACGTCCCCGTTCCTCGAGTTATCTTAGCAATAATACAAGGAGAAAGAGCAATGAAAAGGGTAAGCATAAAGCTTAGTAAGTTGCATGGATATGAATAGCAACAATAAGCTCATAAAATAATCCATCCATGACATTAACTAACCATACACAAGTCATAGGCTTCTTGCCATACTTACTCACAATTACCCTTATTTAGCACATACCATGGCACATGTCGTAAACGTTTCTTTGTGACTCATTCACGAGTACCTGTATTCACTCATTCATATGACTTTAGTGAAAATCTCATTTCTACTTCTAAACTCATCTACTTATCCCTTTAATCACTAGGGATAGTCAAAGACGTATATTCGACGTCGTTCATGTAAAGACGAAGCCAATGCCACATCCCTAAGGTGGTCTTACATGGAGTTACTTCTAAATGCCAATGCCATATCCCGGATATGGTCTTATATGGACTTTCACATCAATTATCGATGCCACATCCCGAATGTGGTCTTAACGAGTTTTTTATTCTTTTTCGAAGCCATATCCTGGATATGGTCTTATACGGGATCTTAACACGGTGCCGAGGCCATGTCTCGGACATGGTCTTATACGAGACTTTATCTGATTCACATCTCGATGATAGCAATCCCATATTCATTATAGTCCACTAGGACTTCAACATCATACTTAACATCAATTTCTCATTTCAATGAAGTATCATACATCAATGTGATACCAATCATTTTCAATTATGCTAACATAAATATTTCATTAATCACATACAAACT
This sequence comes from Gossypium sturtianum, assembly GCA_025698515.1. NCBI lineage: Eukaryota > Viridiplantae > Streptophyta > Magnoliopsida > Malvales > Malvaceae > Gossypium > Gossypium sturtianum. The sequence continues at coordinate 65,799,485 of CM046944.1, read as the reverse complement.
TACCTCGATTTCAAAATGGGCTAGCTCGACGATTTAGTCTGAGACTTTGTTCTTTCCCCGATCGAGGCAGATCCTCGGTTCTTCTTGCTCTATAACAACAATTTAGCTCATTTTAATCATCTCATTAATAAAGCATTTTAATAATCATGCTTAGGCAAAATTACTATTTTGCCCCTAGACTTTGGCAAATTGACCATTCTGCCCCTAGGCTCGGAAATAAATTCTAATCACATTTCTACCTTCAACAAGCCTAGGTGAACATTTAATACTCCTATAGCTATCATGAAAACTCAACATTTCACATATTTACAACAATTTTGTAACCTTTTCATCAAGTTCCAAATTAGGTGTTTTCAAGATAACACCTTTCACAAGAGTTGTTCATCCAACAAATAAGACTCATTTTCTTCCATAAAAATGCAGCAAATAGCAACGAAAGCTCTCATGGTAAAACTCTAAACTTTGCATCACATTGCACAATAGTCATCTCATTTGAAAGCTTAAGTTCTAGGGGTCTTAAAAGTACAAATATCATAAAGAACAATCATCAAAATCACTTACTATAATGGAGGAGAGCTTGCTAAAAATTGTGAGCTTTCAAACCCCTATTTTGCTTGCAAATTTCGGTGGAGAAAGATGGAGAGAAAGATGATATTTTCTCTTTCTTTATTCTAATATTAAACTAGTCAAACAAGTCACCAACTATCAACTACTTTGACCAATTTTTTGTCTATCTTTGTCTCCTATGCTAGTCCATGCTCGGCCAAGCATATATTGGGGGTCTAATTGCCTTTTAAAGACCTCCAATTTACATTCTAAGGCTATATGGTTCCTTTATCTTATAGAATGGAACTTTCGCACTTTATGCGATTTAGTCCTTTTTCGCGATATTCAATCTCAGTCAAAGAAATCCAGAGAAATGTATTCTCGTTCGAATGTTTCAGCTGGGTATTCGCCCAGAGACTGCAGGATTCGGGTTTTAAATCTCAAGCTACTTTAATGGTAAGCGTGCATAATGTTAGGTCTAACAGACCTGAATGTCAGCATTGTGGAAGAAGACATCCCGGTAAGTGTAGGATGAATGACTGAGCTTGTTTCAAGTGTGGTTCTCAAGAGTATTTTATCCAAGATTACCTTGAGATGGCTGAGAAAGAACAATTTTCGAGTGCAAGGCCGAGTAATACTACCAATAGGGGTAGGCCACTGAGAAATACTTGGAATGGAACAAGTAGTAAAGGTGTGACGAAGGATTCGGCTGTGATATCTGAAGCTAGAGCACCTGCTAGAGCTTATGCCATACATGCTCGTGAGGATACGTCATCTCCCGATGTGATTAGTGGCACATTTTCTCTTTATGATACTAATGTTATTGCATTGATCGATCCTGGATCGACTCATTCTTATGTTTGTGTGAATTTGGTATCTAGTAAGAGTTTACCTGTTGAGTTTACTGAGTTTGTGATTAAAGTGTCAAACCCCTTAGGCAAATATGTGCTAGTTGATAAAGTTTGCAAGAATTGTCTTTTGATGATTCGAGGTCACTGTTTTCCGACTGACTTAATGTTGTTTCCATTTGATGAATTCGATGTTATGTTGGGTATGGACTGGTTGACACTGCATGATGCCATAGTAAATTGTAGACTGAAAACTATCGAGTTGAAATGTGAAAATGGTGAGGTTCTTCAGGTTGAAACCGATGAATCAAGTGAATTTCCTATTGTGATTTCGTCTATAGCTTCTCAGAGATACGTAAGAAAAGGTTATGAAGCTTATCTTGCTCATATGTTGAATACAAAGATGTCTGAATTGAAACTTGAATCAGTGCCGGTAGTCTGTGAATATCCGGATGTGTTTCCAGATGAGTTGCTTGGGTTACCTCCGATCAGAGAGGTTGAGTTTGCTATTGATTTAGTACTCGGGACGTCGCCGATATTGATTGCTCTGTATAGGATGGCTCTGACTGACTTGAAAGAATTAAAAGCACAGTTACAAGAGTTGACACATAAGGGTTTTGCGAGACCAAGTTTTTCTCCTTGGGGTGGTCCAGTGTTATTTGTAAAGAAGAAAGACGGATCTATGAGACTTTGTATCGAATCGACAACTCAACAAGGTGACTATAAAGAACAAGTATCCTTTGCCGAGGATTGATGACTTGTTTGATCAATTGAAAGGAGCAATGGTGTTCTCGAAGATTGATTTGAGATCTGGCTACTATCAGTTGAGAGTTAAAGAGTCAGATGTGCCGAAAACTGCTTTCAGGACAAGGTACAGGCATTATGAATTTCTTGTTATGCCTTTTGGATTAACTAATGCTCCTGATGTTTTTATGGACTTGATGAACTGAATCTTCTGACCATATTTAGACAAATTCGTGGTTGTGTTTATTGACGATATCCTGATTTATTCTCGAGATGAGACTGTGTAATAGTCTGATTTATACCCTAGTCGGAACAGTGGTTTCGGGACCACAAATTTGAGTCAGTAAAATATTTTAATATTATTTTTTGTGCCGTTGATATGTGATTAAGTATGTGTTAGAGTTTCGTAAGTTAATTTGCCCGTCTATGTGTTTAATTCGAGAAAAGGATTAAATTGCATAAAAGGTAAAAGTGGTTTTCTATTTGATTAATGGCTAAATTGGTGTGGCTTTATTATGTGAAGTCCTTAATAGCCAATTAGCCCATTAATAAGGTTAGTGGGTGGCAAAGGACAAGTATGCCCTTAATGTATATTTGTTTCTAATATAAATTGAAAGGTTAATTATGTCAATTATGCATTAATATGTTTATAATAAAAACAAAGCTTAAAATAAGCCATTTAATTAGTATTCATCCACCGAAAATTTGAAAGAAAAAGAAGGGTTTAAGCTTTGTGATATTCGGCTACTTTAAGGCTTAAATTCAAGGTATGTTTTGATCGGTTTTTGATGATTTTTACTTTTTTACAATCGTTGCTTCGTATGCTATAAAACCCATGTTTTAATTTGAAGAATTGATGATGTTTATGAAATGTGCCATTGATGAAATGGTTAGCTTTGTGATGAGTTTTGGTGTTAAATAAAATATGTGTTTAATGAACATGCTTTGTTCTTGAATTTTTGATGAATTTAGCTAATTAGGGCTAAATTGTGGAAATAGCATTTTGAGGGACTAAATTGTGAAATAAATGAAATGTATAGATTTGTATGAGATACATGAACATTTGGCTAAGCATGGGTATATGGTGATTTTGTGTATTTGATGATTTTGTGAAAAATGGACTAAATTGATAAAATGTGCAAATGTGAGGGTTAATTGGTAAATTTTCCTAAATGTATGTTTTTGGATTGAATTGAATAAGTTGATAAATGAAAAGATTAAATTTGGATATGTACAGATCAAGAACCGAAGAAAACGGACTTAGATCACGGGAAAGTGAAGATAGTCGAGTAACCGAGTCCGAACGAATATCCGAATTCGAGGTAAGTCAATATACAAATAAACGTACTTGTATTGAATTATAAATGTTCTTATGACTATTGATAATGATGAATGTATATGAGACGATGTATATATGAATTTCGAGATGGAATCTACATAGGGACAATGTCCGAGAAGTCCCGTCTAAACCTAGGAATAGATAGGATTAACTATGTCATGACATAGGTGTCTGTTGTGTGATATCATGTAAGACCACGTCTGGGACGTTGGTGTTGATTTGATATCTCGTGTAAGACCATGTCTGGGATGATGGCATCGATATGAGATTTACGTGTAAGACCATGTCTAGGACATTGGCATCGTAATGATTTGTGTAAGACCCTGTCTGGGACAGTGGCATCGACATTTGACTACATGTAAGACCACGTCTGGGACGTTGGCATTGAACGACTATTCTGATCACTCTGAGTATCCTATTAGATTCCAAACGGTTCAACGAGCAAGTCCGAGATATGAACAATTATGCGAATTGTATTTCTATTTCAGGTACGTTCAAAAAGTACACTATGTGTGTATGAAAGGTAAGTATCTACTAGAACTTACTAAGATGAATTGGTGCATTGAAATGATGAGATACTAAGTGAATATGTGCTTAAATGAGCTATGTGTATATGTGGTATATGAGTTGAAGAATGTGGCAAGATATGGTTAGGCAAATGTGCCAAGAAGAATTATGGATATGCAATTGAGTTAATAGTGAATTCATATGAATTATATGTCTTGAATGCTTATATGTTAAGTTTATTTGTATATGGCTTACTAAGCTTTTGAAAGCTTACTACGTGTTTGTTTGCTCTGTTTAAAGTTCGTCAAAGCTACTGAAGGCTCGAGGACCGTCGAGGATCATCATCACACTACTCAACTTGTTTTGGTACCTTGAAAATATGTATATAGCTACATATGGCATGTATAGGCTAGTCACCTTGGATTATGTTTGAAATGTGTATAATATGGCCATGAGATGTGGCTAGATAAGTGTTAGTAATATGCATGAGAAAATATGATATATGATGCAAGTTTTTGTATGGTTTGGTAACTATGAAATAGTTAAGTTGATGATAAGTACATGGATGAGTTGTGAGTATGCATGTTTGAAGGTAAATGTGGATGGATTATGCATAAATGTATATGTGTATTTTAGTTGTGAAAATTGGCATGTTTGAAAATGAGATTGGATGCAAAGCTTTGTTGATTAGTTTAATATGTTTTTGGATGTCAAATTGTGCATGATATGAATTGGTGGAAAGCTAGTAGAGATGACCCTAGTGTGAGTGGTATTTTGGCCTTGCTAAGGGTCTATTTTGCATACACGGTTGTGGCACACGGGTGTGCCTAGTGGCCGTGGGATTAAGTCAGTAGCTAACCTAAGTGTACACGGCCTTGGCACACGGACGTGCCTGGTAGCCGTGTGAATAAGTCAGTATCTAGCCTAAGAGTACACAGCCATGGTACACGGGCGTGTCTAGTATACATGCTCTGTTTTGGCACGGCTGATCGTTGTATTTTAGAGTTTTAATTTTATAATAATCGATCCTGGAACTAACTATAACAACAATTGAGGCAAGTGCACCTATCGAACAGTAGTATAGCTTAGGCAAGACCGGATTGTCGAACCCAAAGGAACTAAAAGTACTAATACTAACTTTCTTTCTATTATTTAGCCTAAAATAAGTGAAGTTGTTTATTAATCTAAATTAACTAACTACTAAGCTAAAGATGCAAAGACAAAAAGAATGAATTGGGGAAATACTTGGGAAAAACTCAGTGGATTAAGACGATACCCTTAGGAAGAATCCACCTAGACTTCACTTGTTATCTAACACTCGAACTGCATTTATTTATTCACTTGACTTGATCCGTAGGACTCCCTAATTTATTTTAAACCCTCTCTCGAGGCGAATAACTTCTAACCGTAGGTTGATTAATTGAAATCTCTTTCTAATTAAAACCCCTAGAATAGCAGTAAATCGATCTATGGACTCCCTGTAACACCCTAAACCCGGTCAAACGCTACGACCGAATCTGGCATGTCACAGGGAAGAAAATATTTCTGAAAAGTGAGTTAACGTCTGGAGTTGTGAAAAATCTTTGATATTGAGTGATCAGTTGAAACCATTTTGAGACTTAGTTTGAAAAGTTGAGTTGCTTTGTTATTAAACACCCGGATGTTATTACCCAATTATAAAATCTTGAAATCCTGAATTTCTTTAAGCCTTGGAAATCGTCCATTTGAAGTAGTTTACTAGGCATGCCTTAGTGATCAAAATAAAAGAAAAGAAAATTAACCAAAATAAATAAATCCAAGTTAAAGTTTAGATGGCCTTATTACATTACCAAAATCTAACTAAAAGTAAAATAAATCCGAAATAGATATTTAAAGTAAAAACCGAAATATCATGCATGGCCACCTCGAGTCCACCTCGGCTCCATATCCGCGGTCTAAGGATTACCTGCAAAAGTTAATGGAAGGGGTGAGCCACCGAGACTCAGTGTGTAAATCCCCGTCCAAAAGATTTTAGGCCCTCACACAGAATCATATGCAAGAATATATGCCATGCAACCCAACCAACCTAGATATCCATCCGTATCTCCTGTGTCTATCCAACATTTGTGGCACCTAGCCACTGGTGGTACCTAACCACTGGTGGTTCCAAACCACTGGTGACAAAAGTTACAAATAATCATATGTGGGGCTAACCCACTTGTGGTACCTAACCACTGGTGACAATCCCTTATATCGATATGTGGGGCCAACCCACTGTGGTACCAAACAACTAGGACGAGTCACAGAAATAAGTATATGTGGTACCTAACCACTGGTGGTTCCAAACCACTGAGACTTAGTCACAAAATGAGAATATGTGAGGCCAACCCACTTGTGGTACCTAACCACTGGTGACAGTCTGAAAGATCATATTTCCTCCCTCTTCTCATCATATCTCATTTTCATGTACATGCTTTACAATATGGTATGATCATGCTTAATGATTTAAATAACATGGCACATTCAGGTTCCATTATATGCATTTATCGATAGCAACCATAATAGACTTACCCGGAGTCCTCGCTTTTACCCACAAGGGTATTTTAGTGACAAAAAACATCACTTGGCTTTCGGACATACTAGCAACTACAAACTAACATATGAAGTGTGTGAGAGTTACACACCGATAACGCGTAACACAATACTTTCTACGTAGACACTATCGCTGATGTGCACTACCGCTTATCGCCTACTATTCTCGCTCGTAGCCGCCCACAACCCGTGACCAATCTCGAACCATCGACATCGCCGCTTCTTAAACTTAGGGGCTGGGTTTACAGTCCAACCCCTTCCTAGAATCGGCATTTGAGTCCATGGAATGATCTTTGGTCGTAAGACCGAGTTAACACGTAGAGTAAGATATGAATAGATTTACGTTTAACTGAATAGATATTCTTACCTAGATCGATAAAAGCTGAGGCTTTAGGCTTGCTTCACAAGTCAAACGAATCCCGAAAGTCTCCAAAAAGAATGCGACACCACTTCCACCTATATTCAGCCAAGCATCCAACCATTAGGCCAATTAGCCATTTCGGATTTGGCATGAAAACCCCAAAGAATGATAACGAAATAAGAGAAATTGCCCCTTACCTTAACCCACAGATTCGATCAACATCTAGGAAGAATCGGCACCACACCACCCTAGAGAAGATTCGGTAAAGGCTAGAGTAAAAGAGAATTAGATAAAAAAACCAAAAATAGAAATAAAGATCTTCAAATGGAGGCTTAGGAGTTTTGGCTTTTAGGGAAAAAATGGAATAGGGGATGGAAGTTTGAGGTTTCAGTTTTGAGAATAACAAATAGAGAAGGAAAAAGATGAAAACAGGTTTCGGCTCTTAGGGAGATTGAGAGAAAACGCGAGAGAGAATGGTTAGGAGATTCGGCTATGGAGGTTCGGCTAAATCAGAAATAGAAGAGATGAGAAGAAGAAATGGGGAATAAAGTTTTGGTTCTTGCTGATGCCAATGGAAGAAAAGAAAAAGGGAAATGGTAAAATAATAGGGGTGGTTCGGCTACAAAGTTGGAATGAAATGAAGGCAAAGAACCCAAGTTGCCGAAAGTTCAGAGAGAGGAAGAGAGAAAAGAAATTTGTTTGATTTGAAGAAGAGTGAATAACACTCCTGAGAATTTCGGCTACTCCAAAGAAATGCACTACACTGCCGAAGTGCAAAACCATCAGCTACCGAAACACACCACAAACGAATTAACACCTAAAGCTAACCCCTCTTGAATTTTGGCACACCCAAAACCAAAACTAAACCGATCCCTTCCCTATACCAAGCATTTGAATTTTGGCCACTACCAAGCTCACATACCCATCCCCTATTTTCCTCCTCAAATTTCTCCTGATCACCCATTTGAAATGTTTTGAACACTTCAAACTCCACTTTTTTCTCTCTGCCATTCAATCAAATTATTTGACTCACCCCACTCCCCTTTCTGAAGTGTCCCACCAACTCTCGCTCTGCACTCCCGACGCCAAAAAGAATTCCAAAATGAGCTCCTTGTGACTTGAACCTGCTCCCTCTCTGCTCCCTTGTGGCGGCACCTTCCAACCCCTTATGTGGCGTCACCTTGCCACTTTACCAACACTTTGCTTGTGTCATCCAAGTACAAACAATATCCCTTAAATCCTATCCCAGCTAGCTCTCCCCTGAAAGTGCCCAGAAAGAAAATTTTCTCTAAGGCTCTGGCTTACCCCTAGATCATTCCTGGACCCTAAAGCAGCCTAAACTAACATGACAAACATAGCATTCACACACAAACACATAAAATGCAAAGGCCCTAATTCAGGATGTTACAGTTCTACCCCCTTAAAATAATTTCGGCCTTGAAATTACCTGGTCAAAAGAGTTAAGGGTATTGCTGGCACATAACATCCTCTGGCTCCCACGTGGCTTCTTCTGATCCATGGTTCTGCCACAACACATTCACTAAAGGAACTGATTTCTTACGCAATACTTTGACTTCCCGATCCAAGATCTGCACTGGTTCCTCCTCAAAAGATAAGTCCGGGCTTACTTCAATTTCTTCTCTTCACAACATGAGATGGATCTCGAACGATGGCGTCTAAGCATAGAGACGTGAAATACGTCATGGATCTGACTCAACTCTGAAGGTTACTCGAGCTGATAGGCTACTGGTCCCACACGCTTCAACACTCGATAAGGCCCGATAAACCTGGGGCTCAACTTGCCCTTCTGACCAAACCTCAGCACCTTCTTCCACGGCGACACCTTTAAGAAAACCTTGTCACCCACTGCAAATTCTATATCTTTCTGCTTAAGATTAGCATAGGACTTCTGCCTGTCTGAAGCTTCCTTCAATCAAGTTTGAATTAGCTTAACCTTTTCTTCTGTTTCAGCAACCAACTCTGGACCCAACAATTGACGCTCACCCAACTCTGTCCAACACGTAGGGGTACGACACTTCCGCCCATATAACACTTTATACGGCGCCATCTGAATACTCGACTGGTAGCTATTGTTATACGCGAATTTCGCCAACGGTAGGAATTCTTCCCAACTACCTCTGAAGTCTAAGACACAGCCCCTCAACATATCCTCCATAATCTGAATTACCCTCTCTGACTGCCCATCAGACTGTGGATGAAATGCTGTACTGAAATCCAGCTTTGTACCCAAAGCTTTGTATCCAAAATCTTGACGTAAATCTAGGGTCTCTGTCTGAAATGATCGACACAGGCACCCCATGCAACCTTACAATCTCCGCTATATATAATCTACCGAGCTTCTGAAGAGAGTAATCCACACACACAGGTATGAAATGAGCAGACTTTGTCAAACGGTCAACAATCACCCAAACCGAATCCTTCTTTGTAGGCGTGAGGGGTAGCCCACTGACAAAATCCATCGTGATCCTTTCCCATTTCCACTGCGGAATCTTGACTGGTTGCAACAATCCCGAAGGCAATTGATGTTCTGCCTTTACCTGCTGACACGTCAAACACTTACCCACAAATTCAATTACTTCTCGCTTTAGACCCAGCCACCAAAACTGCTCTCGCAAATCCCGGTACATCTTACTACCTCCCGGATGCATAGCGTATGAACTGCTATGTGCTTCCTGAAGAATCTTCTGCCTCAACTCCACATATTTTGGCATGCAAACCTTCCCATGGAAACATAAAACTCCATCCTTGTTCAAGCTATACCCCTCTAATCCACCATTCTGCACTTGCAAAAATCGAGTGCTCAAGACATCATCTACTAGCTATTTCTCTTTAACCTGATTTACCCATGTCGGCTACACTTGCAGTTCCGCTATCAAACTTCCGTCATCATAAAAACTAAGGTGGGAAAACATTGCTCTTAAGTCTGATACTACCTTACGGTGCAACGCGTCTGCCACCACGTTAGCCTTACCCGGGTGATACTCAATCGAGCAATCATAATCCTTCAACAGCTCGATCCACCTCCGCTGCCTTAAATTCAACTCCCTCTGGGTAAGGAGGTATTTCAAACTCTTATGATCCGTGTAAACAATAGACTTCTCCCCATACAAGTAATGTCTCAAGATCTTCAAAGCGAAAACCACTGCAGCTAGCTCCAGGTCATGCGTCGGATAATTCACTTCGAGAGGCCTCAACTGTCGAGAAGCATACGCTACTACCTTCCCCTCTTGCATCAGGACACATCCTAACCTCAGTATGCGACGCATCACAATAGACAAGAAACTCTTTCCCGCTTCAGTGAATCAACACCGAGAGCTTCCACAAAATCCTCTTTAACTTCTCAAAACTCTCTTGTTGTTTGTCAGACCACACAAACGGAACCCCTTTCCTTAACAACTTGGTTAACGATGCTGCAATCAAAGAAAACCCTTCCACAAACCTTCAGTAATACCCCACTACACCAAGAAAACTCCGAATCTCTGCCACAGACTTAGGTGGTTTCCAATCCAACACAACTTCAATCTTCTCCGAGGTCCACCCTAATCCCCTCACCGACACCACATGACCCAAAAAGGTAACTTCCCTTAGCCGTAACTCGCACTTACTAAACTTTGCGAATAAGCGCTTTTCCTCGAATTTGCAAAACCACACGAAGATGTGCATCACGCTCCTCATCAGACTTCGAGTACACCAGAATATCGTCTGTAAACACTACGACGAACCGATCCAAATACGGTTGAAAAACCCGATTCATCATATCCATAAACGCTGTTGGTGCATTGTTCAATCCAAACGGCATCACCAAGAATTCGTAGTGACCATAACGAGTACGAAACGCCGTCTTATGAATATCCGCCTCCTTGACCTTAAGCTGGTGATACCCCGACCTCAAATCTACCTTGGAGAAGACTGACGCTCCCTTAAGTTGGTCGAATGTGTCGCCTCATCCTCGACACGCGGATACTTATTCTTAATCGTTAACTTATTCAGCTGACGGTAATCTATACACATTCGCATCGATCCGTCCTTCTTCTTAACAAAGAGCACAGGTGCTCCCCAAGGTGATACACTCGGCCGGATAAAACCCCAGTCTAACAACTCCTGGATCTGCGCCTTCTGCTCCACTAACTCCTTCGGCACCATCCTATATGGGGCAATAGACACTGGCGCTGTTCCGGGTAGAAGGTCAATACCAAACTCAACCTCGCGATCTGGAGGCAATCCCGGAAGCTCTTCTGGAAAAACATCAGAAAATTCCTTCACCGTTCGGACATCCCCCACAGCTGATTCCTTAACCTCTAAAGCATAAACATAAGCCACAAATGCCTTACATCCTTTCCTCACCATTTCTCGGCCTTCAAAGCGGATACCACATTAGATAGGTAGTTCCTTCTCTCACCTATCACCACCACCTCTTCACCCTCGACCGTTCTCAACACCATGCGCTTGGCTGCACAGTCCAAACTTGCTTGATATTTTACTAACCAGTCCATACCGAAGATCAAATTGAACTCCCCAAATGGCAGTTCCATCAGATCAGCCGGAAACACTACCCCTTGAAGTTCTAGGGGTACATCCTTATACAGTTTGTTCACTACTACAGAGTGTCCTAGAGGGTTAACTACAGTCATCTCCCTAGAAGAAGTCTCATAGGCTAAGTTTAGAGTTCCCGCTATAGTACTAGCAACATAAGAGTGTGTCGAACCAATATCAATCAGGGCAGTATAAGGCAACCCATAAATTCAGAACGTACCAGTTATGACGTCCGGTGCGTCGCCCTCCTCTCGACGCCTAGCTGCATAGACCAACCCAGGTGGTCTTGCATCAGTATTCCAAGCACCTCTGCCCGGTGCCCCACGGCCTCGTCCGTTACCATTACCTCCTCTTGCTGGACCACGACCCCTCTGCGGTTGCTGACCATGTCTTCTGAATTGTGCACGTCCTTGACCCTTAGACTGTGTCCTAACTGACCTCCGCGGACAATCCCTAATCTGATGATCCATCGACCCACACTCGAAGCACCCTCTGTTACCTGTCTAACACTCTCCCAAATGAAACTTCCCGCATCGAGCACACTGTGGTGGCCACTGAGCAGCAGCAGGATTCACCGCCTGATCCGGCCCGCCAAATCTAGCCCTTTTCTGAAAACCCCCAGCAGACCCTGATGGCCTAAAACTCCTTTTATTCCTATTTCATCCCGATTCTGCTTTCTCGATCGCTTCACCTCCTCGGCTATCTTAGCCTTTTCCACAAGGACAGCAAATTCTCTCTCTCACTGTAGAGCAATCAACACTCGCAGCTCATCTCTCAACCCGTCCTCAAATCGAACACAGCGCTCATGGTTCGTAGCCACAATACCCCAGGCATAACGGCTTAACCGTAAGAATTCTACCTCATACTCGGAAACCGACTTACTCCCCTGAACTAGATTCAAAAACACCTTATGCTGCACATCCACATAACTGAACCCGAAGTACATCCTCTGAAATGCCGCTTTGAAGAAATCCCAAGTGATATCATCAGCCATTGCACCATCCTTGACCGTGAGCCACCACTGATAGGATTCGTCCCGAAGAAGAGACACGATCCCTTTCAACTTCTCCTCAGCTGTGAAATCAAGATCATCCATTATGCGCTCAGTCGCCTTTAACCAGTATTCGGCTGCGTTGGGAGCTATACCAGAAATGCCACTAAATACCTCCACTCCATTGGCTCGGAGTCGTTCAGACACAAATTTTCGAGCCCCTGTACCCACGCCTGCTCCAGCAACTCTTTCCAGGACCCGTAGCATCGCCTGAGACACTGCATCGTCTCCACCTGTTTGGTCCTGGAACTCTGGTTCCATAGCTGGCGGCGGCGGTACCTCATTCTCTGACCTATGGCCAGACCCTACTGGTTCCGATACCGTAATCCTACCCCTACCACGACCACGTACGTTACGCCCACGTCCTCGAGTGCTCATGACTAACGTTCACGACTTAATCTGATTTAGGAAAAGTTTTATGAATTAGCTTCTTCCACTGTTTATCACCGAACAGTCTTATGAGTACATTATCAGAGTAGTTGTTTTCGCAGATGCACACAATTCCTACAGCTTTAGTCTCCAGGTAAATTTCCTAACACTAGCATTCAAATCACAAAACATTTAAATCATACAATCAGCAATTAGAAACTTACCATCGCGGATTGGTGCCGGAGACTCGGGTGCCATGCTTCCCAAAACATGTATTTCATCAAAACTATTTTGCAAACCATCTATTGAAAAATAATTTGGGCCTTATACCCACAGCTGAGCTTTTGAACCAGGCTCTGATACCACAATTGTAACACCCCAAACCCGGTCAAACGTTACGACCGAATCTGGCATGTCGCAGAGAAGAAAACATTTCTGAAAAGTGAGTTAACGTCTGGAGTTGGGAAAAATCTTTGATATTGAGTGATCAGTTGAAACCATTTTGAGACTTAGTTTGAAAAGTTGAGTTGCTTTGTTATTAAACACCCGGATGTTATTACCCAATTATAAAATCTTGAAATCCCGAATTTCTTTAAGCCTTGGAAATCGTCCCTTTGAAGTAGTTTATTAGGCATGCCTTAGTGATCAAAATAAAAGAAAAGAAAATTAACCAAAATAAATAAATCCAAGTTAAAGTTTAGATGGCCTTATTACATTACCAAAATCTAACTAAAAGTAAAATAAATCCGAAATAGCTATTTAAAGTAAAAACTGAAATATCATGCATGGCCACCTCGAGTCCACCTCGGCTCTATATCCGCGGTCTAAGGATTACCTGCAAAAGTTAATGGAAGGGGTGAGTCACCGAGACTTAGTGTGTAAATCCCCGTCCAAAAGATTTTAGGCCCCTTACACAGAATCATATGCAAGAATATATGCCATGCAACCCAACCAACCTAGATATCCATCCGTATCTCCTGTGTCTACCCAACATTTGTGGCACCTAGCCACTGGTGGCACCTAACCACTGGTGACAAAAGTCACAAATAATCATATGTGGGGCCAACCCACTTGTGGTACCTAACCACTGGTGACAATCCCTTATATCGATATGTGGGGCCAACCCACTATGGTACCAAACCACTGGGACGAGTCACAGAAATAAGTATATGTGGTACCTAACCACTGGTGGTTCCAAACCACTGAGACTTAGTCACAAAATGAGAATATGTGGGGCCAACCCACTTGTGGTACCTAACCACTTGTTGTGATCTGAAAGATCATATTTCCTCCCTCTTCTCATCATATCCCATTTTCATGTACATGCTTTACAATATGGTATGATCATGCTTAATGATTTAAATAACATGGCACATTCAGGTTCCATTATATGCATTTATCGATAGCAACCATAATAGACTTACCCAGAGTCCTCGCTTTTACCCACAAGGGTATTTTAGTAACCAAAAACGTCACTTCGGCTTTCAGACATACTAGCAACTACAAACTAACATATGAAGTGTGTGAGAGTTACACACCTGATAACGCGTAACACAATACTTTCTACGTCGACACTATCATTGACAGGCACTACCGCTATCTGCCTACTATTCTTCTCAGAAGCCGGCCCACAACCCGGTGGCCAATCTCGAATCTACTGCACGCCGCTTCTTAAACTTAGGGGCTGGGTTTACAGGTCCAACCCCCTTCCTAGAATCGCTGGCATTTGAGTCCATGGAATAGATCTTTGGTCAGAAGACCGAGTTAACACGTAGAGTAAGATATGAATAGATTTACACGTTTAACTGAATAGATCTTCTTACCTAGATCAATAAAAGCTGAGGCTTTAGGCTTGCTTCACAAGTCAAACGAATCCCGAAATTCTCCAAAAAGAATACGACACCACTTCCACCTATATTCGGCCAAGCATCCAACCATTAGGCCAATTAGCCATTTCGGCTTTGGCATGAAAACCCCAAAGAGTGATAACGAAATAAGAGTAATCGCCCCTCACCTTAACCCACAAATTCGATCAACACCTAGGAAGAATCGACACCACACCACCCTAGAGAAGATTCAGCAAAGGCTAGAGTAAAAGAGAATCAGATAGAAAAATCAAAAATAGAAATAAAGATCTTCAAATGGAGGCTTAGGAGTTTTGGCTTTTAGGGAAAAAATGGAATAGGGAATGGAAGTTTGAGGTTTCAGTTTTGAGAATAACAAATAGAGAAGGAAAAAGATGAAAATAGGTTTCGGCTCTTAGGGAGATTGAGAGAAAACGCGAGAGAGAATGGCTAGGAGATTCGGCTATGGAGGTTCGACTGAATCAGATATAGAAGAGATGAGAAGAAGAAATGGGGAATAAAGTTTCGGTTCTTGCTGATGCCAATGGAAGAAAAGAAAAAGGGAAATGGTAAAATAATAGGGGAGGTTCAGCTACAAAGTTGGAATGAAATGAAGGCAAAGAACCTAAGTTGCCGAAATTTCAGAGAGAGGAAGAGAGAAAAGAAATTTGGTTGATCTGAAGAAGAATGAATAACACTCCTGAGAATTTTTACTACTCCAAAGAAATGCACTACACTGCCGAAGTGCAAAACCATCAACTGTCGAAACACACCACAAACGAATTAACACCTAAAGCTAACCCCTCTTGAATTTCTTTGCACACCCAAAACCAAAACTAAACCGATCCTTCCCTATACCAAGCATTTGAATTTCTACCACTACCAAGCTCACATACCCATCCCCTATTTTCCTCCTCAAATTTCTCCCGATCACCCATTTGAAATGTTTTGAACACTTCAAACTTCACTTTTTCCTCTCTCGCCATTCAATCAAATTATTTGACTCACCCACTCCCCTTTCCCAAGTGGCCCACCAAACTCTACCTCTGCACTCCCGACGCCAAAAAAATTCCAAAATGAGCTCCTTGTGACTTGAACCTGCTCCCTCTCTGCTCCCTTGTGGCGGTACCTTCCAACCCCTTATGTGGCATCACCTTGCCACTTTACCAACACTTTGATTGTGTCATCCAAGTACAAACAATATCCCTTAAATCCTATCCCAGCTAGCTCTCCCCTGAAAGTGCCCAAAAAGCAAATTTTCTCTAAGGCTCCGGCTTACCCCTAGATCATTCATGGACCCTAAAGCACCCTAAACTAACATGACAAACATAGGATTCACACACAAACACATAAAATGCAAAGGCCCTAATTCAGGATGTTACACTCCCATATTAGGTTTCACCCTAATCCGGCAAAATCTAGTCACCCTATCTCTAGGCGCGCGATCAACTCCGCTTAATTATGCTAGATCTACTCTTAAGCAGGGACTTTTGCTCCACCACCTAAGCACATTCAACTTGAATTAATATCCGCAAAATATCAACACAAGAATTAAGCACACATAATCAAGAACAAATCAAGTATTTATCATATAGTTTAGAAAACAATAACAAGATTCATCTAGGTTTCATCCCCCTTCAGGTATCTGAAGGGTTTAGTTTATAATAATAAAGAAAAACATCTCAGAAGAAAAGATAAAACAAAATATAAGAAATCCCTAAAACTCCCTGAAGGAATTGAAGGAGAGATCCTCCGTCTCGAGTAGAATTCCAGCTTCTGGAGATGGATCAACTGGCTATCCCTTGAGAGTTTCCCATAAATTTGACATTTTTGGCTCGGCTCCTTGGCCTAGCTAATCGACCCCTTTTAGGTTATACTTAGGGTCTTTATATAGGATTTTAAAATAGGTTTCTTTGCCCCTAAGTATCCTTTTCCGAGTGAAATTAGTCCCCTCCACGGCAGGGGCACGGCCATGGCACATGCCCGTGTGAATCGTGTCCAGGCCGTGTTGGACTCCATTAGTGAGGCACGGCCGTGTAGATCAACTTTAGGCCGTGTTCTAGTATATTGAGGAGGCACAACCGTGTGGGCTTTAGTCCAGGCCGTGTCGATTTCTTCTTTGGCCCATTTTGGTCCATTTTAAGCCCATTTCTCGTTCTTTTTATTCTTGGGTGCTTTCCTGAGTATAAGACATGAAAAGAAAGGATTAAGAGCACCTTTTTACATAAATCAAGGGATAAATCATCCAAAAGTATGCTAAATGTGGGATTAAAATATGTTACTATTTCGGTTTATCAAATACCCCTACACTTAAGCTTTTGCTTGTCCTCAAGCAAAATTCTCAACTTACAATTAAAACGAACTTTCTATAATTCATAATTCCTATCAACAATGTTTCATCATAATTCATAGATAATTTATACATGGATAATTCAATTCAAAGAGTCCTAAGGATTCAAACAATCCAAGTCATAGATTTGTAGCTCAAAAATATAGGCGTCTCCCCTTATCTAAATAATTACCTTTAATTCAAAACCGACAAAGATTGACATCCTCACTAGAGATTCACTCAAATCACTCAAAGTGTTTAAGGTTCAGGAAAAAGCGCTTAAAAGTCGAACATGAAAAGTTAATCCCATAGGCTTGCCTGAAAATCAAATCTCCACCACTATAATATGAGATGATGCACAAATCAAAAGGTCTTTGTCAGGGTTGTAACGGGGCTAGGGTTAAGGTGTGGATAGAGGCTGAATTAGAAGGTTAGAATCGAGATTGAATTGATAAATTACCTAACTAGAAACAATAAACTAAATAATTACATAATGGATTGAAACTTTAAACTAATAATACGAGCTTCTTCTTCAATAAATAGACTTTAATCAGATAAGCTTGCCTTTCATCGTACTAATACTGAATATTTTTTTATATATAATACATCTATTCATATACTAAGATGAAATAATTAGGTAGCTTAATCAAATCAAATCTCGATATAACGAAAGTCGAAAAAGAATGGTGATAACAAATACAAAGGGTTTTGGGTTAATATTAGTGGTTATGTCAATAAAAAGGGTTGTTAGATTAAAAGGGGTTCACTAGGGGTTAATTGTGAAGATAGGCTTTTAATGGAGTTAGTGGGTTAAAACCTAGGTGCCTTAATCATCTCTGTATATCAAATCATAGGTGTGGTCTCGATATGTATAAACGAGGCAAGTTCTAGAATAACAAATCAATGTTGACATACTCATAATCAATAAAGTGAGCATGAAAAAGAATATATGCTCTATAAGGCTCAAAAACTCACAAAATTATTGGTATTTTTGACATCAACCTCGTAAATTTCAAACTTCAAAGTAATATTTAAATTCAATTCTACAACCTAGCAAATTTTAATTGAAAAAAAATGGACTTATAATGCTTGATTCTTTAGTATCTTAAAATTTAATTATCAATGCACAATTATCAATGACTTAATCTAAAACATATCAATAAAAATCATAAATCATCAGAAGTTTCTTCTTAATTAGTAATATGAGGAAATTACTTAAAAACAAGACTAAATTCAGGGATTTGAGAATAATGCAAAAAGTTAGGCACGTCTAAGATTCACCTCCCACACTTAAGATGTACATTGCCCTCAATGTACAAAGATAGATAATATAAATATAATGTTCAGATCAGAAGATATGGGGATAAGTGAAACTCCCTGAATTATGGATGAAATCCTTGAGTTGGATGAACGATATGTTGGAGGGGTCGTTCTGGATGACGATCCTGTGCTAGATGAAGAAATTGGGTAGCTCGTGGGGAATTAGCCAGGAATTATTAAGACACATTTAAAATAAACTAAATATATAATTAAAGACAAGAAAGATAAAGAGAAGGAAAATTAAATTTAAGTTAAATTAGAATGAAAGATGAATGGACCAAAGAGTCCTTATTGTTGGATGGTTCGCGAGGTGGTTATGACCTCTAAGGTCATGGGTGTGGTGCTTTCGTAGCAGCGTTCCTTTAGATCCTAAAATTAAGAAACTAAAGTAAAATAAACTAAGTTAAGAAGAAGAGAAGTAAAGATAAGGAAATTGAAGCAAAAGAGAAAAATTAAAAAAAAATGAAATGGCCTTCAACGTCATTGGCTTGTCGTGTGATTGAAGCGGCCGGCATGAACTTATATAAATTGGTCTCCTTCAGGGAGGCTTTGCTTGGCTTCTTCCGCTTCTTTGGCATTGTTTTGGTGTAGCTCAAGGGTATAGATAAAAGGAGTAGGAAAAAAAATGAAAAGTTGAAGGTTGAAAGTTAGTAGGAGAAGAGGGAAGGGAGGGGGTTAAATAGATTTTCAAACCTGGTACAACCCTACGCCCGTGCGTCTTGGGCGTGTGATAAACTGAAATAGTAACATATTTTAGGCCCACATTTAGTATGCTTTTGGATGAATTATCCCTTATTTTATGTAATTTGGCACTCTTAATCCTTTCTTTTCATGATATATACTCAGGAAAGCACAAGGGGATGAAAAGAATGCAAAACGGGCTTAAAACGGGACAAATGGGCCAAAGCATGAAATCGACACGGCCTGGACCAAAGATCACACGGTCGTGCCTCACTGATCATCTAGAACACGGTCTAACCCCGACTCACACGGCCGTGTCTCATTAAAGAAATCCGAACACGGCCTGGCCACGATTTACACGGGCGTGTGCCATGGTCGTGCCTCTGCCGTGGAAAAGAGCAATTTCATTCTGGAAAGGATACTTAGGGAGAAAGAAACGTATTTCAAAAGCCTATATATACACCCTAAGTATGACCTAAAAAGGGGAGCCCAAAGCAATCGTCTAGGGGCGTCGTGCTAGGCCAGAGAAGGCAGATTTGTGGGGATTCACTCAAAGATAGCCAGTTGATCCATCTCGAGAAGCCAGAGTTATACTCAAGACGGAGGATCTCCTCTTCAATTCCTTCAGGGAGTTTTAGGGATTTCTTATGTTTTGTTTTATCTTTTCTCTTGAGATTTTTTCCTTTATTGTTATGAACTAAACCCTTCGGATACCCGAAGGGGATGAAACTTATGATGAATCTTGTTATTTGATTATTTGAATTATATGATAATAACTTAGTTTGTTCTTAATTATGTGAGCTTAATCCAAATTTAATGTGCTTAGGTGGAGGAGGAATAGACCCTACCTAAGAGTAGATCCAACATAATTAAGCGGAGTTGATCGCACGCCTAGAGATAGGGTGACGAGATTTTACCGGATTAGGGTGAAACCTAATATGGGAATCCATAGATCGATTTACTGCTATTCTAGGAGGTTATTATAAGCGAACGAGAGTTCCACTAATTAACCTAGGGTTAGACGTTATTCGCCTCGAGAGAGGGTTTAATATACGTTAGGGAGTCTTACGGATCAAACTAAGTAAATAAAATCATATGGTTCAGTGATAGATAACAAGTGAAGTCTAGGTGGATTCTTCCTAGGGTATCGTCTAAATCAACTGAGTTTTTGCCATGTTATTTTCCAAATTCATTCTTCTTTGTCTTAGAGTCTTTAGTTTAGTAGTTAATCAATTTAGATTAATAAACAACTTCACTTATTTTAGGCTAAATAATAAAAAGAAAGTTAGTATTAGTACTTTTAGTTCCTTTGGGTTCGATAATCCGGTCTTGTCTAAACTATACTACTGTTCGATAGGTGCACTTGCCTCAATCGTTGTCAAAGTTAGTTTTCAGGTTCGATTATTCTTTTATAAATTTTAAAACTCTTATTTACAGCGATCAAGTTTTTGGCGCCGTTGCCGGGGAACTAAAATATTAAGAAAACTCTATTTTTATGAGTTTAGCCATTATTTTTATTTTTTTGCAATTTATTTTTATTTTTAGTTTTAATTTTAAATTTGCTAAACTTTCTTTCTTTCTTTCTTTTCCTCACAGGTACCTCTAGTTTATGACTAGAAGGAACCCGAGAGGACCTTTAGAATACGACAGTGATATTGAAGCTACCGCTCGAAGAAATCGCAGAGAAATTAGGCGAGCCCTAAATTACCAAGGAGAGTGAGAAGACAGATCCAATCCTACTAAAGGGATGGACGAAAATAATCTTCCACCACAAGATGTGGCATAAAATAATGCTCCTCGTACTATGTTTGATTATGCTAAACCTCATTTAACAGGAGCCAAATCTAGTATTGTTAGGCCTGCTATAGCTGCTAATAATTTTGAATTAAAGCCTAACACTATACAAATGATTCAATAGTTTGTTCAATTTGATGGTTTACAGGACGAAGATCCAAACGCTCATATAGCTAATTTTTTAGAATTCTGTGATACCTTCAAAACAAATGGCGTTTCTAATGATGCCATACGACTTCGGTTATTTCCCTTTTCATTAAAGAATAAAGCTAAACAGTGGTTAAACTCGTTACCATGAGGGTCAATCACTACATGGGAACAAATGACCAAATTTTTTTATTAAAATATTTCCCACCGGCCAAAACGGCCAAATTACATAATGATATCTCTTCTTTTGTGCAGATGGATTAAGAGACATTATACGATGCATGGGAGAGATATAAGGATCTCTTGAGAAGGTGTCCACACCATGGCTTACCATTGTGGCTCCAAGTCCAAACTTTTTATAACGGTGTGAACCCCTCAACGAGACAACTAATCGACTCAGCCGCCGGTGGAACCCTGAATAATAGAACTCCTGAGGCAGCCTACGAGTTTATTAAAGAGATGTCGCTGAATAACTATCAGTGGCAAGTTACAAGAACAAGGCCAAAAAGCAAATGAGGAGTTACAACCTTGACGCAGTAACCATGCTATCAAATCAGGTAGAGTTGATGAATAAGAAGATTGATAGTTTGTGTTCTTCGCAGGTACACCCAGTCATGCAGTGCCACATAAGTGAAACTGTGGCGAATCCTGAGTACCCACCCTACCAACCGGGCACAGAGAGCGAACAGATGAACTATATAGGTAACAATTTCAGATCTAATAATAACCCATATAGTAATAATTATAATCCAGGTTGGAGGAACCACCCAAATTTTTCATGGGGAGGACAAGGAAATCAAGGAAATCAAAGACAACAACCTCCTCAAAATTTCCAAAATCAGCCCTATCCACAAGAAAAAAAGCCGAATCTTGAAGAGTCGTTGAACA
This sequence comes from Gossypium sturtianum, assembly GCA_025698515.1. NCBI lineage: Eukaryota > Viridiplantae > Streptophyta > Magnoliopsida > Malvales > Malvaceae > Gossypium > Gossypium sturtianum. The sequence continues at coordinate 65,777,592 of CM046944.1, read as the reverse complement.
AATTCATAGCATCCACAGAAGCCCGTCTCTGAAAAAATGAGGTAACACTCGACACCCAACAAACATCGATCAAAAATATCGAGAACCAAGTTGGAGGACTTACAAAGGAAATCGGGGAAATTACCCAGTCAGTCAGAGAAATTGCAAAGCTATTATCCGAACGACCGCAAGGGTGTCTACCGAGTAATACTGAAATTAATCCAAAGGAGCAAATCCAAGCCATAACAGCTCAAGAAAGAGAAGAAGTAGACAAACCCAGTCAAACACAAGAAAATGAGGTAGAAAAAGGTAAAGTAGAGGTAACACAAGACAAGCCAAAATAGGTAATCAAGGAGTACCAACCTCGCGTACCTTACCTTGAGGCATTAAGAAGAGACGACACAGAAGAACAGTTCGGTAAGTTTCTTAAACTTTTAAAGAAATTACATATTAACTTACCATTACTTGAAGCTCTTTTGCAGATGCCAGATTCTAGGAAATTTTTAAAAGAGCTACTGACAAACAAATGGAAGTTAGACAAGTCGTCACATGTGGAACTTAACGCAAAGTGCTCAGGAATTCTCCAAAATAGGCTACCACAAAAGCTAAAAGATCTAGGGAGTTTTACAATTCCATATTTAATTGGTAGACTAACTGTTGATAATGCATTAGCTGATTTAGGGGCAAGCATAAATGTCATGCCTTGTAAATTGTTTAAACAATTAGGTCTAGGGAAACCCAAACAAACTAGGATGAGCATTCAATTAGCTGATAAAATTGTTAGAATTCCTAGGGTATTATCGAATATGTTCTTGTGAAAATTGATGATTCGTTTTCCCGATGAGACTTTGTTATCTTAGACATGGATGAGGATAATTCGATCCCCTAATCTTAGGAAGACCCTTTTAGCGATCGCGGACTAAAATTGATGTTGATGCGGAGAACTCATACTTTGGGTAGGTACGAGACAGTCACCATCAAGGCTCGACTCGGCTAGAACATCGAGTAATCAAGGTGAGAACATAAATTCTCTGATAACCATTCGGTTAACCCTTATTTTCGTGAAGCACCACCAAAGAATACAATCAACCCGATCCTAAACCCCATGCCAACAAAGAAATAACTCATGAAGATCGAGGATTCGGTTTGATGATCTAGACGAGTGGAAGACACACTTCAAGGAGAAATTAGGGATACACAACGAAGAACCTAACCACACAAGATAAAACCGAAGGAGCCCCAAAAGAGCTAATAGGAACAATTAATCACTTCAAAATAGGGGACCGTGTAATGTTAGATCAGCAGATCCTCGAATATCTCCTCCTGACCTAGCACAAACAAAGAAATATCTTTTAGGGTAACCAGTGTTTTCCCACACTAACGATCGAGAGTAAGTAATCCTATTTTTGGTACTTTTACTATAAACACATCTCGACTTAAATTTTTTCACGAAGACGCAAATGATAGCATTAGGAAGGACTTCCAACTCCTCAAACCACCCTGACAAAGCGAACGAGAGGAGAGTCTAGCTTAAGACTATAAACGAGCGCTTATCGGGAGGCAGCCCGAGCACTAACATAATTTATTTTCACATTTTGCTTTAAATTTATTTACTTCTTTTCTTTCTGAACACTTAGTTATAAACTAACAAGGGGTGCAGAATTCCAGGACACACGGCCTTATCACGACCGTGGCCATGGCCGTGTGGACCATAAGAATCCCCGTACTGACATAACAGAGGCCATGCGAATCAATTCCAACCACTTTTCGATGTCACGGATCCAACCACTACACCACGGGCACCGAAAAAGGGGTACGCCCGTGCCCCATAACCGTGTGAAGCTACTGACTTGCCACCACGGGCAGAACACGCCCGTGTCTTCCAACCGTGGTCGACTCGAAAATGAACATAGAGAATCAACACATCCTGCGACACGACCGTGCGATGCGGCCGTGTGAATTGACACACCCTCAACCCAGGGGCGTGGTAAATTGCCAGACTTGAGATTTTATTTAAATACCATACCCCTCTCCTTTCTCTCCTTACCTACTCTTCTTCTTCTTCCTTCCTTTCTTTTCTCCCTTATTGTTTCTTTTTCCTTTTCCTAATAAATCCTCAGACTCTTGAGCTGCAACAAAATCATATCCATGGCAAAGAAGCGTAAAAGGCCAATCTCCTCAAATGAGACCGATTCACCTGAGTTCATGCCGGCAGCTTCATCCAAACAACAAGCCAAGGGTCTTTGAGACCAATTATCTGTTCTTTTATTTTTATCTTCTCCTTTATTTTCTTTATCTTTACTTCTCTTCTACTTAATTTAGTTTATTTTGTTTTAGTTTCTTATTTTTAGGTTCTTAAGGCTGCTTGGGAATCACGCCACTTCCACCATCACCAACAACCTCGTCACCTTCAAAGTCACACCCACCTCTCGAACCATCTACCATAAGGATTCTCAGGCCCCTTTATCTTTTAAACTTAGTTTATTTTCCTTCTTAGTCTCCTTCTCTTTATCTTTCTTGTCTTTAATTATATTATTAGTATATTATTAAGGTTTCTTTAGATGTCTTGGCTAATCCTGCATGAGACTCCCAATTTCTTCATCTAGCGGAGGTTCGTCATCCAGACGGCCCATCACCACCACCAAAGACAAAATCTCCTCTTAAGGAGCCATCCAAAAATTCAGGGAGTTTCACTTCTTCCTATATCTTATGATTTTATAATTATATTATCTATCTTTGTACATTGAGGTCAATGTACATCTTAAGTGTGGGGGGTGAACAACCTAAAAAGGTGCCTAACTTTTTTTCATTATTCTCAAATTTTTAAAATTAGGTACCAAACATTTTGCATTATTCTCAAATCCCTGAATTTAGTCTTGTTTGAAAGTAAATTACTCATATTACTAACTAGGATGAAATTTCTAATGATTTATGATTTTTATTGATATGTTTTAGATTAAGTCATTGATAATTGTGCATTGATAATTAAATTCTAAGAATACTAGAGAATCAAGCATGATAAGTTTATTTTTCAGAAATTAAAAATTTTCTAGGTTGTCGAACTGAGTTTAATATTACTTTGAAGTTTGAAATTTACGAGGTTGACATCATAATACCCATAATTTTTGTGAATTTTTGAACCTTATAGAGCATATATTCTTTTTCTTGCTCACTTTATTGATTATGAGTATGTCAACACTGATTTGTTATTCAAGAACTTGCATCGATTATACATGTCGAGACCACACTTTTTGGTTTGATACACAGAGATGATAAAGGCACCTAGGATCTAACTCACTTACTCCATTTAAAGCCTACCTTTACAAATTAACCCCTAGTAAACCCCTTTTTAATCCTAACAACCCTTTTTATTGACATAACCGCTAATATTAACCCAGAACCCTTTTGTTTTTGTTATCACCATTCCTTTTGATTACCCTTATATCGAGATTTGATTTGATTAATAGCCTAACTATGTTTTTATTTCAGTAATTTATCTTTTATTATGTATTTATGATTGTTCTAATTAAAAAAACGAAGTATATTCATTATTAGTTATGTGATTAAATGAGCTTATACATTTAAAATCTGAAGATCAAAAAAAAAGAAGCTCGTATTATTAGTATTATTAGTTTTCAATTGATATAATTAGTTCTTAGTTAGGTAATTTGTCAATTCATTCTCGATTTTAACCCTCCAATTCAGCCTGTTCCACACCTTAACCCTAGCCCCGTTACAACCCTAACAAAGACCTTTTGATTTGTGTTTCATCTCATATTTCAGTGGTGGAGATTTGATTTTCATGCAAGCCTACGGGATTAACTCTTCATGTTCGACTTTTGAGTGCCTAAATTTTGAACCTTAAACACCTTGAGTGATTTGAGTGGATCTTTTGCGAGGATGTCAATCCTTGTCAGTTTCAAATTAAAGGTAATTATTTAGATGAAGGGAAACACCTATGTTTTGTGCTACAAAATATAAGGCTTATATTGTTTGAATTTTTAGGACACTTTGAGTTGAATTATCCATGTATAAATTATCTCTGAACTATGATGAGACACTATCAATGACTGTTATGAATTACAGAAAGTTCGTTTTAATTGTAAGTTGAGAATTTTGCTTGAGGACAAGCAAAAGCTTAAGTGTGGGGGTATTTGATAAACCGAAATAGTAACATATTTTAGGCCCACATTTAGTATGCTTTTGGATGAATTATCCCTTATTTTATGTAATTTGGTGCTCTTAATCCTTTCTTTTCATGATATATACTCAGGAAAGCACCAGGGGATGAAAAGAACGCAAAACATGCTTAAAACAGGACAAATAGGCCAAAGCATAAAATCGACACGGCCTGGACCAAAGATCACATGGCCGTGCCTCACTGATCATCTAGAACACGGTCTAACCCCGACTCACACGGCCGTGTCTCATTAAAGAAATTCAAACACGGCCTAGCCACGATTTACACGGGCATGTGCCATGGCCGTGCCTCTGCCGTGGAAAAGAGCAATTTCATTCGGGAAAGGATACTTAGGGAGAAAGAAACGTATTTCAAAAGCCTATAAATACACCCTAAGTATGACATGAAAAGGGGAGCCCAAAGCTATCGTCTAGGGGCGTCGTGCTAGGCCAGAGAAGGCAGATTTGTGGGGACTCATTCAGGGATAGCCAGTTGATCCATCTCGAGAAGCCAGAGTTATACTCAAGACGGATGATCTCATCTTCAATTCCTTCAGGAAGTTTTAGGGATTTCTTATGTTTTGTTTTATCTTTTCTCTTGAGATGTTTTCCTTTATTGTTATGAACTAAACCCTTCGGATACCCGAAGGGGATGAAACCTATGATGAATCTTGTTATTTGATGATAATAACTTAGTTTGTTCTTAAATACGTGAGCTTAATCCAAATTTAATGTGCTTAGGTGGAGGAGGAATAGACCCTGCTTAAGAGTAGATCCAACATAATTAAGCGGAGTTGATCGCATGCCTAGAGATAGGGTGACGAGATTTTGCCGGATTAGGGTGAAACCTAATATGGGAATCCATAGATCGATTTACTGCTATTCTAGGGGGTTATTATAAGCGAATGAGAGTTCCACTAATTAACCTAGGGTTAGACGTTATTCGCCTCGAGAGAGGGTTTAATATACGTTAGGGAGTCTTACGGATCAAACTAAGTAAATAAAATCATATGGTTCAGTGATAGATAACAAGTGAAGTCTAGGTGGATTCTTCCTAGGGTATCGTCTAAATCAACTAAGTTTTTCCCAAGTTATTTTCCAAATTCATTCTTCTTTGTCTTAGAGTCTTTAGTTTAGTAGTTAATTAATTTAGATTAATAAACAACTTCACTTATTTTAGGCTAAATAATAAAAAGAAAGTTAGTATTAGTACTTTTAGTTCCTTTGGGTTCGATAATCCGGTCTTGCCTAAACTATACTACTGTTCGATAGGTGCACTTGCCTCAATCGTTGTCAGAGTTAGTTTTCAGGTTCGATCATTCTTTTATAGATTTTAAAACTCTGATTTACAGTGATCAGCGTGTCGATTCACACGACCGCCTCGCACGGCCGTGTGTATAGGCGTGTTGGTTCACCCACGCCCGTTTTACTAATTGCCACGCCCGTTGGTGAGAAGTCAGTGTTTTCCACGGTCGCATCGCACGGCCGTGGCATTTCGTTGGTGCCCGTGGGGCGGTGGTTGGAGTCCGTGACTTCAAAGATTTGATTCTCTCTGACTCGTACCACCTCTGCCATGTCAGTACGGCGATTCAGGGCATCCACACGGCTGTCTGCAAGGCCGTGTGGCCGAGAATTCTGTACTTTTGGTTAGTTTAAAGCTAGATACTATAAAGAAAGGATAAAATAGAATAAATAAGAAAAAAATAAAAATGTAAAAGTTAATTAGTGCTCGGGTTACCTCCCAAGAAGCGCTCGTTTATAGTCTTAAGCTAGACTTTCCTCTCGTTTGCATCATCAGGGTGGTTTGAGGAGTTGATAGTCCTTCCTCATGCTATCAGTTGTATCCTCGTGAAAAAATTTAAGTCGAGATGTGTTTATAGTAAAAGTACCAAAAATAGGATTACTTACCTCGACTGTTCCGTATGGGAAAACACTGGTTACCCTAAAAGGTATTTCTTTGTTTGTGTTAGGGTCCGGAGGAGATATTCGAGGATCTGCCTTATCTAACAGTACCTGGTCTCTTATTTTGAAGTGGTTTGTTGTTCCTATGAGCTCTTCTGGGGGCTCCTTCGGTTTTACCTTGTGTGGTTCCGGTTCTTCACCGTGTATCCCTAATTTTTCCTTGAAGTGTGTCTTCCACTCATCTAGATCATCGATCTGAATCCTTTGATCTTCATGAACTACTTCCTTGTTGGCATGGGGTTTAGGATCGGGTTCAGTTGTATTCTTTTGTGGTGTTTCCTGAAAATAAGGGTTAATCGAATGGTTATCAGTAGAATTTACGTTCTCACCTTGATTACTCGATGTTCTGGCCGAGTCGAGAGCCTTGAGGGTGACCGTCTCATTACCTACACGAAGTATGAGTTCTCCTGCATCAACATCAATTTTAGTCCTAGCAGTTGCTAAAAAGGGTCTTCCTAAAATTAAGGGAATCGAATTATCCTCATCCATGTCTAAGACAACAAAATCTACTGGGAAAACGAATTTGTCAATTTTTACAAGAACATCTTCGATAATACCCCTAGGAATTCTAATAGTTTTATCAGCTAATTGAATGCTCATCCTAGTTTGTTTGGGTTTCCCTAGACCTAATTTTTTAAACAATTTATAAGGCATGACATTTATGCTTGCCCCTAAATCAGCTAACGCATTATCAACAGTTAGTCTACCAATTAAACATGGAATTGTAAAACTCCCTGGATCTTTTAGCTTTTGTGGTAGTCTATTCTGTAACATTTCTGAGCATACTGTATTTAATTCCACATGTGGATCCTCATCTAACTTGCGTTTGTTCGTCAAGAGATGTTTTAAAATTTTCCTCGAATCTGGCATCTGTGAAAGAGCTTCAAGTAGCGGTAAGTTAATATGTAATTTCTTTAAAAGTTTATGAAACTTACCGAACTGTTCCTCTGTGTCGTCTCTCATTAACGCTTCGAGATATGGTATGCGAGGTTGGTACTCCTTGATTACCGATTTTGGTTTTTCTTGTGTTACCTCAACTTTACCTTTTTCTACCTCGTTTCCTTGTATTGGACTGGGTTCGTCTAATCCTTCACTTTCTTGAGCTGTTATGGCTTGGATTTGCTCCTTTGGATTAATCTCAGTGTTGCTTGGTAGACGCCCTTGCGATCTTTCAGACATCAGCTTCGTGAGTTGTCCAACTGACTTAGAAACTTCCTCAACTGACTTAGTGACTTACCTAACTTGGCTCTCGATCCCTTTGATCGATGCTTGCTGGGTCTTAAGGGTGGTTTCAGTGTCTTGGAGATGGTTTTCTGTGGATGCCATGAATCTTGTCAGCATATCTTCAAGGTTCAGCTTCTTCTCCTATGGATAGGGCTGATTTTGGAAATTTTGAGGAGGTTGTTGTCTTTGATTTCCTTCATTTCCTTGACCTCCCCACGAAAAATTTGGGTGGTTCCTCCAACCTGGGTTATAATTATTACTATATGGGTTATTATTAGATCTGAAATTGTTACCTATATAGTTCATCTATTCGCTCCCTATGCCCGGTTGGTAGGGTGGGTACTCAGTCATACACGGTTCCACTTACGTCGCCTTGGCATTACTAGATGTACTGCGAAGAACACAAACTATCAAGCTTTTTATTCATCATCTCTACTTGTGTTGATAGCATGGTTACTGCATCTATGTTGAAAACTCCGGCTGATTTTGTTGGTTTGGTCCTTGTAACATGCCACTGATAGTTATTCAGTGACATCTCTTCAATAAACTCGTAGGGTCGCTTCAGTGGAGTTCTATTGTTTAGGGTTCCACCGTAATTTGAATCAATTAGTTGCCTCGTTGAGGGTTTACACTCGTTATAGAAAGTTTGGACTTGGAGCCACAAGGGTAAACCATGGTGCGGACACCTTCTCGGAGATCCTTATATCTCTCCCATGCGTCATATAATGTCTCTAAATCCATCTGCACAAAAGAAGAGATATCATTCCGTAATTTGGTCGTTTTGGCGGTGGGAAATATTTTAATAAAAAATTTCGATCATTTGATCCCATGTAGTGATTGACCCTCGTAACGAAGTTTAACCAACGTTTGGCTTTATTCCTTAATGAAAAGGGAAATAATCAAAGACGTATGGCATCATCGAAACGCCATTTATTTTGAAGGTATCACGAGCTCTAAAAAGTTAGCTATATGAGTATTTGGATCTTCGTCCTGTAAACCATCAAATTGAACAAATTGTTGAATCATTTGTATAGTGTTAGGCTTTAATTCAAAATCATTAGCGGCTATAGCGAGCCTAACAATACTTGATTCTCGCTCTGTTAAATGAGGTTTAGCATAATCATACATAGTACGCGAGCATTATTTTCTCGCCACATCTTGTGGTGGTGGATTATTCTCGTCCATCCCTTCAGTAGGATTGGATCTGCCTTCTCGTCCTTCTTCTGTGCAATTTAGGGCTCGCCTAATTTCTCTACGATTCCTGCGAACAGTAGCGTCAATATCACTGTCCTATACTAGTGGTCCTCTCGGGTTCCTTCTAGTCATAAACTAGAGGTACCTGATAGGGAAAGAAAGAAAGAAAAAATTTAGCAAAGTTAAAATTTAAACTTAAAAATAAAAGTAAATTGCAGAAAATAAAAAAATAATGGCTAAAGTAATAAAAATAGAGCTTTCTTAATATTTTAGTTCCCCGGCAACGGCGCCAAAAACTTGATCGTTGCATTTTAGAGTTTTAAATTTATAATAATCGATCCTAGAACTAACTATAACAACGATTGAGGCAAGTGCACCTATCGAACAGTAGTATAACTTAGGCAAGACCGGATTGTCGAACCCAAAGGAACTAAAAGTACTAATAGTAACTTTCTTTCTATTATTTAGCCTCAAATAAGTGAAGTTGTTTATTAATCTAAATTAACTAATTACTAAGCTAAAGACGCAAAGACAAAAAGAATGAATTGGGGAAATACTTGGGAAAAACTCAGTTTATTAAGATGATACCCTTAGGAAGAATCCACCTAGACTTCACTTGTTATCTAACACTGAACCAGACGATTTATTCACTTGACTTGATCCGTAGGACTCCCTAATTTATATTAAACCCTCTCTCGAGGCGAATAACATCTAACCCTATGTTGATTAATTGAAATCTCTTTCCAATTAAAACCCCTAGAATAGCAGTAAATCGATCTATGGACTTCCATATTAGGTTTCACCCTAATCCGGCAAAATCTCGTCACCCTATCTCTAGGCGCGCGATCAACTCCGCTTAATTATGCTAGATCTACTCTTAAGCAGGGACTTTTGCTCCACCACCTAAGCACATTCAACTTGATTTAATATCCGCAAAATATCAACACAAGAATTAAGCACACATAATCAAGAACAAATCAATTATTTATCATATAGTTCAGAAAACAATAACAAGATTCATCTAGGTTTCATCCCCCTTCAGGTATCTGAAGGGTTTAGTTCATAATAATAAAGAAAAACATCTCAGAAGAAAAGATAAAACAAAACATAAGAAATCCCTAAAACTCCCTGAAGGAATTGAAGGAGAGATCCTCCGTCTTAAGTAGAATTCTGGCTTCTGGAGATGGATCAACTGGCTATCCCTTGAGAGTTTCCCACAAATCTGACCTTTTCGGCTCGGCTCCTTGGCCTAGCTAACCGCCCCCTTTTAGGTTATACTTAGGGTCTTTATATAGGCTTTTGAAATAGGTTTCTTTGCCCCCTAAGTACCATTTTTCGAGTGAAATTACTCTCCTCCACGGCAGGGGCACGGCCATGGCACACGCCCGTGTGAATCGTGGCCAGGCCGTGTTGGACTCCGTTAGTGAGGCACGACCGTGTAGATTGACTTCAGGCCGTGTTCTAGTATATTGAGGAGGCACGGCCTTGTGGGCTTTAGTCCAGGCCGTGTCGATTTCTTCTTTGGCCCATTTTGGTCCGTTTTGAGCCCGTTTCTCGTTCTTTTTATTCTTGGGTGCTTTCCTGAGTATAAGACATGAAAAGAAAGGATTAAGAGCACCTTTTTACATAAATCAAGGGATAAATCATCCAAAAGTATGCTAAATGTGGGATTACAATATGTTACTATTTTGGTTTATCAACGGCCAGGACACATGGATGTGTCTAGTAGTCGTGAGAGGCACACGGCCTGCTCACACGGGCGTGTGGTCTCTATAACTTAGAAAAGTTTTAAATTTTCAAGAATTTTGTTATGTATTCAGTTTAGTCCCGACCCTATTGTAAGGCATGATTAAGGTCTCGATGACCTATAAAAAGGGACACTTGATTGTGATTAACAAATTGTATTATGGAAAATGTCTGAATAAGTTTTTGATTTGTCTGGTAACGTCTTTAACCCTAATCCGGCGATGGCTACGGGTTAGGGGTGTTACAAACTGAGGATGTCGAGCACATAAGAACTGTATTGCAGAATTTGAGAGATAAGAAATTATTTGCTAAATTTAGTAAAAGTGAGTTTTAGCTCCGAGAAATCGGATTTTTGGGACATATTGTTTCAGGTGATGGTATTCGAGTTGATCCAAGTAAGATTTCGGTAATTGTTGATTGGAAACCACCAAGGAATGTATTTGAAGTTAGAAGCTTTTTGGGCTTAGCCGGTTATTACCGACGTTTTGTCAAAGGATTTCCGATGATTTCTACTCTTATGACCAATTTGTTACAAAAAGATGTTAAATTTGAATGGTCCGAAAAATGCCAGCAATGTTTTGAGAAATTGAAAGCATTATTGACTGAGGCACTAGTTTTAGTGCAACTGGAATCGCGAAAAGAATTCGTAATTTATAGTGACGCGTCATTAAATGGTTTGGGTTGTGTGTTGATGCAAGAGGGAAAAGTAATAGCTTATGCCTCGAGACAGTTGAAACCACATGAGAAGAATTATCCGACGCACAATTTGGAATTGCCCGCCATTATTTTTGCTTTGAAAATTTGGCGTCATCATTTGTACGGTGAGAAATGCCATATCTTTACTGATCATAAGAGTTTAAAATATTTGATGACTCAGAAAGATCTGGACTTGCGACAACGGAGATGGCTTGAGCTACTAAAAGATTATGAGTTGGTAATTGACTACCACCCCGGAAAAGAGAATGTAGTCGTAGACGCTTTGAGCAGAAAGTCCTTGTTTGCCTTGAGAGCTATGAATACGAGGTTGACTTTATCTGAAGATAGTTTGATTCTAGCTGAGTTAAGAGCTAGGCCGGTATTTCTTCAGCAAATTTGCGAAGCTCAAAGAATTGATAAAGAACTTCAAGCTAAAAGAGTTCAGTACGAATCGACTAGTGATTTGGGCTATCAAATTGGGATTGATGATTGTTTGATGTTCCGAGGTAGAGTATGTGTACCGAAAAATGATGAGATTATTCAGAAAATTCTTCATGAGGCACATAATGGTTGTTTATCAGTTCATCCGAGTAGTACAAAAATGTATAATGATTTGAAGAAATTGTATTGGTGGTCAGGTATGAAACGAGATATTTCAGAGTTTGTTTCGAGATGTTTGATTTGTCAACAAGTAAAAGCCGAACACCAAGTACCTTCAGGTTTACTTCAGCCCGTAATGGTACCCGAGTGGAAATGGGATAGAATTACGATGGATTTCGTAACGGGTTTGCCTTTGACTCCAAAAAAGAAGGATGCCGTATGGGTTGTGGTTGATAGATTGACAAAATTGGCTCATTTTATACCGGTACGTACGGATTATTCACTTGATAAATTAGCTGAGTTGTATGTTGCTGAAATTGTTAGATTGCACGGGGTGCCTATTTCTATTATTTCGGATAGAGATCCGAGGTTTACTTCGCGTCTTTGGAAAAATTTGCAAGAAGCTTTAGGTACGAAATTGAACTTTAGTACCACATTTCATCAGCAAATCGACGGTCAATTTGATAGAACGGTTTAGGTACTCGAAGATATGCTCCGATGTTGTGTTTTAGAATTCGAAGGTAGTTGGGAAAAATATCTACCTTTAGTCAAATTTGTATATAACAACAGCTTTCAGTCGAGTATTAAGATGGCACCGTATGAGGCATTGTATGGTCGCAAGTGTCGAACTCCATTGTATTGGACCGAGCTCAGTGAGAAACAGATTTACGGGGTCGATTTCGTTAGAGAGACCGAAGAAAAAGTGAAAGTAATTCGTGACTGTTTGAAAGCAGCTTCAGATCAACAGAAATCGTACGCGGATTTGAAAAGAAAAGAGATTGAGTTTTAAGTTGGTGATAAAGTATTTCTGAAAGTATCTCCGTGGAAGAAAATTTTGAGATTTGGTCGCAAAGGCAAGTTGAGTCCGCGTTTCATTGGGCCATATGAGGTTATTGAAAGAATAGGGCCAGTGGCATATTGGTTAGCTTTGCTGATAGAGTTGGAAATGATTCAAAATGTATTTCATGTGTTGATGTTGCGACTTTATCTATCAAACCCTTCACATGTGATTTCTCCGACAGAGGTTGAGATTCGACTAGACATGACTTATGGTGAGGAACCGATAAAGATTTTGGCACGGGAAGTCAAGCAGTTGAGAAATAAAAGTATAGCTCTAGTGAAAGTTTTATGGCAACGACATGCGGTCGAAGAGGCTACGTGGGAACCTGAGGAAGCTATGAGAAAACAGTACCCAAACCTCTTTTCCGGTAAGATTTTCGGGGACGAAAATCCCTAAATGGGGAGAGTTGTAATAGCCCGATTTTAGGTCTAGTCGGAACAGTGGTTTTGGGGACCACAAATCTGACGCAGTAAAATTCATTTTTATTATATTTTTATAGTCTACAGTTTTATGGAATGATTTCGTGAAAATTTCGTTCGGAAATTTTGATGTTTGGGCACTCAATTTAGTTAAAAGGACTAAATTGCAAATGGTGCAAAATGTGTGTTCTAGAAGCTAGAGGTGTCTAATTGCTATGAAATTTTAAATTGGAGATCCTTAAATGGTAATTAGACCATTATACTTTAGTATGGACAAAAATGGACATGGCTAGGTGAAATATCAAAGTTATGCATTAAGGGCATTTTGGTCTTTTGGTAAGTAAAGACAAATTTAACTAAATAAAAGATGTTCATCTTCATCAAATTAGTCCCTTAGCCGAATTTCAAGGGGTCTCCATAGCTAGGGTTTTGGCCAACCTTTCAAGCTCGATTGTAAGTTCATCTTTGTCCCGTTTTTGATGATTTTTACGTTTTTGTGAATGTTGTAACTTGATTTAGTTATTTCAAGGACTAATTAGAAAGAAAATCAAAGTCTAAAATTTTACCCATGTTAGATATTTGTGTATTTTGATGTTTAATGGTAGAAAATATGTAACACCCCTAACCCGTATCCATCGCCGAATTAGGGTTACGAGGCATTACCGAACATAGCACAGTTCAGAACAGTCATTTATTAGAAATCCAGCTTCGTAATTTAAAACTCATCAGAACACTTATCTTAATCACTTTTGAACTTAAATCTACTATATTACTTTCATTGGCATATTTTAAAAATTATTCAAATATATATATTTATATAAATATCATTACAAATCATATACCAAACATATAATAACTATTTATCATAAGCTAATTATAAAACATCACATTTTATAATCTAAGCATGTTCACATATTAAAATCAATTATCAACCACAAAATGCAATTTTTTTGTTATCATACATTATGGCCGAATATATTCATGGTTATTAACAAACATGATACGCATTCACATCCAAACAAAATGAACCATAACTCAATTTAGGTATTACTCCTTTATGCGGCATTGATTTCATTTAAACTAACATAATTTAAATCTAAACTTACTTCTTTCCTAATCACCAAAATCATGTGCATATGACCTTGATATTTTAAGCCATTTTAAGAACAAATAACAACTACAAATACACATACTTCACATGCCAATTTATATGCTTTAATATGTGCCAAAATTTCATTCACACAATCAAGCTGAAATGTTTCTTATTCGGTCATTCTATATAACATTCAATACATAATATATATTTTAATAAATATACTATAAACCAAATATTATGCTCATCTTAATAGTTCCAACGCCATATTCATATATACAAATACACTTACATTATCAAAGAAACTAAACCTCAAACATTAATAAACCACATCAACTTCATTTCATCGATATGCCATTATATACAAATTACTAAACTAACCACATATACAATTTGAACCTTATACCAAACTTATTTATTTCATTTTCGTTTTATAACATTCAAAACATATACATCCATGCCTTTATAAACCAACCCTAAATAATCAAACAGCATATCCGAACATACAACACAACCAAACCATATATTTAGCTATTTTAAATTCATCACATATCTGAGTACACAAGCACATTATAACCAATTTTTTAGCAATCCATAAGGCCGAACATGCACAAATTATTACATATCATATAACCTAACTTAATGAACATTCCATCAATAATATACTTAGCATCTCACTTATATTTTCAAATCCGCACCTCAAGACTTATACCTATCATAAACCATGACTTAATTCAAGCACTCATTAGCAAGCATATCAACCAATTTACACATAAACTCACCTTGACCGAGATCATATACACAAACATAAACATAGCAACCATGTTTCACATGTAATAATCCCAAAGCCAAATTGCTAAAACCAAACACATAAAGCACTTAACCAAGAACACATAAACCGAACTTAAACATAGTGATCAAGCCATTTTCGCATGGCTATATATTTACATGTTCCAAAATCAAACATTCCATCTATGCTATACATGCCATAAACCCAAATTCAACTTAGTAAAATACCGAAAAACTGTCGATAGTGTGATTGGCTTTACTGACAATCCCCGAGCTCGTAACATGATTCCAAAATCTATAAAACAGAGGTAACAAGAACACACACACAGTAAGCTATTTAAGCTTAGTAAGTTATAAGCAAAAACTTATATATTAACAAAGGCATATTAACATTTTACTAATAAAGTCAATTACACATGATTTCCAATACAAAGTTATCATTTACTACAAAGGTCATACTTTAATCATACATACATATCATATGGCCGAATATAAACATTCATATATACATATATATTTTAACTTTTAATATCACAATTACATCAATAGGCCGAATCACTTATATGTTCAACTATGCTAACTCAAAATCTATATTCACATAACCTTTTATCATTTCAATTAACAAACTTACCTTGTTTTCATATAAACAAATAACTAAAACATACCTGAACCTGTAATTCAATTTCACATTCGGTCTTTACTTCACATTGCCCGTTGAACCGTTCGAAATTAAAAAGGATACGTGGATAGTAGGAAACTCGTATAATGCCAACATCCGAGACGTGGTCTTAGATGTAATCACATATCGATGGCACTGTCCCAGACAGGGTCTTACACGAAACAAATACGATGCCAACGTCCCAGACGTGGTCTTACACGTAAACACAAGTCGATGCCAACGTCCTAGACGTGGTCTTACACGATAACACATATAAAAAATTGTAACACCCCTAACCCGTATCCATCGTCGGATTAGGGTTAAAGGTATTACCGGACAGATCGAAAATGTTTACAGACATTTCATAAAACATGTTATCAATTTCAATCACTATGTCCCTGAGATAGGTCACCGAGACCTTAAGCATGCGTTAGAGAAGGGTCAGGACTAAACCGAACACATTCAAAAATTCTCGGAAATTTAAAACTTTTTGAACACTGCAGAGGTCACACGCCCGTGCAGTCAGGCCGTGTGCCTCCCACGGCAACTAGAGACACCCATGTGTCCTGGCCGTGCCAAAA
This sequence comes from Gossypium sturtianum, assembly GCA_025698515.1. NCBI lineage: Eukaryota > Viridiplantae > Streptophyta > Magnoliopsida > Malvales > Malvaceae > Gossypium > Gossypium sturtianum. The sequence goes on along the minus strand of CM046944.1, from coordinate 65,761,631 downwards.
CAGGGCATGTATACTGACTTATCACCACGGCCACCAGGCACGCCCATGTACCATGGCCGTGTACTCTTATGCTATATACTGACTTAATCCCACGGTCACTAGGCACGCCCGTGTGCCACAACCGTGTGTGCATAGCAGGCCCTTTGCAAAGCCAATATGCCCATACTTGGATTTACCCTACAAGCAACATACCAATTCATTTCAAACACATTTGGTAACCAAGAATCATATCAAACAAACAACATTTCATCTCATTCAATCTCACTTCTAATCATGCCAACTCATATACAACTTTGCATAGTCAATTCATATGTGTAACAATGCATGGCACATTCACTTCTTACCAAATATATAATCATTTCATTGATCACAATTGCATGCCTATATAGCATCAATTTACTTACCACAAATTTTACCATCTCATGGACATATAAACATACCAAAACCATCATCATAACTCATAATACTCATACACATTACTAACTTTTAGCTAGCCAAATCACATGGCTATTTACATCTCAAACATATGCCAAATCAATAGCCTATACATGCGATACTTAATATATACATTTCCAAAAGGGTACCAAAATGAGCAAAGGTAGTGTGATGACGATCTTCGACGGTCCCGAGCCTTCAGTAGCTTTGAAGATCTATAAAACAGAGCAAACACACACAGAGTAAGCTTTCAAAAGCTTAGTAAGCCATATACAAATAAATTTAGCATAAAATGCGTACAATCATATTGGTACAATGACATTATTGATTCTCATAGAAAATTCATCACATATAGTCTTTGGCTCATTTGCTTAGCCATATCTTACCATAGTTCTCAACTCAAATATCACATATACATATAGCTCTTTCAAGCATAACATCTCATATAATCTCATCATTTCTTATACATAATTATCTTAGTAAGTTCATATAGACACTTACCTTCCACACGCACACTTAGTGTACATATCGAACATACCTGAAACGGATATACTGATCACATAATCATTTGTTTCTCAGAATTGCCCGTTGAACCGTTCGGAATCTAATAGGATACTCAGAGTGTTCGGAATAGTCGTACAATGCCAACCTCCCAGACGTGGTCTTACATGTAATCAGATATCGATGCCACTGTCCCAGATAGGGCCTTACACGAATCAAATACGATGCCGATGTCCCAGACATGGTCTTACACGTAAATCTCATATCGATGCCAACGTCCCAGACGTGGTCTTACACAGGATCTCTTATCGATGCCAATGTCCCAGACGTGGTCTTACACGAAATCTCGAATCAACGCCAACGTCCCAGATGTGGTCTTACATGATATCACATAACAGACACCTATGTCATGACATACGTAATTCCTATATATTCCTAGGTTCACACGGGACTTCTCGGACTTTATCAGCTTATCGACTTATTAGCCAACTCGGCTTTCACATACATTCCATCTCAATGAATAATCATAGTATTTCACATATCATATACATTCAAATAATTCAATGAAAATACATTTATTTGTATATCGACTTACCTCGGATTCGGATATTCGTTCGGAATCGATTATTCAACTACTTTCACCTTTTCGCGATCTAAGTCCGTTTTCTTCGGCTCTTGATCTATACATATTCAAATGTAATCCATTTATTCACTAATTCATTCAATTCAATTCATGAACACACATTTAGGGAAATTTGCATTTTAGCCCTCACATTTGCACATTTATCAATTTAGTCCATTTTTCTCAAAACATCAAATATACAAAATCACCATGTACCCATGCTTAGCCGAATGCTCATGTATCCCATATAAGTCCAAACATTTCATTTATTTAACAATTTAGTCCCTCAAAATGTCATTTTCTCAATTTAGCCCTAATTAGCTAAATTCATCAAAAATTCAAGAACAACATATGTTCATCTAACATATAGCTTTCATATATCACTATTAAACATCACAAAATTCATATGTTCATCCATAGCACTTTGCAAAATATTCATCAATTCATAAAATTGAGACTTGGGTTTTGTAGAGGATGAAGCAACGATTACAGATTCGTAGAAATTATCAAAAATCGAAATCAAACATACCTTGAATTTGAATCAAAAGCTTGCCGAAAACCTAGCTTCTTTTTCTTTTTTTTCTTTTCTTTGATATTTTGGCAACATGGAAATGAGAATGGCTTTATTTAATGCATTTGTTTTATTATAATATCTTATAATATGTATAGTATTAACTTAACTTATAAAACAAACATATAAAAGCATAATATATATATATATGCATGTTGCCATCCACTATCCATAGTTTTGGCTTAATTGCCACATATGACCCTCCATATTTAAAAGACACAACAATAGGCACTTTTACAAATATCATGCTAGTTTTGCATTTAATGCAATTTAATCTTTTTCTCAAATTAAGCACACAGACAGACAAATTAACTCACAGAACTTTAGCACATGCTTAATCACACATAGTAAACACGGAAAATAATATTAAAATAATATTCAGACTCGGATTTGTGGTCCCAAAACCACTATTCCGACTAGGGAATAAACTGGACTGTTACAATTCTCCCCCCTTAGGGATTTTCATCCTCGAAAATCTTGCCGTTAAACAGATTTGGATATTGCTGTCTCACTGAATCTTCAGGCTCCCACGTAGCCTCTTCTATTCCGTGTCGATGCCATAACACTTTAACTAACGGAATTCTTTTGTTTCTCAATTCTTTCACTTTACGAGCTAAGATACGGATCGGCTCTTCTTCGTAAGTCATACCAGATCGGATTTCATTTTTAGACGGAGCAATTACATGTGATGGATCGGATCGATATCTACGGAGTATCGAAACATGAAATACATTGTGTATCTTTTCAAGCTCAGTTGGCAACAACAATCTGTATACAACTGGCCCAACTCGCTCGATAATCTCATACGACCTGATGAATCTCGGACTCAACTTGCCTTTACGTCTGAATCGGAGTACTTTCTTCCACAGAGATACTTTCAAAAACACTTTGTCACCGATCTCAAATTCAATATCTTTACGTTTCAAATCTGCATAGGATTTCTGACGATCAGACGCTGCTTTCAGACTATCACGGATTACTTTCACTTTCTGTTCAGTGTCTTTTACCAGATCAACCCCGTGTAGCTTATTTTCACTGAGTTTAGTCCAGTACAGAGGTGTACGACATTTACGTCCGTACAAAGCTTCATATGGTGCCATTTTGATGCTCGAATGAAAACTATTATTATATGCAAATTCAACCAGTGGTAAGTACCGTTCCCACGTACCGTCAAACTCAAGGATGCAGCATCTCAACATATCCTCGAGTATCTAAATAATCCGTTCAGACTGACCATCCGTTTGCGGATGAAAAGCGATACTGAAATGCGATTTTGTGCCTAAGGCTTCTTGTAATTTCTTCTAGAATCTTGATGTAAATCGCGGATCTCTATCAGACACAATAGACAATGGCACTCAGTGCAATCTCACAATCTCAGAAATGTAAAGCTCGACTAACTTTTCAAGTGATAAATCAGATCGTACCGGAATAAAATGGGCAGATTTTGTCAATCCTGGGCAACAGATATTTATTCTTTATAGTCACTTTGTTCAAACGACGGTAATCAATGCACATTCTCATCATGCTATCTTTCTTTTTCACAAACAGAAACAGGAGCACCCCAAGGCGAGAAACTCTGTCTTGCAAACCCTCTGTCAGTGAACTCTTGCAACTGTGACTTTAACTCTTTTAACTCTATTGGTGCCATTCTATACGGTGCTATTGAAATAGGAGTCGTACCAGGCAATAATTCAATACCAAATTCAACTTCATGTGTCAGAGGTAATCCCTGTAAGTCTTCAGGGAACACATCAGGGAATTCACAAACAACCGGCACTGATTCAACTTTCTTTTCAGTTACTTTCGAGTCAATCACATAAGCAAAATAAGCTTCATAACCTTTTCTCAAATAATTCTGAGCTTTTAACACAGATATCACAGTAGGTAATCCATTCAAATCATTAGACTCAACCCGAACTATTTCATTATTCGACATCTCAAATCAATAGTCTTTCTTTTGCGCTCTACAACAAAGATCATGCAATGTTAACCACCCATACCCAAAATTATATCAAACTCATCAAACGGTAATAGCATCGGATCAACAGGGGAAACAGATATCTCAAACATTAACAGTCGGCTCTTGCATATTTTGTCAACCAGACACTTTTACCTAAGGGGTTCGATATTTTTATAACAAACTCATTGAGACTCTACCTAAGAAAGTCTTACTAGATACTAAGTTCATGCATATATACGAATGAGTAGAACCGGGGTCTATCAATGCAATCACGTATATCATCATCAGTAAAAAGTACCGCTTATAACATCAGGAGATGAAGCTTCCTTATGAGCTCGGATGGCATACGCTCTGGCAGGCGCTCTAGCTTCGGATCTCGCAACAGTATCTCTCGTAGTTCTCTGACTACCACTGACATTTCTTGTATTTCGCGAAGATCTATCTCTCACTGGAGCATTATCTGATCTCAGATTCTGAATAGTCTCTGGCTCAACAGGCTCGGGGCAATCACGAATGAAGTGATCTAATGATCCACATCTGAAACAAGACCGGTCATTCAATCTACAACTTCTCAGATGTCTTTTACCACAACGCTTACACTCAGGTCGTTTGGATCGAACATTTCCAACACTTGCTACTGAAGTTGTCAGAGTTTTGGAGCTCATTTGTGATCTAGCTCGATCTCTATTCAAATGTCCCACATTAACTCTTGAACGGCTTTGTTCATGTCTGAATTTCTTTGCTACAGACAAAAATGATTTACTCTGAAATCTCTTTCTCACATCTCTAGCTTCAGACTCAGCTTTCCTTTTACCTTTCCCGAGTGCCTCAGCTTTACACGCTCGATCAAAAAGTACAACGAACTCTTTTATTTCCAGAATCCCAACAAGTAATTGAATGTCTTCATTAAGACCATATTCGAATCTTTTGCACATTATTTCCTCAGTGGATACACATTCACGAGCATACTGACTCAGTCTCACGAACTCTCATTCGTATTCAGTAACAGACATACGACCCTGTTTCAAGTCCAGAAATTCCTTTCGTTTCTGATCAATGAATCTCTCACAGATGTATTTCTTCCGAAACTCAATCTGAAAGAAATCCCATGTCACCCGTTCTTTCGGAACGATAGAAATCAGAGTTTTCCACCACTGATAGGCCGCATCTCGTAGCAAAGAAACCACACACTTTATGCATTCCTCGAGACTCAGTGACATCTCATCAAATACTCGGATTGTGTTTTCTAACCAGAATTCAGCTTTCTCGGCATCGCCATCACTTGTAGCCCTAAACTCTTCAGCCCCATATTTACGAATTTTGTCAACTGGAGGCTTGTTCAACAGATTCAGATTCATAGTCGGAGGCATAGCAGATGTCTGAGGGTGATTAGGCGGGGGCAGAGATTGCGAAACAGTCGGGTTATTTCTCACAAACTGAGTGAACCACTCACTCATCATCTGGAAGAAAGCTTGTTTAGCTTCTCCCTCTTAACCGCTCGTAGTCGGTCTCGGATCAGATGGCGCTGTCCCTTGCGCGTGAGCAGGCGCATTACTTTCTACATTGTCAGCTAAGGCTCTTTCGGGATCCATTACTATATGAAAGTCACATTTTACACGTCAGGATTCATCACACTATCATAGTTCAGATATATGGCATGTATAGCTAGACTCTGACATGCTACATTAGTCCGAGAATCGACTAAATCGTAGCTCTGATACCAACCAAATGTAACACGCCTAACCCGTATCCGTTGCCAGATTAGGGTTAAAGGTATTACCAAACAGATCAGAAATGTTTACAGACATTTCATAAAACAAGTTATCATTTCAATCACTATGTCCCTGAGATAGGTCACCGAGACCTTAAGCATGCTTTAGAGAAGGGTCGGGACTAAACCGAACACATACAAAAATTCTCAAAAATTTAAAACTTTTGAACACTTTGTCCACACGCCTGCGCCAAACTGGTCGATGCCCTCCCACGGCAACTAGACACACCCATGTGTCTCTGGCCGTGCCAAAACAGGGCATGTATACTGACTTATCACCACGGCCACCAGGCACGCCCGTGTACCTCGGCCGTGTACTCTTATGCTATATACTGACTTAATCCCACGGTCACTAGGCACACCCGTGTGCCACAACCGTGTGTGCATAACAGGCCCTTTGCAAAGCCAATATGCCCATACTTGGATTTACCCTACAAGTAACATACCAATTCATTTCAAACACATTTGGCAACCAAGAATCATATCAAACAAACAACATTTCATCTCATTCAATCTCACTTCTAATCATGCCAACTCATATACAACTTTGCATAGTCAATTCACATGTGTAACAATGCATGGTACATTCACTTCTTACCAAATATATAATCATTTCATTGATCACAATTGCATGCCTACATAGCATCAATTTACTTACCACAAATTTTACCATCTCATGGACATATAAACATACCAAAACCATCATCATAACTCATAATACTCATACACATTACTAACTTTTAGCTAGCTAAATCACATGGCTATTTACATCTCAAACATATGCCAAATCAATAGCCTATACATGCCATACATAATATATACATTTCCAAAAGGGTACCAAAATGAGGAAAGGTAGTGTGATGACGATATTCGACGGTCCCGAGCCTTCAGTAGCTTTGAAGATCTATAAAACAGGGCAAACACACACAGAGTAAGCTCTCAAAAGCTTAGTAAGCCATATAAAAATAAATTTAGCATAAAATGCATACAATCATATTGGTACAATGACATTATTGATTCTCATAGCAAATTCATCACATATAGACTTTGGCTCATTTGCTTAGCCATATCTTACCATAGTTCTCAACTCAAATATCACATATACATATAGCTCTTTCAAGCATAGCTTCTCATATAATCTCATCATTTCTTATACATAATTATCTTAGTACGTTCATATAGACACTTACCTTCCACACGCACACTTAGTGTACATATCGAACATACCTGAAACGGATATACTGATCACATAATCGTTTGTTTCTCAGAATTACCCGTTGAACCGTTTGGAATCTAATAGGATACTCAGAGTGTTCGGAATAGTCGTACAATGCCAACGTCCCAGACGTGGTCTTACATGTAATCAGATATCGATGCCACTGTCCCAGACAGGGTCTTACACGAATCAAATACGATGCTGATGTCCCAGACATGGTCTTACACGTAAATCTCATATCGATGCCAACGTCCCAGACGTGGTCTTACACAGGATCTTTTATCGATGCCAACGTCCCAGACGTGGTCTTACATATCGATGCCAACATCCCAGATGTGGTCTTACATGATATCACATAACAGACATCTATGTCATGACATACGTAATTCCTATATATTCTTAGGTTCACACGGGACTTCTCGGACTTTATCAGCTTATCGACTTATTAGCCAACTCGGATTTCACATGCATTCCATCTCAATGAATAATCATAGTATTTCACATATCATATACATTCAAATAATTCAATGCAAATACATTTATTTGTATATCGACTTACCTCGGATTCGGATATTCGTTCGGAATCGGTTATTTAACTACTTTTGCCTTTTTGCGATCTAAGTCCGTTTTCTTCGGCTCTTGATCTATACATATTCAAATGTAATCCATTTATTCACTAATTCATTCAATTCAATTCATGAACACACATTTAGGGCAATTTGCATTTTAGCCCTCACATTTGCACATTTATCAATTTAGTCCATTTTTCTCAAAACATCAAATATACAAAATCACCATATACCCATGCTTAGCCGAATGCTCATGTATCCCATATAAGTCCAAACATTTCATTTATTTCACAATTTAGTCCCTCAAAATGCCATTTTCTCAATTTAGCCCTAATTAGCTAAATTCATCAAAAATTCAAGAACAACATATGTTCATCTAACATATAGCTTTCATATATCACTATTAAACATCAAAAAATTCATATGTTCATCCATAGCTCTTTGCAAAATATTCTTCAATTCATAAAATTGAGACATGGGTTTTGTAGAGCATGAAGCAATGATTACAGATTCGTAGAAATTATCAAAAACCGAAATCAAACATACCTTGAATTTGAATCAAAAGCTTGCTGAAAACCTAGCTTCTTTTTCTTTTTTTCTTTTCTTTCATATTTCGGCAATATGGAAATGAGAATGGCTTTATTTAATGCATTTGTTTTATTATAATATCTTATAATATGTATAATATTAACTTAACTTATAAAACAAACATATAAAAGCATAATATATATATGCATGTTGCCGTCCACTATCCATAGTTTTGGCTTAATTGCCACATAAGACCCTCCATATTTAAAAGCCACAACAATAGGCACTTTTACAAATATCATGCTAGTTTTGCATTTAATGTAATTTAATCTTTTTTTTCTCAAATTAAGCACATAGACAGACAAATTAACTCACGGAACTTTAGCACATGCTTAATCACACACAGTAAACACAGAAAATAATATTAAAATAATATTCAGACTCGGATTTGTGGTCCCGAAACCACTGTTCCGACTAGGGTATAAACCAGACTGTTACAAAAATCCTATGTCATGACATATGTATCCTATCTATTACTAGGGTTCATATGGGACTTTCAGACGTTAAATCTCGATCGGATTTGAACTCGAAATATAGCTCCTTTGCTCAATACACATTCGGCCAAACACAATTATATTCACAGTAATTCCATTCATCATATAACATATATATATTATCAATTTTAACGACATTTATATGCTTATTGACTTACCTCGGATATCGACGGACGAAATCAACTACTCGACTACTTTTGACTTCCCCCGATCTAATTCTGTTTTATTCCGTTCTTGATCTAAATAAATTCAAATTTAACTAATTTAACCACATATTCATTCAATTTAATCCAAAAACACATAAATGGGAAAATTACCATTTTGCCCCTAACATTTTACACTTTTTACAATTTAGTCCCTATTGTATAAAACACAAAATACACAAAATTTGCATATACTATACTTAGGCCGAATATTCACTGGCTCCATACAAGTCCATATATTTCATTTTTTCACATTTTAGTCCCTCAAAAATTTATTTTCACAATTTAGTCCAAATTACTAAAATTCATCAAAAATTCAAAGACAAAACATGTTAATCTAACATATATATTTCATATTTCATCATCAAACAACAAAAATAACAAGCTATCATCAATGGCTTAACTTAAAATATTCATCAAAATCAAAAATTGAAGCATGGGTTTTGTACATTTCATAGCAACGATCTCAAAAACGTAAAAATTATCAAAAACAGAAACCTAAACATACCTTAATCAAGCTAGATTGGTGCCGAATACCCAAAGCTTTTCTATTTTTTTTTTCTTTTCTCTATTCGGTCATGAATGGATGATAATGGCCTTTTTATTTTATGTTTTGTTTTATTATTATAACTTATAATATATTAATATAAATTTTAACTTATAAAATTAACATATAAAAACATATATATAAACACTTAATGCCGTCCACTACTTTATAAAATGGGCTAATTGCAACATAAATCCTCCATATTAAAAAGACAACAACAATTAGGCACTTTCACAACTAGCCATCAAATTTTCATTTTACGTGATTAAGCCCTTTTATTTAATCGGACACTCAAACAACGAAATTAAAACACGAAAATTTAACACAAGCAAATTCACACATAATAAACACTGAAAATAATTTTAAAATATTTTTTAAACTCAGATTTGTGGTCCCGAAACCATTATTCCGATTAGGGTCAAAATTGGTTTTTACAAAATGTATGTTTGATGTTAGATAAACAACATTTACCAAGTGATTTTTGATGAAAATGCCTAAAAGGACCTATTCGTAAAAGTTGTAAAATATGAATTAGAAGTGTGATTTAATGAAAAATGTGGGCTGTTATGAGTATGAAAATGGTTCGGATAGGCTTGGGTTTTGAAAAAATTGATTATATTTCATTTTACGAGCCTAGAGACTAAAATGTAAAATGTCAAAAGTTAGGGGCAAAAATGTAATTTTTCCATAATATAATTTTTGGGCTAAATTGAATAATGTGAGTATTAAATGAGTTAAATTTCCTATTATAGATCAAGAAGAACGAGGTTCGGACCTAGATTAGGGGAAAAACAAAGTGTTTGACGATTAGGTCCAATTCTACTCTTTTTGTATCGAGGTAAGTTCGTATGTAAATAATGCATTGTTATATTTATGTTTTAAATGCTTAAATATTGTATGAATTATGATTGACTCTTTGGATGTATTTGACAAAGTTTCGACAAATGATAAATCCCGGTTGAACCTTAGGAATAGAATAGGATACGAGTGACATGTCACTAGGAACCCATGTGTATATGCGAATATGTGATCCGGGTGCTGATCTTGTATGTCCTACTAGTGGTCAGTAGTCCGGCATGTGTTTGCGGATACTGACACCTTGTGTGAGCAAAGACTTTGTGTAGCTACGCTTTGATCGACGACTTGTGTGAGCAGGCCCATGAATAGCTCGAAAGCGAGCCTATATGTATTATGAGATATGAGGTAACTTTAGCTACATATATGGCACTTATGTGCAAGAATTCCGAGTATCCGTTAATATTTCGAGTGTTCAACGAGAATGTCAAAGTTGTGAAAGGATATGGTTATGCTGCGAGTTGGTACAGGTATGTACGTAAAACTCATAAGTAATGAGCTCGATATGTGATGAACCCTTGGTAAGGTGGTGATTGAGTAAGTTAAGATTATAAGATTTTAATAATGATCGTTGTATTTTAGAGTTTTAAATTTATAATGATCGATCCTGGAACTAACTATAACAACGATTGAGGTAAGTGCACCTATCGAACAGTGGTATAGCTTAGGCAAGACCGGATTGTCGAACCCAAAGCAACTAAAAGTACTAATACTAACTTTCTTTCTATTATTTAGCCTAAAATAAGTGAAGTTGTTTATTAATCTAAATTAACCAATTACTAAGCTAAAGACGCAAAGACAAAAAGAATGAATTGGGGAAATACTTGGGAAAAACTCAAATGATTAAGATGGTACCCTTAGGAAGAATCCACCTAGACTTCACTTGTTATCTAACACTTTGAACCGCATTTATTTATTCACTTGACTTGATCCGTAGGACTCCCTAATTTATATTAAACCCTCTCTCGAGGCGAATAACGTCTAACCACAGGTTGATTAATTGAAATCTCTTTCTAATTAAAACCCTAGAATAGCAATAAATCGATCTATGGACTCCCATATTAGGTTTCACCCTAATCCGCAAAATCTCGTCACCCTATCTCTAGGCGCGCGACCAACTCCGCTTAATTATGCTAGATCTACTCTTAAGCAGGGACTTTTGCTCCACCACCTAAGCACATTCGACTTGAATTAATATTCGCAAAATATCAACACAAGAATTAAGCACACATAATCAAGAACAAATCAATTATTTATCATATAGTTCAGAAAATAATAACAAGATTCATCTAGGTTTCATCCCCCTTCGTATCTAAAGGGTTTAGTTCATAATAATAAAGAAAAACATCTCAGAAGAAAAGATAAAACAAAACATAAGAAATCCCTAAAACTCCCTGAAGGAATTGAAGGAGAGATCCTCCGTCTTGAGTAGAATTCTGGCTTCTGGAGATGGATCAACTGGCTATCCCTTGAGAGTTTCTGTAACACCCCAAACCAGGTCTATGCGTTAAGACGAGATTTGGTTTGTTACATTGATCTATCATTCATTTAATACACTAATGTTTTAGGTAAACAGTTCTATAAAACCTTTCGAAAATGATGTTTAGTTGAAAATTTAGAAAAATGATTTAAAATTTGATGAATTAAGAAATACTAGTTTGAAATCTTATCATTTAGTACTTTAATTGTTTAAATATTTAAAGTAGTTTTTAAAGAGTTCAAAAGGATTTAAAAACACGAATAGTTAAAGCATCTTCAACGTTTTAAAGGAAATTTAAATCCATCCACACACATAAAAATCCATAAAAGTATTAATAGAGGCCTTATTACATCATACCCAAAATAGTAATTAAAAGAAATTACTTAATAAAAGTTCATAGTTTATAAAAACCCATATTCGTAGTATGGCCTCCATGAAGTCATCCTCGGCCCAAGCCTACGTCAATTTCCATTACCTGAAATGGTTAAAAAGATAGAGTGAGTTACTCAGAACTCAGTGTGTAACTCACTTACCACGTTCATTGAGCAGGATAATCAAGGCATTATTTTGGGCTTGAGCCCATTTACGAATATAATATAATAAATTAAATGCATGCAAAATGAAATTTCCCAACCAAACCTAATTTCCATCCACTACACACCCCCGTACCAACCAACACACCTGTGGGGATCAAGTCAACCCACCCTGCCAACACACCAATCGTAGGCAATAAGCCGTTTTAAATATATTGTGGTGCACCACCGAACTAGATTGTGACAAAGTCACCGAACTAGAGGCATTAAGCCATTAAAATTTTGTGTGGCAAAGCCACCGAACTAGATTTTTGGCAATGAGCCTTTCTTCTCTTCATCGATTATCCCAACCCATGCAATCGGTATGCATAATGCAGTTTATATCCATGTAATAATTTAACAAAAGGCCTACCATACATGTGAGTCTATATTACAAATTTTCATTTGAGCCCATAAGATAAAATAGCATTTAGCCCATTTAGCAATCTAGCTAACTTGGACCCATATATCAATCTAGCAGATTTTCTACCATTAACGATCTAGCGCTTTTCGGCCCATTTAACGATCTAGCAAATTTTTCGGCCATTTAACGATCTAGCGCTTTTCGCCCATTTAACGATCTAGCGCTTTTGGCCCATTTAATGATCTAGCGCTTTTGGCCCATGAATTTAACGGTTTTCATACATTTACACAAAAGTGTTAATTACTATGTATTTTCCGATTTTGCCATATTTACGATTTTATCCCAATATTTACGGTTTTAGTATCTAACCCGAGAGATAAGTGTGAAGTTACACACCGTTCTTACCGTGAGAACTAGACTTTCCCGCTGCGTCGATACCTAAACGCATCACGATAAATTAGAACACTATAATTTATTCACATATCGAATCTTAGAAATAACGATCTAGACTTTACCCTCAAAATTCTGAACCACTTCTATTTGTGGTTTCTCCTCGATTGATGGTTCGTTACCCGATAAAAATCCACGAACAAACAAAGGTTCGAGAGTACGAACGATTTCAAACAACCGATTCTCCTCGGATGAGCGTCCACAACCCGGTGGAAAATCTGGATTGTTTGAAACAGATCCTTTGCTTAAACTTAGGGGAATAGCGGAACCACCCCTCTTCCGAACACTATTCACCACCCTTTTCGTCCCTATTTTGATTATTTCTTATGACAAAAGATCATGAGTCCGACTAAATATATTGAAATTATGACTAACGGTTACAAGGGTGAGATTGCCTTACCACGAAATATCCTTGTTCCACAATATGCGAATTGAGCGATCACGTCCCTAAATTGAAATCGAGTTATAATCCATCTATATCAAAATGACGAGTAATATGAGAATCTTTGAATAAACTCCTTACCTTAACTCTTTAGATCGATTCCAACGATTCACTATACTCACGAACACTTGAGTTTTGGTCCTCCAAAATCACACTATTGTCCACGATTGAAAAAGAAACGTTTGAGAAGAATACCTATGTATAGTAGGAGATTCGGCTATGAATAACAAAGGAAGGGAAAAATGGTTCGACAATGGAGCAATCTAGCATTCGCCATGAGAGAAAATAATGAAGAAAATTTAGTTCGGAAGAAAGTAGAAGGATGAAGGAAGGAGATGATGTTGATTCGGTTTTCAAGAGAGAAAAGAGAAAAGAAAAGAGATGAGTTTAGGAGTAAGGTACATTCGGCAATGGGGAAAAGGAGAAGGAAACGAAAATGATCTTAGCTTTGGTATTTCGGCCAAAAGAGAAAATGTCTTGAGATGCTAAGCAAAAATGTGTCCAAATGGTAACATGAAATGGTCAAAAACAAAGCTTACCAAAAGCTCAAATTTGGCTAAAAGAAAGGTTGAGAAGAGAATTGCAAATTTTGCACAAAAATGCTAGAAATGACCAAAAGCTAACTCCTAATCCTAGCCAAGCTACTAACACATTCGCCAACCCCTTAGTCCACAATGTTGTCCATGTTCATGGTCAAAATGGCCATGAAGAAGTTACCAAAACATCAACCTTGATTCAAGCCTTGCAATCCTCCATTTTCCTAAAGTTTGAGAATCTTATCCCCAAAATCAAGCCATTCCATCCCTTAAATCATGCTTGCCATAAACCTTAATATCCTTACCATAAAAATTTAGTCCATCTTATCCATGTTTGATGCTTGGCCGACACATGCTAGGAAAAACCAAAAATAAAAGCTCCTAAATTGCATGCTAGGAGATTCGAACCTCTCCCCTCAAGTCCAACTTATGGCGCCATCACCACTTTGCCAATTACTCATCTTATGCTAATTTTAGACACTTAAATTAACTTAAGTATCAGTGTCACTTGATCCACTTCAATAAATTCTCAATACTAAAAATTATTCTATACCAGAATACTTCTATGCCCTTTTCAAGGCTATAATAAACACGAAAAAGAAGAAAGGAAAATTTTCATTCATAAGCTAAACACCAAAACATGCAATATATCGATACTCAGATTTTTAGGATGTTACAGTTTCCCACAAATCTGACCTTTTCGGCTCGGCTCCTAGCTAACCGTCCCCTTTTAGGTTATACGTAGGGTCTTTATATAGGCTTTTGAAATAGGTTTCTTTGCCCCTAAGTATCCTTTTCCGAGTGAAATTACTCTCCTCCACGGCAGGGGCACGGCCATGGCGCACGCCCGTGTGAATCGTGGCCAGGCCATGTTGGACTCCGTTAATGAGGCATAACCGTGTAGATCAACTTCAAGCCGTGTTCTAGTATATTTGAGGAGGGACGGCCGTGTGGGATTTAGTCCAGGCCGTGTCGATTTCTTCTTTGGCCCATTTTGGTCCATTTTGAGCCTGTTTCTCGTTCTTTTTATTCTTGGGTGCTTTCCTGAGTATAAGACATGAAAAGAAAGGATTAAGAGCACCTTTTTACATAAATCAAGGGATAAATCAGCCAAAAGTATGCTAAATGTGGGATTAAAATATGTTACTATTTCTGTTTATCAAATACCCCTACACTTAAGCTTTTGCTTGTCCTCAAGCAAAATTCTCAACTTACAATTAAAACGAACTTTCTATAATTCATAATTCTTATCAACAATGTTTCATCATAATTCATAGATAATTTATACATGGATAATTCAATTCAAAGAGTCTTAAGGATTCAAACAATCTAAGTCATAGATTTGTAGCTCGAAAATATAGGCGTCTCCCCTTATCTAAATAATTACCTTTAATTCAAAATCGATAAGGATTTACATCCTCACAAAAGATTCACTCAAATCACTCAAAGTGTTTAAGGTTCAAAATTCAGGCACTCAAAAGTCGAACATGAAAAGTTAATCCCATAGGCTTGCCTGAAAATCAAGTCTCCACCACTGTAATATGAGATGATGCACAAATCAAAAGGTCTTTAATTAGGGTTGTAACGGGGCTAGGGTTAAGGTGTGGATAGAGGCTGAATTAAAAGGTTAGAATCGAGATTGAATTGATAAATTACCTAACTAGAAACAATAAATTGAATAATTACATAGTGAATTGAAACCTTAATAATACGAGCTTCTTCTTCAATAAATAGACTTTAACTGTACAAGCTCGCCTTTCATCGTACTAATACTGAGTATACTTTGATTTTTTTTATATATATATTACATCTATTCATATACTAATATGAAATAATTAGGTAGCTTAATCAAATCAAATCTCGATATAAGGGAAGTCGAAAAAGAATGGTGATAACAAATACAAAGGGTTTTGGGTTAATATTAGTGGTTATGTCAATAAAAAGGGTTGTTAGGATTAAAAGGGTTCAGTAAGGGTTAATTGTGAAGGTAAGCTTTTAATGGAGTTAGTGGGTTAAAACCTAGGTACCTTAATCATCTCTGTATATCAAATCATAGGTATGGTCTCGATACGTATAAACGAGGCAAGTTCTAGCATAACAAATCAATGTTGACATACTCATAATCAATAAAGTGAGCATGAAAAAGAATATATGCTCTATAAGGCTCAAAAACTCACAAAAATTATGGGTATTTTTGACATCAACCTCGTAAATTTCAAACTTCAAAGTAATATTTAAATTCAGTTCAACAACCTAGAAAATTTTAATTGAAAAAAATGGACTTATCATGTTTGATTCTTTAGTATCTTAAAATTTAATTATCAATGCACAATTATCAATGACTTAATCTAAAACATATCAATAAAAATCATAAATCATCAGAAATTTCATCCTAATTAGTAATCTGAGGAAATTACTTAAAAATAAGACTAAATTCAGTATTTTGAGAATAATGAAAAAAAGTTAGGCACGTCTAAGATTCACCCCCCACACACTTAAGATGTACATTGCCCTCAATGTACAAAGATATCATGATAATAAGAAAATCATAAGATATGGGGAGAAGTGAAACTTCCTGAATTATGGATGGATTCCTTGAGTTGGCAGAGGTCGTGGTGAAAGATAAGTTGGAGGGGTCAGTCTTGATGACGATCCTCTAAGGCTGCGAAAGTGCTGGCAGTGGCGGAGGTGTGGTGCTTTCGTAGCAGCCTTAAGATCCTAAAATTAAGAAACTAAAGTAAAATAAACTAAGTTAAGTAGAAGATAAATAAAAATAAGGAAATTGAAGTAAAAGAGAAAAATGAAATAAAAATGGAATGGCCTTCAACGTCCTTGGCTTGTCGTGTGATTGAAGCGGCCGACATGAACCTATATAAATCGGTCTCCCTCAGGGGGGCTGTGCTTGGTTTCTTCCGCTTCTTCGGCATTTGGACGGCGTGGCTCGATAGTTAGAGAAATATTAGTGCGAAAAAAATAGGGAGAGGGTTGAGAAAGAAAAGGGAAACTAAATGAGCTGAATGGGTGAGAAGAGGGAGGGGTGGGTGGTTTAAATAGAATTTCAAGACTGGTACAGTCCCACGCCCGTGTGCCCTAGGCGTGTCAATTCACACGGCCGCCTCGCACGGCCGTGTGTCTAGGCGTGTTGGTTCACCCACGCCCTGTTGAAAGATTGCCATGCCCGTTGGTGATAAGTCAGTGTTGTCCACGGCCGCATCGTACGGCCGTGGCGTTTCGTCGGTGCCCGTGGGGCGGTGGTTAGAGTCCGTGACTTCAAAGATTTGATTCTCTCTGACTCGTACCACCTCTGCCATGTCAGTACGGTGATCCGAAGCATCCACACGGCCACGGCCACGGCCGTGTGCAAGGCCGTGTGGTCGAGAATTCTATACTTTTGGTTAGTTTATGGTTAGGTACTATAAAGAAAGGATAAAATAGAATAAATAAGAAAAAATAAAAATGTAAAAGTTAATGGGGTTAGTGCTCGGGTTGCCTCCCAAGAAGTGCTCGTTTATAGTCTTAAGCTAGACTTTCCTCTCGTTTGCATCATCAGGATGGTTTGAGGAGTTGGAAGTCCTTCCTCATGCTATCAATTTTATCCTCGTGAAAAAGTTTAAGTCGAGATGCGTTTATAGTAAAAGTACCAAAAACAGGATTACTTACCTCGACTGTTCCGTATGAGAAAACACTGGTTACCCTAAAAGGTATTTCTTTGTTTGTGTTAGGGTCCGGAGGAGATATTCGAGGATCTGCCTTATCTAACAGTATCTGGTCTTTTATTTTGAAGTGGTTTGTTGTTCCTATGAGCTCTTCTGGGGGCTCCTTCGGTTTTACCTTGTGTGGTTTCGGTTCTTCATTGTGTATCCCTAATTTTTCCTTGAAGTGTGTCTTCCACTCGTCTAGATCATCGATCTGAATCCTTCGATCTTCATGAACTACCTCCTTGTTGGCATGGGGTTTAGGATCGGGTTCAGTTGTATTCTTTTGTGGTACTTCCTGAAAATAAGTGTTAACCGAATGGTTATTAGAAGAATTTACGTTCTCACCTTGATTACTCGATGTTCTGGCTGAGTCGAGAGCCTTGAGGGTGACCGTCTCATTACCTACACGAAGTATGAGTTCTCCTGCATCAACATCAATTTTAGTCTTGGCAGTTGCTAAATAGGGTCTTCCTAAAATTAAGGGAATCGAATTATCCTCATCCATGTCTAAGACAACAAAATCTACTGGGAAAACGAATTTGTCAATTTTTACAAGAACATCTTCGATAATACCCCTAGGAATTCTAACAGTTTTATCAGCTAATTGAATGCTCATCCTAGTTTGTTTGGGTTTCCCTAGACCTAATTGTTTAAACAATTTATAAGGCATGACATTTATGCTTGCCCCTAAATCAGCTAACGCATTATCAACAGTTAGTCAACCAATTAAACATGGAATTGTAAAACTCCCTGGATCTTTTAGCATTTGTGGTAGTCTATTCTGTAACATTGCTTAGCACACTGCGTTTAATTCCACATGTAGATCCTCGTCTAATTTGCGTTTGTTCGTCAAGAGATGTTTTAAAAATTTCCTCGAATCTGGCATCTGTGAAAGAGCTTCACATAGCGGTAAGTTAATATGTAATTTCTTTAAAAGTTTAAGAAACTTACCGAACTGTTCCTCTGTGTCGTCTCTCGTTAACACTTCGGGATATGGTATGCGAGGTTGGTACTCCTTGACTACTGGTTTTGGCTTGTGTTGTGTTACCTCAACTTTACCTTTTTCTACCTCGTTTCCTTGTATTGGACTGGGTTCGTCTAATCCTTCACTTTCTTGAGATGTTATGGCTTGGATTTGCTCCTTTGGATTAATCTCAGTGTTGCTTGGTAGACGCCCTTGCGATCGTTCAGACATCAGATTCGCGAGTTGTCCAACTGACTTAGAAACTTCCTCAACTGACTTAGTGACTTCACTAACTTGGCTCTCGATCCCTTTGATCGATGCTTGTTGGGTCTTAAGGGTGGTTTCAGTGTCTTGGAGATGGTTTTTGTGGATGCCATGAATCTTGTCAGCATCTCTTCAAGGTTCGGCTTCTTCTCCTGTGGATAGGGCTAATTTTGGAAATTTTGTGGAGGTTATTGTCTTTGATTTCCTTGATTTCGTTGACCTCCCCACGAAAAATTTGGGTGGGTCCTCCAACCTGGGTTATAACTATTACTATAAGGATTATTAGATCTGAAATTGTTACCTATATAGTTCATTTGTTCGCTCTCAGTGGCCGGTTGGTAGTGTGGGTACTCAGGATTCACCACGGTTCCACTTACGTCGCCCTGCATTACTGGATGTACCTGCGAAGAACACAAACTATCAAGCTTTTTATTCATCATCTCTACTTATGTTGATAGCATGGTTACTGCATCGATGTTGAAAACTCTGGCTAATTTTGTTGGTTTTGTCTTTGTAACCTGCCACTGATAGTTATTCAGTGACATCTTCTCTATGAATTCGTAGGCTTCTTCAGGCGTTCTGTTGTTTAGGGTTCCACCGGCGGCTGAATCAATTAGTTATCTCGTTGAGGGGTTTACACCGTTATAGAAAGTTTGGACTTGGAGCCACAAGGGTAAACCATGGTGCGGACACCTTCTCAAGAGATCCTTATATCTCTCCCATGCGTTATATTATGTCTCTAAATCCATCTGCACAAAAGAAGAGATATCATTTCGTAATTTGGCCGTTTTGGCCGGTGGGAAATATTTTAATAAAAAAATTTTGGTCATTTGATCCCATGTAGTGATTGACCCTCGTGGTAACGAGTTTAACCACTGTTTGGCTTTATTTCTTAATGAAAAGGGAAATAACCGAAGTCGTATGGCATCATCAGAAACGCCATTTATTTTGAAGGTATCACTGAACTCTAAAAAATTAGCTATATGAGTATTTGGGTCTTCGTCCTGTAAACCATCAAATTGAACAAATTGTTGAATCATTTGTATAGTGTTAGGCTTTAATTCAAAATTATTAGCGGCTATAGTAGGCCTAACAATACTTGATTATGCTCCTGTTAAATGAGGTTTAGCATAATCATACATAGTACGCGGACCATTATTCTCTCCCACGTCTTGTGGTTGAGGATTATTTTCGTCCATCCCTTTAGTAGGATTAGATCTGTCTTCTCACTATTCTTCTGTGTAATTTAGGGCTCGCCTAATTTCTCTGCGATTCCTGCGAACGATAGCGTCAATATCACTGTCGTATACTAGTGGTCCTCTCGGGTTCCTTCTAGTCATAAACTAGAGATACCTGATAGGAAAAGAAAGAAATAAAATTTAGCAAAGTTAAAATAAAAACTAAAAATAAAAGTAAATTGCAGAAAATAAAAAAAATAATAGCTAAAGTAATAAAAATAGAGCTTTCTTAATATTTTAGTTCCCCGGCAACGGTGCCAAAAACTTGATCGTTGTATTTTAGAGTTTTAAATTTATAATGATCAATCCTGGAACTAACTATAACAATGATTGAGGTAAGTTCACCTATCGAACAGTAGTATAGCTTAGGCAAGACCGGATTGCCGAACCCAAAGCAACTAAAAGTACTAATACAAACTTTCTTTCTATTATTTAGCCTAAAATAAGTGAAGTTGTTTATTAATCTAAATTAACTAATTACTAATCTAAAGACGCAAAGACAAAAAGAATGAATTGGGGAAATACTTGGGAAAAACTCAGCTGATTAAGACGATACCCTTAGGAAGAATCCACCTAGACTTCACTTGTTATCCAACACTGAACCAGACGATTTATTCACTTGACTTGATCCGTAGGACTCCCTAATTTATATTAAACCCTGTCTCGAGGCGAATAACGTCTAACCCTAGGTTGATTAATTGAAATCTCTTTCTAATTAAAACCCCTAGAATAGCAGTAAATCGATCTATGGACTCCCATATTAGGTTTCACCCTAATCCGGCAAAATCTCGTCACCCTATCTCTAGGCGCGCGATCAACTCCGCTTAATTATGCTAGATCTACTCTTAATCAAGGACTTTTGCTCCACCACCTAAGCATATTCGACTTGAATTAATATCTGCGAAATATCAACACAAGAATTAAGCACACATAATCAAGAACAAATCAAGTATTTATCATATAGTTCAGAAAAAAATAACAAGATTCATCTAGGTTTCATCCCCCTTCAGGTATCTGAAGGGTTTAGTTCATAATAATAAAGAAAAACATCTCAGAAGAAAAGATAAAACAAAACATAAGAAATCCCTAAAACTCCCTGAAGGAATTGAAAGAGAGATCCTCCGTCTTGAGTAGAATTCTGGCTTCTAGAGATGGATCAACTGGCTATCCCTTGAGAGTTTCCCACAAATCTGACCTTTTCGGCTCGGCTCCTAGCTAACCGTCCCCTTTTAGGTTATACGTAGGGTCTTTATATAGGCTTTTGAAATAGGTTTCTTTGCCCCTAAGTATCCTTTTCCGAGTGAAATTACTCTCCTCCACGGCAGGGGCACGGCCATGGCGCACGCCCGTGTGAATCGTGGTCAGGCCGTGTTGGACTCCGTTAATGAGGCATGGCCGTGTAGATCGACTTCAGGTCGTGTTCTAGTATATTTGAGGAGGCACGGCCATGTGGGATTTAGTCCAGGCCGTGTCGATTTCTTCTTTGGCCCATTTTGGTCCGTTTTGAGCCTGTTTCTCGTTCTTTTTATTCTTGGGTGCTTTCCTGAGTATAAGACATGAAAAGAAAGGATTAAGAGAACCTTTTTACATAAATCAAGGGATAAATCATCCAAAAGTATGCTAAAAGTGGGATTAAAATATGTTACTATTTCGGTTTATCAAATAACATTCATGCTAATTTTTATCAAGTAAATTGTATGTTAAATGTGTGGTTATGATGCTTATTATTTACATAGGAACTTACTAAGCTATATATGTAACATCCTGATTTAAGGCCTAGTCGGGATAGTGGTGCGAGACCACAAATCCAAGGTATATGTATGAGTTTTGAGGTTTATGCTATGTTTGCATGTTAGTGTGAAAGTTTCATGAAGCAATTTTGTTAAATTGCGGTTGAATTGTCCAAAAGGACTAAATTACAAAAGTTGCAAAATGTGAGATTCTGGAAGCTATTTGTATGAAATAGCTTCGGATTATCAATTAGAGGTCCTTAAATAGTAATTTTCCCAAATTCTAATTTTTGGGCAAAAATGGGCATGAGTGGATGGTATTGGAAAAGTTTGACTAAGGGGCATTTTGGTCATTTGTCAATTAAGTGATTAAAAAGGGAAAAAGATGACAAAATTTCATTCATCTTCTTCTCCAAGCTGCCGAAAATTTCAAGAAGCCATTGTTAGGGCTCTTCAATTTTTCAAGCTTGCTAGTAAGTGCATCCAAGCCCCGTTTTTGATACTCTTCGTATTTTTGAAGTCTTAGTAACATGAGTAAGCTATTTTTTGTTATATGTTGAGCTAGGATTGATGTTCAAAAATGTAACCATGTATGACATGCATGTATTTTGATGTTTTATGGAAGAATATGAAGGCTTGATGTAGTAGAAACATCTTTTGCTAAGTGAATTCCATGAAAATGCATGTAGGGACTAGTTTGTGAAAGTCTTGAGATTGGTCATACATGAGTGATTTAGTGAGAATTGATGATTGCTTTAGTTGAGTAAATGGTTCGGCTAAGCATGAAAGGCTAGAAAGTTGAATGAAAATCACTTTACGAGCCTTGGGGCAAAAGTATAAATATGAGGAAGTTTAGAGGCAAAATGGTAATTTTGACAAAGTATGAGATAAGGGTCAATTTAGTCAATGTGTGTATTGAACGGGTTGATTTGTCATTTTAGATCAAGAAAGACGAAGCCCGGATCTTAACCGAGGCAAGGGCAAGGTCGTGGACTAAATTGCACATCTCTATACTTTTTGAGTACCGAGGTAAGTTTACGTATGAACAATGCATTTATGCGTATACATTGTTAATTTTAGCTAATGTGTAGCATAATTGAGAACCTATTCAATTCTAGTGGAATGAATGAGATAGTAGTGGTGAATGGATGAATGTATTACAAAGTAGACATGTGAATGTGTAGTGATAATGCTTGATGGTGGGCTAAGTGCGATACCACCTTGATACTTAACAATGATGGGCTGTGTGCGATACTAATGTTAAGCATATTAATTAGTGAGCTATGTGTAGAATAACTATAATTATCCTTGTGGTAGGCTATGTGCGATACTACTTTATGATCTGATTGTGGTGGGCTAAGTGCGAAACCACTGAGTAATTTAGTTGTGTGGATGTATTATTGAGAAATAATGATTTGTTGTATTTTGAGTAAATATGCTATTGAGTGCAGGGGTGCATGTCAATGATTATGAGTATGTAACTCATGACGTGTTGGAGATGTGGTAAGGGATAGAAAGAGTAAGCATAGTAGTGGATGTGAATTACATATGTTAGTATAATGCTAATTGTTGTTTAGCTTATACTAGAATGCTTAAACTGTTTATGTGTAAACTTACTAAGCTCAAAGCTTACTCCTTTCTTTTCCCTTGTCTTATAGAGAATAAAGGTTGAATCGTGATACGCGGATTAATCGGAAGATCGCCCACACTATGAGCACACTCTGGTACATTGGATTTAATGTTTTGTATATGGCATGTATAGAGGCTAGACAAGTTAGTGAGTTTTGTTGTAATGGCTGAAATGTGTTGGCCTTTAGATGGATAATCTATTTTGTATAATGCCATGGTTGATGGCTAACTTATTATATGAAAAGATGTAGTTATCCATGTAAGATTATGTTCATTATGAGTTGATTGTGGATGAGTTGAAAGTATACATGTTGTATGAGTTAGAAGGGTAAGAAGAGCTTAGCAAATAGCTTTGTTCTTGTCCATGTGGATAGACACACGGGCATGTGTCTAGGCCATGTGTGACACACGGCCAGCCCGTGGGAGTGTGACTTGGCCGTGTCACTTTGGCAGATTCGAGTGTTATAGGCTACGGGCTAGCCACACGGGTGTGTGTCTAGGCTTTAGGCCGTGTAAAGTAGTCAGTGTTCACCACGGGTGGAGAGCACGGGCGTGTGCCCTAGCCGTGGGACTTTGGCAGAATGCTTGAGTTTTGTGCACGGTTTGTGGACATTGGCGTGTGTGACTACACACGAGCGTGTATCGTCTTACACGGGCGTGTGGCCCTGTTGGGATGGAAAATTTTTAAATTCTTAAGAGTTTCTGATATGGTCACGAGAGCCCTCGTGTATATGAGTAAGGTCTCGTAAGTTGAGAATGAGGTCGTTATGGTGACTAAAGGAGAGTAGTCACGTTGAGCCTAAGTGGCGATCATGTGGTTTTATTTCGGTAATGCCTCAGGCCCGGTTCCGATGTAGAATACGGGTAAGGGGTGTTACATTTAGTGGTATCAAAGCTATGGTTTAGTCAGTTCTAGGACTACCGTAGTGGGTGTAAGGGTCTAGCTATACATGCCATAAGTGTACAATGATAGTGTGGTGGTTTCTGATGATTTTAAACCTTGTTTTATATAGTATATGGATCCCGATCAATCGACTACTGATGAAGCAGCTAGTAATGCATCGGTTCCTGCGCAAGGAACCCTGCCTGTTGAGAGTGGACCCGAGGTTAGGGGTCAAGGGGAAGAGGCTCGAAAAGCCTTTCTCCAGATGATGAGTAATTGGTACTCGGATTATGTTCGAGCGAACCCTAATGCTCAACCTCTTCCACCTCCTCCTATACCTCAGCCAATTCCAGTGGCTCCTCAAGGTATTGATGTAGTGAGGATATCGAAACCCCCGGTGGATAAGATTAGGAAATACGTGGCTGAGGAGTTTAGAGCTAAGGTAGATGATGACCCCGAGAAGGCAGAGTTCTGGCTAGAGAACTCAATGAGAGTATTCGATGAACTCTCTTGTACACCTGAAGAAAACCTGATGTGTGCCGTATCTTTGCTGAGGGACTCGGCATACCATTGGTGGAAGACGTTGACGTCGGTAGTCCCGAGAGAGCGGGTGACGTGGGACTTCTTTCTGGAAGAGTTTCAGAAGAAGTATATAAGCTAGCGATTTACTGATCGGAAACGGAAGGAATTCCTTGAGCTGAAGCAAGAAAGAATTACAGTAGCGGAATATGAGCGCGAATTTGTTAGGCTTAGCAAGTACGCGCAAGAATGTGTGTCGACAGAGACCATCTTGTGTAAAAGGTTCGAAGACAGACTGAATGAGGATATCAAACTCCTAGTTGGTATTTTTGAGTTGAAAGAGTTTGTTGTGTTGGTTGAAAGGGCAAGTAAGGCCAAAGAATTGAGTAAGGAAAAGAGAAGGGCTGTGAGTGAAGCCCGAGATGCGAGAAAATGACCGATGGGCAAATCATATCAAGCCCAGTCGAAAAGATCCAAGGAAGTGAATCCTCAGACGACAACACCAGTGGGATATCCACGTCGAGACTTGGACAACACTCGTTCGGGCTCGAGAGTCCAAGCCACCTCGATGGAAAGTCTGGGCAATCCGAAGAACAAACTAGAGTGTCCAAGTTGTGGTAGGTATCATATCGGAGAGTGTTGGGGAAACAATCAAAGTTGTTATAAGTGTGGTTCCCCCGACCATTTTATCCGGAATTACCCCGAGAGGGATGATAAGGAAGAGAAGCAAGAGACAACACCTAGCGATGTGTCTGCAAGAGGTAGACCACCAAGGAACCCGAGAGGTGGGACTAGTGGTAGAGGTGCGTCCAAAGACTCTGATGTGAGACCGGAGGGTCGGGCACCTGTGAGGACGTATGCCATTCGCGCCCGCGAAGAGGCGTCATCCCCAGATGTGATAACGGGTACTTTTTCTCTTTTTGACACCTTTGTTATTGCTTTAATAGATCCAGGGTCTACTCATTCTTATATTTGCATGAGATTGGCATCTAATTTGAGTATGACCGTTGAGTTTACGGATATTGTGGTTAAGGTGTCAAACCCGTTAGGTAAGCATGTGTTAGTGGACAAGGTGTATAAGAATTGGCCTTTGTTGATTAAGAGTCATTGCTTTCCGGTAGACCTTATGTTGTTTCCATTTGATGAGTTTGACTTAATCCTTAGCATGGATTGGTTGACTACCCATAGTGTCTTAGTGAACTGTGGTAGTAAGTTTATCAAATTGAACTGTTAGAATGGAGATGTTGTTCGGGTTGAATCAAGTGGATCGGATAGTCTACCAGTGATGATTTCTTCCCTAGTGGCTGAGAAATGTTTGAGAAAAGGGTGTGAGTCCTATCTCGCCTTTATTTTGAATACTCAAGAGGTTAGAGTAAAGTTTGATCACAAGACTGGTGGTATGTGAGTATCCTGGATGTATTCCCTAAGAGTTACCCTTACCTCCGCAGAGAGAGGTCGAGTTTGGGATTGAGTTAGTTCCGAGCGGCACCTATTTCAATTGCTCCGTATAGGATGGTACCTTTAGAGTTGAAAGAACTGAAGGTTCAGTTGCAAGAGTTGACAGATAAGGGTTTTGCAAGACCGAGCTACTCACCGTGGGGTGCTCTGGTACTATTTGTAAAGAAGAAAGATGGGTCTATGAGGTTGTGTATAGACTATAGGCAACTCAATAAAGTGACGGTGAAGAATAAGTATCCTTTACCAAGGATTGATGATCTTTTTGATCAACTGAAAGGAGCTACAGTGTTCTCCAAGATCGACCTGAGGTTGGTTATTACCAGTTGAGAGTGAAAGAGCAAGTTGTGTTGAAAACTGCATTTCGAACAAGGTATGGCCATTATGAGTTTTTAGTCATGCCGTTTGGTTTAACGAATGCACCTGTGATTTTTATGGATTTGATGAACCGTGTCTTCCGACATTATGTGGATAAGTTCGTAGTTGTCTTCATTGACGACATATTGATCTATTCTCGGGATAAGAACGATCATGACGAGCATTTGAAAATTGTCTTGCAAACTTTAAGGGATAAGCAGTTGTATGCTAAGTTTAGCAAGAGTGAGTTTTGGCTCCGAGAGGTCGGATTCCTAGGACACATTGTGTTGGGTGATGGTATTAGAGTTGACCCGAGTAAGATTTCGGCTATTGTGGAGTGGAAACAGCCGAGGAACATGTCAGAAGTCAGAAGCTTCTTGGGATTGGCAGGATATTACAGATGTTTTGTAAAGGGGTTCTCTGTAATTGCTACCCCGATGACAAAATTGTTGCATAAGGATGTCAAGTTTGATTGGACTGAGACATGTCAATAGAGTTTTGAGAGATTGAAAACATTGTTGACTGAGGCGCCGGTTTTAGTTCAACTAGAATCGGGGAAAGAGTTCGTGGTTTTTAGTGACGTGTTGTTTAATGGTCTCGGTTGCGTGTTGATGCAAGAGGGTAAGGTAGTCGCTTACGCCTCAAGGCAGTTAAAACTGCATGAGAAGAATTATCCGACTCATGATTTGGAGTTGGCTGCGATTATTTTCGCGTTAAAGATTTGGCGACATTATTTATATGGTGAGAAGTGTCGAATCTTTACGGATCACAAGAGTTTGAAGTATTTGATGGATCAAAAGGATTTTAAATTGCGACAGAGGTGGTGGCTCGAGTTATTGAAAGACTATGAGTTAGTCACTGATTACCACCCGGGAAAAGCGAATGTGGTTGCGGATGCCCTGAGTAGGAAATCCTTGTATGCTCTAAGAGTTTTTAGCACGAGTTTAGCATTGTCTGATGATGGTGCTATATTGGCAGAGTTTAGAGCTAAGCCAATATTTTTTCAATAGATATGTGAGGCTCAGAGAAATGATAGTGAGATGCAAGCTAAGAGAACTAAGTGTGGATCAGAAAGTGATTCTGATTTTCGAGTGGGTTCGAATGGTTGTTTGTTGTACCATGACAGAATTTGTGTACCTAGAGATGAAGAATTGATCCGAAATATTTTGAATGAGGCACATAGTGGTTATTTGTTAGTACACCAGGGCAGTACGAAAATGTACAATGACTTGAAGAAGTCTTATTGGTGGCCAGGTATGAAAAGAGACATTTCTGAGTTTGTGGCGAAGTGTCTGATTTGTCAACAAGTGAAAGCTGAGCATCAAGTACCTTCGGGACTGCTTCAGCCAGTGATGGTTCTCGAATGGAAATAGGATCGGGTCACCATGAATTTTGTGATGGGGTTGCCTATGACTCCGAAAAAGAGGGATGCTGTGTGGGTTGTTGTGGATAGATTGACAAAGTCGGGTCATTTTATTCCATTACGTGTTGATTATTCACTGGACAAGTTAGCTGAATTGTATGTTGCAGAGATAGTGAGGTTACATGGTGTGCCTGTGTCTATAATATCGCATAGAGATCCGAGGTTTACCACAAACAGATGGTAAATTTCAGTATTGCGTTCTATCCACAAACAGATGGTCAGTCTGAAAGAGTGATTCAAGTTCTCGAAGATATGCTTCGATGCTGTGTGTTAGAATTCGAAGGTAGTTGGGAGAGGTATCTACGTTTGGTCGAGTTTGCCTACAATAATAGTTATCAGTCGAGTATACAGATGGCACCGTATGAAGCTTTGTATGGTCGTAAGTGTCGGACTCCTCTGTATTGGATCGAGCTTAGTGAGAAGCGGATCCATGGGGTCGATCTAGTAAAAGAGATTGAGGAGAAAGTGAAAGTAATCCGTAATAGTCTGAAAGTTGCTTCGGACCGACAGAAGCCATACGCAGATTTAAAAAGAAAGGAAATTTAGTTTGAGGTGGGTGACAAAGTGTTTTTGAAAGTGTCCCCGTGGAAGAAAATCATGAGATTTGGACGAAAAGGGAAATTGAGTCCGAGATTCATAGGGTCGTATGAGATTACAGATAGAGTTGGGCCAGTAGCATACCGATTGGCTTTGCCGGTAGAATTGGACAAGATCCATAATGTGTTCCATGTGTCGATGTTGCGACGGTATCGCTACGATCCTTCACATGTGATTCCTTCAACGGAAATTGAGATAAGACCGGATATGTCTTATGAAGAGGAGCCGATTAAGATCTTGGCTCGAGAAGTGAAACAGTTGAGGAATAAGAGCATAGCCCTAGTGAAAGTGTTATGGCAGAAACACGGTGTGGAAGAGGCTACGTGGGAACTGGAAGAAAGCATGAGAGAGCAGCATCTAAACCTTTTTACCGGTAAGATTTTTGAGAGCAAAAATCTCTAAAGGGGGGAGAGTTGTAACATCCCGATTTAAGGCCTAGTCGGAATAGTGGTGCAAGACCAAAAATCCGAGGTATATGTATGAGTTTTGAGGTTTATGCTATGTTTGCATGTTAGTGTGAAAGTTTCATGAAGCAATTTTGTTAAATTGTGATTGAATTGTCCAAAAGGACTAAATTGCAAAAGTTGCAAAATGTGAGATTCTAGAAGCTATTTGTATGAAATAGCTTTGGATTATCAATTAGAGGTCCTTAAATAGTAATTTTCCCAAATTCTAATTTTTGGACAAAAATGGGCATGAGTGGATGGTATTGGAAAATTTTGACAAGGGGCATTTTGGTCATTTGTCAATTAAGTGATTAAAATGGGAAAAAGATGACAAAATTTCATTCATCTTCTTCTCCAAGCTGCCGAAAATTTCAAGAAGCCATTGTTAGGGCTATTCAACTTTTCAAGCTTGCTAGTAAGTGCATCCAAGCCCCGTCTTTGATATTCTTCGTATTTTTGAAGTCCTAGTAACATGAGTAAGCTATTTTTTGCTATATGTTGAGCTAGGATTGATGTTCAAAAATGTAACCATGTATGACATGCATGTATTTTGATGTTTTATGGAAGAATATGAAGGCTTGATGTAGTAGAAACATCTTTTGCTAAGTGAATTCCATGAAAAATGCATGTAGGGACTAGTTTGTGAAAGTCTTGAGATTGGTCATACATGAGTGATTTAGTGAGAATTGATGATTGCTTTAGTTGAGTAAATGATTCGGCTAAGCATGAAAGGCTAGAAAGTTGAATGAAAATCACTTTACGAGCCTTGGGGCAAAAGTATAAATATGAGGAAGTTTAGGGACCAAATTATAATTTTTCCAAAGTATGAGATAAGGGTCAATTTAGTCAATGTGTGTATTGAACGGGTTGATTTTTCATTTTAGATCAAGAAAGATGAAGCCCAGATCTTAACCGAGGGAAGGGCAATGTCGTGGACTAAATTGCACATCTCTATACTTTTTGAGTACCGAGGTAAGTTTACGTATGAACAATGCATTTATGCGTATACATTGTTAATGCTAGCTAATGTGTAGCATAATTGAGAACCTATTCAATTCTAGTGGAATGAATGAGATAGTAGTGGTGAATGGATGAATGTATTACAAAGTAGACATGTGAATGTGTAGTGATAATGCTTGATGGTGGGCTAAGTGCGATACCACCTTGATACTTAACAATGATGGGCTGTGTGCGATACTGTTGTTAAGCATATTATTTAGTGAGCTATGTGCGGAATCACTATAAATATCCTTGTGGTAGGCTATTTGCGATACTACCTCATGATCTGATTGTGGTGGGCTAAGTGCGAAACTACCGAGTAATTTAGCTGTGTGGATGTATTATTGAGAAATAATGATGTGTTGTATTTTGAGTAAATGTTCTATGGAGTGCAGGGGTGCATGTCAATGATTATGAGTATGTGACTCATGACATGTTGGAGATGTGGTAAGGGATAGAAAGAGTAAGCATAGTAGTGGATGTGAATTACATATGTTAGTATAATGCTAATTGTTGTTTAGCTTATACTAGAATGCTTAAATTGTTTATCTGTGAACTTACTAAGCTCAAAGCTTACTCCTTTCTTTTCCCTTGTCTTATAGAGAACAAGGATTGAATCGTGATACGCGGATTAATCGGAAGATCGCTCACACTATCAGCACACTCTGGTACATTGGATTTAATGTTTTGTATATGGCATGTATAGAGGCTAGACAAGTTAGTGAGTTTTGTTGTAATGGCTAAAATGTGTTGGCCTTTAGATGGATAATCTATTTTGTATAATGCCATGGCTGATGGCTAACTTATTATATGAAAAGATGTAGTTATCCATGTAAGATTATGTTCATTATGAGTTGATTGTGGATGAGTTGAAAGTATACATGTTGTATGAGTTAGAAGGCTAAGAAGAGCTTAGCAAATAGCTTTGTTCTTGTCCATGTGGATAGACACACGGGCATGTGTCTAGGCCATGTGTGACACACGGCCAGCCCACGGGCATGTGACTTGGCCGTGTCACTTTGGCAGATTCGAGTGTTATAGGCCACGGGCTAGCCACACGGGCGTGTGTCTAGGCTTTAGGCCGTGTAAAGTAGTCAGTGTTCACCACGGGTGGAGAGCACGGGCGTGTGCCCTAGCCGTGGGACTTTGGCAGAATGCTTGAGTTTTGTGCAAGATTTGTGGACATGGGCGTGTGTGACTACACACGGGCGTGTATCATCTTACACGGGCGTGTGGCCCTGTTGGGATGGAAAAAATTTAAATTCGTAAGAGCTTCCGATATGGTCTCGAGAGCCCTCGTGTGTATGAGTAAGGTCTCGTAAGTTGAGAATGGTGACTAAGAGAGAGTAGTCACGTTGAGCCTAAGTGGCGATCAAGTGGTTTTATTTCGGTAATGCCTCGGGCCCGGTTCCAGCGTAGAATACGGGTAAGGGGTGTTACAATATAGCTTACTCCCCTTTCTTTTTCTTGTCTTATAGTATCACCAAGCTAGCTCAGGGTTCAGAGATCGTCGGAGATCTATACACACTATCAACAATTATTTTGGTATCAATGAATTCAGCATTTTGAATTATGGCATATACAGGGGACTTGGTCATTTTGTTATGTGTCATAATTGATTTGGCCAAATGTGTTGGCTTATGTTGGTTAGAAGTTCATTTTGTATAAGGCCATTTGAAATCGGCTAATATTTGTATAAGTATATTCATATTATGATGCCTTTCATGAATGAGGAAACTTGCATGATTTGAGCTGTTAAGTTATGTGATGTTTATGTATGATAGATGTTAGCATGTGAATGATGTGTTGATTTCTTGGTTGTGGATGATCTGGTTGTATGTATAAGCTTGAATTGGTGCTATGTTATATTATGTAGGTGTGTGCATTAAAGGGGTGGCAAATGGCTTAGTAAATAGCCTTATTTTGTCCACACAGGCAGACACACGGGCGTGTGTCTAGGCCGTTTATGACCCACGGTTTGCCCCACGGGCATGTGTTCCGGCCGTGTGTCCCTTGCACCTTAATTTTGAAAAATAGAATGTCCAGAATATAGCACACTGGTAGAGACACGGGCATGTGTCTCAGCCGCGTGTGCTACACGGCCTAGAACACGGGCGTGTGTCTTGGCCGTGTGAAACCTGCTCTTAATTTGAATTAAATTAAATAAACACACGGCCTAGTACACGGGCGTGTGGCACGGCCGTGTGCCAAAAGTCAGAGAGCACCCTAAATTGAACACGGTCTGAAGCACGGGCGTGCCCCAGGGTCACACGGGCGTGTCCCTTGGACCACATGGGCGTGTGAGCCCTGCAGTTAGCAAAAATTTTCTATGTTTTGTAAAAAATTCCTGAGTTCTCGGTTTAGTCCCGAACCACTTCCAATGCACGTTATGGGCTTCGTAGGCTCGTATTAGAGACTTTATGATTGAATGTGGATGGTTTTAATTTGGATGCAAAATTTATGTCTCGGAATTGTGTGAATGCTTGTGTTGTAAGTCCGGTAATGCCTCGTACCCTGTTCTGGCGTTGAATACGGGTAAGGGGTGTTACAACAGGTAAATTTTTAATAGATGCTAAATTCGTGCATATGGATGAATGTGTTGAACCAGTATCAATTAAAGCAGTAATATCAGTATCAAGAAAAGAAAATGTACCAGTAATAATATCAAGTGCAAAAGCATCCTCTCGTGCATGTATAGCATATGTTCTCACCGGTGCTCGTGCTTCAGATTTAACTATTGAATCTTTTGTAGCATCTTGGTTACCACTGACACTGCCAAAGTGACGGGGTGGTCTACCTCTCGAGCCAGGGTTACTTGGCTTCGAAGTCTGAATAGTATCTTTTTCAAGCCTTTTTGGACAATCTTTAAGATAGTGGTCGAGAGAACCACATCTATAACAGGCTCCGCTTCTCATACGGCACTCTCCAAAATGAAATTTATTACAATGTTTACATCTAGGTTTTGGGATTATCGACACTTCCAGCACTTGTTACTGATGGGGTCGGAGATCTCGGATTAGAGCGTTGAAAGCCTCAGTGTAACAGCCCACTTTCAGTGAAATCGAAATAGTGGTTTCGAGACCACAAATTCGAGCCAAAAATAAAATTTATTTTTATTTTATTGCATGGTCCGTATTATGATAGAGATGTCATGTGAAAATTCTGATAAGAAAATTTTATCGATTATGTGCTTAATTACGGGAAGGACCAAATCGCATAAAATGCAAAAGTTGAATTCTAGTAGCTAGAAGGATTAAATAGCTATGGAATTCAAAACTTGAGGTCCTTATATGGTAATTAGACCATTAAAGAAAGTATGTAGATATTTTGGTGAGTCATCCATGGAAATTTAGAAAAAGGGCAAGGACTAAATTGGAAATTGAAATAATTTAATCAATTAAAAGATGATAAAAGAATTATCATCTTATTTTATATCATCTTCAACCCCAAAATACATGGAAACCCTAGGAGAGAGAGAAGAAACTTTCTTGTCTTAATTGGGTAAGTTTTCTTGTCCCGTTTTTAGCAATTTTGATATTTTTGAAACCGGGATAGCTTAATCTATCTATTTGAGGGATCAATTTGAAAAGTTATCAAAGTATGGAAATTATGTCATGGATGAATATACTGAAAATTTGAACTTTATGGTAGAAAATGAAAGGTTGTTGATAGATAAACAACTTTTACGAAGTGATTTTTGATGAAAACATGATTTAGGGACTAAAATGTAAAGTTGTGAAAATTGAAGAAAAATTCTGAATTTTATAGAATATATGTGCTGTAAATTTTATAGTTAAATTTTGGTTAGGCTTGGAATAGGGAGTAAATTGCATAAATTTCATTTTCTGAGCATAAGGACAAA
Organism: Gossypium sturtianum; assembly: GCA_025698515.1. NCBI lineage: Eukaryota > Viridiplantae > Streptophyta > Magnoliopsida > Malvales > Malvaceae > Gossypium > Gossypium sturtianum. Next base: position 65,727,391 of record CM046944.1, on the reverse strand, counting down.
ATTCGAATTTATGGAAAAGTTGGGGCAAAATGGTAATTTTGCCTAGGATGTAAAGGGAGTCCACTTGAATATGAAATGTGATAAATTGATGAATAAATTCATTTATATAGATCTGGACAACACAAATTCGAGGTTAGACCGAGAAAAAGAAAAAGTTTCGGATTAGTAGATTTTTTTTAACGCGAACAAGTGTTGAGGTAAGTTCGTGTAACGTAATCGAGCATGTAAATATGTTAAATTGAATGTTGTGTTTGTATGGAATGTGACTTATATTGATGTGAATTATTTGATTGATATAATGAAGAATTGAATACATGCTTGAAACGGTGAAAAAGGGTTAAGTTCTGTTTGAATATTGAATTCCGATGAATATATGTGCTTTCTCGAAATGAATGAGGTCCTGCATTTGTTGCTGACGGGATTTGGCTCGGATGAGTAATCCTATTGACCTCGTTATAGAAAGGATTTAGCCCAGACGGGTAATCCTGATATAATCCCTCTCGAGCATATGTTACTAGGATTTAGCTTGGACTGGTAATCCTAATTGAGTTCTTTTGAGCAAACATTACATAAAGGATTTAGCCTGGACTGGTAATCCTGTTATACGATATGTGACTCGAGAGTATGTTCTTTGATTAAGAGTCCTAATGGGTACTCTTGAATAAGAATTGACAGCTTATTGAATTGTACACCTTGAGTGTACTACCTGAGTATCCATCGGAATTTCAATGATTCAACGGAGAAAACTCTTGGCATGATAAGAGAATTATGGGATGAAATGAATCATGTCTTGAAAGAATATAGTATGATGAGCTCATCTATGCTTACTTGATGCATATGTGAATATTTATGTGACTAACTTGTTTGATTTAGTGTAAGTGTTTAGGTAAAATTGCCTTATTGATGAAAAGCATGTTATTGAATGCTTAATGTTAATAAATGTGAATTGGTAAGTTTTATTTCCCGTTATACGAACTTACTAAGCATGTAATGCTTACTAGATTTTATTTTCCCTGTTTTATAGTGCTCAGAAGCTCGCGAAGGTTGGAAATCAATTGAAGCATCATCACACTATCCACTAGCTTATTTTGGGTATATATAGTAAAATCATTTTGGCATAATGGCATGTATAGGCTAATTTGGCCATTGTTGGCTTGAAAATAATGCTTGTAATCTAGCCATTGGAATGGCTAGTAACAGTTTATTTTGATATACTTATAATGTTATACTATGGTAGCTACATATATGTTAAGTAGTTGATCAAATTATGTCTAACATGTGTAACTAAGGTAAGATTATAAACATGTATGCATGTAATGATATGCCATGTTGAATGATAGAAATTGCTTAATTTGAATGCTAGAATTGGTTGGTTTATGGATGTAAGTTTTAGTGCAGGCCATTGGTAAAATTTTGGGTGAGAAATGAAGCTAGAAAATGCTTTATTTCGTCCACATGGGCAGACACACGGGCGTGTGTCTAGACCGTGTGTGACACACAGCCTGGTACATGGGCGTGTAGTTAGGCCATGTGTCCCCTACACCTTAAATTCGAGAAAATAGAATGCTCAAAATTGAGCACACGGGCAGAGACACAGGCGTGTGTCTCAGCCTTGTGTGCTACACGGCCTAGAACACGAGCGTGTGCCTTGGCCGTGTGAAACCTACACCTAAATTTGAAACATAAAATTAACCACACGGCCTAGCACACGGGCGTGTGGCTGGCCATGTGGCACAAGTCAGAAAGCTACCTAGTTTCGAACACGGCCTGTAGCACGGGCGTGTCCTAGGGGTGTCCCTTGGACCACACTGGCATGTAAGCCCTGCACCTTGGAAAATTTTTGAAATTTCGCGAAAATTTTTTAGAGTTTGCGATTAAGTACCAACTCGATTCCAATGCTCATGTTGGGCCTCGAGGGTCCATTTAAGGGACGTTATGAATAATCTCGAAAAATGAACAGTGATTGACATGGTTTATCTATAAATGTTCTATAAACATCAGTAATGCTCCGTAACCTTGTTCTGGTGACGGATATGGGTTAGGGGTGTTACACTCGGTCTTTTCCAGAATACCCTACAGATGAGACAGAACGATCATGATATTTCTTTGATTTCATTGAAGCTGATGATTGTGGCTTGCCCATAAATCTTTTACTTGAAGTTCGGGCTTCCACCTCTGCTTGCCTCTTTTCTTTATTTAGTTCTTCAGCTTTATGTGCTCGGTCAGCCAGTACAACAAATTCTTTTAATTCCAAGATTCCAACTAACAACTTAATATCTTCATTTAATCCCTCTTCAAACCGTTTACACATAGCAACTTCAGTCGGGATACACTCTCTGGCATATTTGCTTAATCGAACAAATTCTCGTTTGTACTCGGATACTGTCATATTCCCCTATTTAAGCTCTAAAAATTCCTTCTTTTTCTGATCAAGGAATCTCTTACTAATGTACTTCTTTTTGAATTATGTTTGGAAAAATTCCCAAGTAACATTTTCCCTCGATACAACAGAAATCAAGAAATTCCATCACTGATAGGTTGAGTTTTTTAGCAAAGATACAACACATTTCAAACATTCTTCAGGTGTACAAGATAATTCATCCAAAACCCTGATGGTATTTTCTAACAAAAATTCATCCCTTTTCGGATCATCATCGGCAGTTGCTCTGAATTCTTCTGCCCCATTTTTCAGAAATTTATCTACCGGGGGCTTACCAGTTCTAACAGATTTAGTACCTTGTGGCATATCGGGAACCGATTGAGGAGCAGGAGAGGGAGGTTGTTGTACAGTAGGATTTGTTCTTAAGAATTCTGTGAACCACTCATTCATCATTTGAAAGAAAGCTTCTTTTGCCTCCTCACCTCGACCTTTAGATTCGGGCCTTCTACTACTACTACATGCAGCTCTTTGAACTGAAGCTGGAGCATTGCTCTCAGCTTCCTTGGATTCAGCTCTAGCTCGGTTGGACGACATTACTATATAAAAAACACATTTAAAATGATCAGGAGATATCACACTATCACAAATTATATATATAATGGCATGTATAGCTAAACTCGTACTTCCTACATTAGTCCGAGAATCGGCTAAACCGTAGCTCTAATACTAATAAATGTAACACCCCTAACCCATATCCGTCGTCGAAACAGGGTTACAGAGCATTACTAGAATTTACAGAATAAATATAGTTAAATTATGTCATTTACTATTCATATCAAATTATATTGTCCCTTAATTGGACCCTCGAGGCCCAATTTATACATTAGAAACAAGTCGGGACTAATTCGGGATCTCAGAGAATTTTTCGCAAAATTTTTAAAATTTCTTTATATGTAGTGGACACACGTCCGTGTGATCCACATGGCCACGTGACACGCTCGTGTCTTGGGCCGTGTGGGTATTCGATGTAAGGCACACGGCCGTGTTCCAACCCATGCTCAAAATTAGGGTAGCGACTGACTTGGGTCACACGGCTAGCCATACGCCCGTGTGCTAGGCCATGTGGACAATTTAATTTTCAAAAATAGGTGAAGGATTCACACGGCCAAGACACACGCCCGTATGTTGGGCCGTGTATTTCACACGGCTGAGGCACACGCTCGTGTCTCTGCCCATGTGACCAATTTTGAGCATTCTGTTTCTCAATTTTTAAGTTACATGGGACACACAGCCAAACCACACGCCCGTGCACATGGCTGTGTATCACATGCGGTTGAGACACACGCCCGTGTGTCTACCCGTGTGGACAAAATAAGGCCATTTCCAAGCCTTATTTATCACCCAAATTTTTCCTTGTACCTACATTAATACTTGCATACATATACCAACCAATTCAAGACGTTAAAACCAAGCCAATATTAACATTATACATGATATATCATCACATGTATTCAAACTTACCTTTTTTTAAAAAAAACATATATGTTTACCATAATTCAATCTAACCATACCAAGTACACATATATTAATCATATTATAACCTCATATACATATTCACTAAACATACCATCACTAGCCATTCCAATGGCTAGATTACAAACAACCATTTACATGCCAACATTAGCCAAGTTAGCCTATACATGCCATTATATCAAAATAAGTTTGTTATTTATACCAAAACGAGCTGAAGGATAGTGTGATGGTGCTCCGACCGATTCCAACCTTTACGAGCTTTCGAGCACTATAAAATAAAGGAAAATAAGACAAAGTAAGCATTTAATGCTTCGTGAGTTCGCATAACAAGAATTTAACTTACCATTTATATTCAATTTAAGTAATCATGTAAATACCATGCATCCCAACAAATTGACCAATCACCTAATCACATACACTCAATCAAGTGTAACACCCCTTACCCGTATTCAATGCCAGAACAGGGTACGAGGCATTACCAGACATAAACACAAGCAAACATATAAAACTGAGACATAAATTTCCATCCAAGTTTAAAACCTTTCACATACATTCATATCGTCCCTATCACGAGCCTACGAGGCCCAAAACATGCATCAGAAGTGGTTCAGGACTAAACTGAGAGCTTTGGAAACTTTTGGGAAACTTAGAAAATTTTTCATTTAAAAGGGGTCACACGCCCGTGTGGGTTCGGGACACGCCCGTGCTTCAGGCCGTGTTCAAATTAGGGAGCTTTCTGTTTATGATGTCATCATCAAATTGAGGTCACACGACCAAGTCACACACCCATGTGCTTAGGCCGTGTGATCGATTAAATTTTCATAATTTTTCATAAAATAGGTGCAGACTTCACACGGCCAGGGCACACGCCCGTGTTCAAGGCCGTGTCGTCCACACGGCTAAGACACACGCCCGTGTCTCTACCCGTGTGCTCATTACTGAGCATTTTGTTTTGCAACAATTAAGGTGCAGGGGACACACGGCCAGAACACACGTCCATGGGGCAAGCCGTGTGTCACACACGGACTAGACACACGCCCGTGTGTCCACCCATGTGGACAAAAACAAGGTTATTTACCAAGCCATTTTGTCACCCTTCCATGCACATACCTACACAACAACACATAACACCAATCCAAGCATATACATTCAACCAAATCAGCCACAACCAAGGCAGCAACACTCATTCATATACTACCATTGTAACGCCCCGAATTTGGGCCTAGTAGAATTGGGCCCATTGGGCCTTGGGAATAGGAGCGTTTAAAATTTTTGAGAATAAGAGAACGGCACTAATGCAAGTTAGATCTATTAGGTGAGTGATTTTGGAAGGTTAGGGGGCTTTTAGGAGTCCTGGGATTAAGCCATGTCATTTGGAAAATTTGTATTTTTGCCTTAGTGGGACCCTAGTCTCAGGTATTAGGCCTCTAAAATAGATTAAATGGAAAATAGGACACAATTGGGCCTATGGTTTAGTGGCAAGGTGGCGCCACTTGGGGAGCTATAAGGTGGCGTTACTGTAAGGTGGAGAGGTCCAAGGTTCGAGGCTTGAGAGTGGTAAATTGGGAGTTTTTATTTTTGCACATGGAAGGGAAGTAGTGGCGCTAGAGTGGACTCTGGAAGGGAGTGTTCAGGAGAGAAAATTAAGGTGAAGATAAGAGAGAAAAGATAGGGGATTGAGGTATGGATGTGTTGGTGCCAAATGGGACTCTGGGGGAAGGGAGTTTCGGCTTTTGGCTATAAAAGGAGGGTGCCGAATTCCTTTGAAAGGTTCCTAGGGTAATGCCGAAATTCTATTTTTCTCTCTAGCCGAATTCCTCACTTGATAGTTTCCTAAACACCCCTTTTCTCTCTAAGTGCTCAGAAGCTGAATCCTCCATACCTTCTCTTCTCAAATTCCTTTTCTTGTTCACCTTTGGTTCTAGCCGATCCCTTCTTCTCTTCTTCTCCCTATTGGTGCCGAATAGTCCCTTTCGTCATACTAATCTCAAAAGCCGAATACTTCTTGGGCCGATTGCTTCTTGGGTAAGTGCTTAGTCGATTTCCTTTAGTGTGTTTTGGTAAAAGCTGAAAGGGCTATCTAACCTCTCCTTATCGTTAACCTTGTATTAACAAGGGTAGGATTCAAAGATCGCAAGCGTGGTAAGGATCGTTAGCAAAGTGGTAAGTGTTCTCGTCTCAGTTATGGATTAGTGGATGGCCGAATGTAAGTATGGCTTATAGAGGTGACTTATGTGGAATATGAGTCACTTTATTTTCATGATATATGTTTGGGTGCAGATCTCGGGGATATTCGCAAATAGTAGCTAAGGAAGGGCTACTAAAACTAGTGGCACACGGTAAGGTTACGGTGAGGTTTCAGGTTTTGATAAAGTGTGTATTAAGCCATGATTAATCGTTAAGTGATGTCTATTGTAGGTTCGTGATTAAGGGGTTTGCAGCACGCGTTATTACCAGGTGTGTACAAACACTACACACACACGATGGCGGCAACGCTGAAAAGCCGAAAGTGGCTAAATGGGCCTGCCGAGATCGTGGGCCCAAATCGACAAAGATTGATATGTGAACTTGAATAATAAATTGACATGGATGGTTGTATGATTTAATTATGATTGGGCCTAATGGGCTATATAAACATGATTGGGTTTAGTGGGCCTTACGGGATTTTAGAAATGTATGCTAGGGATTAATGGACTCTAAGCCTAATTCTGATAAATTCTTAAAATTGCATAAGACTTAATTTATTAATCAAACATGTCTGTGGACAAGTCGATTAGTTAGAGTGTGGTAACCGACATATGCATGTCTAGGATTGGATCGAGGGAGAGCTTGGTACTTAAGCGGTCCTAGTGACCCACCTCCTCTTCTTTGAGATCCTACCTGGTGCATAGTGTTTGTTCACTTTAACCGCGAGGACTTGTTGATGGGCTAAAGTTCATAACTAAAACCCGAGGTGAAAGAAATTACGAAAATACCCCTGTAAGGCAAAATTACGAAAATACCCCTATAGGGTAGATTTACTAAAATACCCCTGGGTAGTGAAATGACTAAAATACCCCTAGGTGCTTAATGTGTGAAAATATTTATGTTGCATTCATGAGATATATGTTGCACTTGGGTGGGTTTGATGATACGGAGGAAGATATGTGAGGATTGCATAGTCGCTTGACGACCGTGGATCCACCAGTGGCTTTAAGCCCATTATATGCTCAGCAGCCTTGCAGCAACATTGAGTAGTGCTGTTGTTGGTGCTACCTTTAGAGTGTAGGGATGGGTCGGTTGATATTTATATCCCCACAGGAGTGTAGGGTTGGTACGGGTGGAGTGCAGGGTTGGATTTGGGATGGGTTCATTGCATTCATGTGATATTGGTATGATATGAGGTCATTGTGGGCTAAGGCCCAAGACCACCGATTTTGATAGGGCTTAGGCCCAACGTGGTAATTACATGTTGATTTGATTACCAAGGGTAGTACACACTGAGTTTCGAAACTCACACCCTTTTTATTTTAATGTTTCAGGTGAGCCTCAGTAAACGGCTCGATTGTGGAAGAGGACTCGGAGGTGGCCACACTACAAGCTACTTAGAAGTTTTTCTTTATTTGTTTCGAATAACTCTATTTTAATTACTTTATTTTCATTGGGATGTATTAAGGCCGTGTACCTCCAATTTGATTTTACATTTGGGTTTTAATTATTGTTCGACTGTTTAATCATTCAACCTAAATAATTTTTTTTAAATCTTAAACTTAAGCAAAGTCGTTTTGGAATTGTCCTTTTTAACTTTTCTTTAGAAGGGTTTCAATGAAAACAAGGTTTTCACTAAAACACTTCAATGTGGCACGCCGGATTCGGGCCTAACTTCTGGGCCGGGTTTGGGGTGTTACATTTGGTTGTATCAGAGCCCGGTTGCAAAGCTCGGGCTGTGAAATGGGCCTTAGATTTTGGGTTTTTAAACAAGTAGATTAAAAATTTTTGCAGGATTCTTGAAGTGTGGTTCACCGAGCCCTCGACGTCGAGCCAAGTAAGTTTTCTGTTACTGTACTGGTTTAAATTACTGAACTATATTTAGATGTTGGGCTACTTTAAACAATAGGTTTTTAGAGACTAAAGCCCGTAAGAAAACTTAAGCCTGTAGCAGATTTACGACCACGAAACAACTTTTAAATTGTTACTTGCATAAGACATGTGTTTTAAACAGTGGAACTATGAACTAATTTCATAAAAATTCTAAACCAGAAATACGCACGCAACGATAAGCGCTAGAAGAGGTGCAAGAGGCTACGGCAGAGGCCATGAGGTGTTATGGCTAGGTTGTCGGCGCCGGGCCATATGCCCAACGTTGGAGTAGAGGAGGCTCTGGCCTCACCAGTAGCTGAAACGGGACCATATGAACGGGCTGCTGCTACAGAAGATGCAGTGTCGCAGGCCATGTTAAGGATTTTAGAAAGGGTCGCTGGGCCCAATAATGGTACGAGAAATCGTGAGTCGATCGCGGAGCGACTCCGAGTTAATGGGGCGAAGATTTTCAAAGGAGTAGTTGGGGTGGCCCCGAATGTGGCGGAGTACTGGTTCGAAGCTACGGAAAGGATAATGGACGACCTGGACTGCACGGCGGAACAAAATTTGAAAGGGGCGGTATCCTTACTTAGGGAGGAAGCTTGTAAGTGGTGGTTGACCGTAAAGGAGGGCAACCAACTTGAGCAGATCACCTGGGAGTTCTTCAAATCGACGTTCCAGGGGAAGTACATTGGAGCGGGCTATGTGGATGCCCGAAGGAAGGAGTTTTTGTGTCTGACACAGGGAGATAAGTCGGTAGCAGAGTATGAGGCTGAGTTTCAGTGCCTTAGTCGATATGCCAAAGGAATAGTCGTAATAGACTATGAGAGATGCGTACGGTTCGAGGATGGGTTAAGAGACAACCTTAGGGTACTTATAGCTCCACAGAGGGAGCGGGACTTTACGGTCTTGGTGGAGAAAGTAAAGATAGTGGAGGAAGTAAAGCGCATGGAACGCCTCAATCGAGGGAAGGAGAAGGACAAGAACAAACGGAACGTGGAAGCCATGGGGGTTGGACAGAGGCCTACGAGGAGGGCCAGAGTGAATGGACTGATTAGAGCTGGGGCCCCTATTGGTGCTGCTAATACTGGGATACCACCTTGTGCTGTGTGTGGAAAAGGGCATACGGGTGAATGCTGGTGGAGAATAGGACCTTGTTTGAGCTGCGAATCTATGGAACATAGGATTAGAGAGTGCCCGAGAAGGCCAGATCAGGTGCGAGCCGGTGGCAGAGGTAATTTTCAGCCACAGAGGGGTGGTCAACAACCACCAAGGGGCCATGGACAAGCTAGGGGCGATAATGGCGATGGACGTGGAGCACCGGGCAGAGGTACAGGACAGGCAGAGGCGAGGTAGCCAGCTTTAGTCTATGCTGCTCATCGCAGAAAGGAAGGAGATGCACCAGATGTGATAACGGGTATGTTTTGTGTGGATGCGATATTTTTGGTATAGGAAACTGTATGCGTGCAATGTTTATCCGCTCCAGTGGGTAGGTTTTTTTCGGGTAAGTGTAGAGGGTTCAATTAGAGCTAAAGTGTGTTAGTGTTATTAAAATCAGAGTGCGCAGCGAAAGCATAGTGGTGTGACTTGAGCGGTGCGATTAATAGTTAGTTTGAAATTTCGAGGACGAAATTTCTTTAAGGGGGTAGAGTTGTAATGCCCCAAATTTGGGCCTAGTAGTATCGGGCCCATTGGGCCTTGGGAATGGGAGCGTTTAAAATTTTTGAGAATAAGAGAATGGCACTAATGCAAGTTGGATCTATTAGGTGAGTGATTTTGGAAGGTTAGGGGACTTTTAGGAAGTCCTGGGGTTAAGCCATGTCATTTGGAAAATTTGTATTTTTGCCTTAGTGGGACCCTAGTCTCAGGTATTAGGCCTCTTAAACAGATTAAGGGGAAAATAGGATACTATTGGGCCTATGGTTTAGTGGCAAGGTGGCGCCACTTGGGGAGCTATAAGGTGGCGTTACTATAAGGTGGAGAGGTCCAAGGTTCGAGGCTTGAGAGAGGTAAATTGGGAGTTTTTATTTTTGCACATGGAAGGGAAGTAGCGGCGCTAGAGTGGACTCTGGAAGATAGTGTTCAGGAGAGAAAATTAAGGTGAAGATAAGAGAGAAAAGATAGGGGATTGAGGTATGGATGTGTTGGTGCCGAATGGGACTCTGGGGGAAGGGAGTTTCGGCTTTTGGCTATAAAAGGAGGGTGTCGAATTCCTTTGAAAGGTTCCTAGGGTAATGCCGAAATTCTGTTTTTCTCTCTAGCCGAATTCCTCACTTGATAGTTGCCTAAACACCCATTTTCTCTCTAAGTGCTCAGAAGCCGAATCCTCCATACCTTCTCTTCTCAAATTCCTTTTCTTGTTCCCCTTTGGTTCTAGCCGATCCCTTATTCTCTTCTTCTCCCTATTGGTGCCGAATAGTCCCTTTCATCATACTAATCTCAAAAGCCGAATACTTCTTGGGCTGATTTCTTCTTGGGTAAGTGCTTAGTTGATTTTCCTTTAATGTGTTTTGGTAAAATCCGAAGGGCTATCTAACCTCTCATTGTCGTTAACCTTGTATTAACAAGGGTAGGATTCAAAGATCGCAAGCGTGGTAAGGATCGTTAGCAAAGTGGTAAGTGTTCTCGTCTCAGTTATGGATTAGTGGATGGTTGATTACAGGTATGGCTTATAGAGGTGACTTATGTGGAATATGAGTCACTTGATTTTGATGATATATATTTGGGTGCAGATCTAGAGGATATTCGCAAATAGTAGCTAAGGAAGGGCTACTAAAACTTGTTGCACACGGTAAGGTTACAGTGAGGTTTCGAGTTTTGATAAAGTGTGTATTAAGCCATGATTAATCATTAAGTGATGTCTATTGTAGGTTCGTGATTAAGGGGTTTGCAGCACGCGTTATTACCAGGTGTGTACAAACACTACACACACACGATGGCGACAACGCCGAAAAGCCAAAAAGTCGAAAGCAAATCAAATGGGCTCGCCGAGCTCAGTGGGCCCAAATCGACAAAGATTGATATGTGAACTTGAATAATGAATTGACATAGATGGTTGTATGATTTAATTATGATTGGGCCTAATGGGCTATATAAACATGATTGGGCTTAGTGGGCCTTATGGGATTTTAGAAATGTATGCTAGGGTTTAATGGACTCTAGGCCTAGTTCTGATAAATTCTTAAAATTGCATAAGACTTAATTTATTAATCAAACATGTCTGTGGACAAGTCGATTAGTTAGAGTGTGGTAACCGACATATGCATGTCTAGGATTGGATCGAGGGAGAGTTTGGTACTTAAGCGGTCCTAGTGACCCACCTCCTCTTCTCTGAGATCCTACCTGGTGCATAGTATTTGTTCACTTTAACCGCGAGGACTTGTTGATGGGCCAAGGTTCATAACTAAAACCCAAGGTGAATGAAATTACGGAAATACCCCTGTAAGGCAGAATTACGAAAATACCCCTGTAGGGTAGATTTACTAAAATACCCCTAGGTAGTGAAATGACTAAAATACCCCTAGGTGCTTAATGTGTGAAAATATTTATGCTGCATTCATGAGATATATGTTGCACTTGGGTTGGTTTGATGATACGGAGGAAGATATATGAGGATCGCATAGTCGCTTGACGACCGTGGATCCACCGGTGGCTTTAAGCCCATTATATGCTCAGCAGCCTTGCTGCAACGTTGAGTAGTGTCGCTGTTGGTGCTACCTTTGGAGTGTAGGGATGGGTGGGTTGATATTTATATCCCCACAGGAGTGTAGCGTTGGTACGGGTGGAGTGCAGGGTTGGATTTGGGATGGGTGCATTGCATTCATGTGATATTGGTATGATATGAGGTCATTGTGGGCTAAGGCCCAATATCACCGATTTTGATAGGGCTTAGGCCCAACGTGGTAATTACATGTTGATTTGATTACCAAGGGTCGTACACACTGAGTTTCGAAACTCACACCCTTTTTATTTCAATGTTTCAGGTGAGCCTCAGTAAACGGATCGATTGTGGAAGAGGACTCAGAGGTGGCCACACTACAAGCTACTTAGAAGTTTTTCTTTATTTTTTTCGAATAACTCTATTTTAATTACTTTATTTTCATTGGGATGTAATAAGGCCGTGTACCTCCAATTTGATTTTACATTTGGGTTTTAATTATTGTTCGACTGTTTAATCATTCAACCTAAATAAATTTTTTTTTAATAAATCTTAAACATAAGCAAAGTCGTTTTGGAATTGTCCTTTTTAACTTTTCTGTATAAGTGTTTCAATGAAAACAAGGTTTTCGCTAAAACACTTCAATGTGGCACGCTGGATTCGGGCCTAACTTCTGGGCCGGGTTTGGGGTGTTACAGCCATCTATCGCATACAACCATCACATACTTATCAACTCAAGCATGCAAATTCCCACATCCATGATAATCATCATCATATATAAATATATTTAAACAATATTAGCCAATTTCAATGGCCATTTACAAAATGAATTATCAACCATCATAAGCCAACACATTTGGCCAAATCAATTATGACACATAACAAAATGACCAAGTACCTATACATGCCATAACTCAAAATGTTAAATTCATCGGTACCCAAAATGATATGTTGATAGTGTGAGTTAATCTCCGACAGTCTTCGATCCCCGAGCTAGCTTGGTGACACTATAAGACAAGGGAAAAGAAAGGGGAGTAAGCTTTAAAGCTTAGTAAGTTCCTATGCAAATAATAGGCATTATAACACACATTTAACACATAATTAGCATGATGTAAATTAACATAAATGTCATTATAAATCTCATAGTCAAACTTACTCAATCACAAGCTTATCGAGGGTTCATCACATATTGAGCTCATTAAGCATGAGTCTTATGTACATACCTGTACCCAAGTGCAACATACCAAAGTCTTTCACAACTTTAACATTTCTATCGAACTACCCGTTGAACCACTTGGAATACTAAAGGATACTCGGGACATCTCGCATTCAAAGTACAATACCAATGCCATATCCCAGATATGGTCTTACATGGAATCTCATATCGATGCCAATAGCCCAGCTATGGTCTTACACGAAGTCTCATATCGATGCCATATCCCAGATATGGTCTTACACGAAATCTCAATAACCCTAATGTCATGACATTTGTATCCTAACTATTCCTAAAGTTCAACCGGGATTTTCTCGCTTGTCGAAATTTTTCGATTACGTTCAAGGGCTCAAACATAATTCATACAATATTAAAGCATTTTGAACATAAATAAATCAATGCATTATTTACATACGAACTTACCTCGGTACAAAAATAGTAGTAATAGGACCTAATTGTCAAATACTTTGTTTTTCCCCCGATCTAGGTCTGAACCTCGTTTCTCTTGATCTATAATAGCAAATTTAACTCATTTATTACTCACATTATTCAATTCAGTCCAAAAATCACATTATGGAAAAATTACATTTTTTCCCCTAAACTTTGACATATTTACATTTTTGCCCCTATGCTCGAAAAATGAAATCTATTCAATTTCTTCGATTCCCAAGCCTAGCCGATCCTCTTTTATACTTATAGCGGTCCACATTTTTCATTTAATCACACTTTTACAGACATTTTATAATCTTTTTTCATATAGGTCCTTTTGACATTTTCATCAAAAACCACCTAGCAAAAGTTGTTTATCACACATCAAACATGCATAATCCACCATTAGACATCAAAATACACAAATATCCAACATGGTTCAAACCCTAGACCTTGATTATTCCTTAAATTATTGGTAGAAATAGATAGATCAAGTTACAAGGATCTCAAAAACATGAAAATCATTAAAAACAGGGCTAGAACGGACTTACAATCGAGCTTGGAATCTTGACAAACCCTAGCTATGTCTCCCTCTTGTAAATTTCGGCCAAGGGGTTGAAGATGAGCAAAAATTGGCTTTTAATTTGATTATTAATTCATTTAATTAGCCAAATGACCAAAATGCCCCTAACTTAAAACAAAAAATTCTCTTACTCCATGTCCATTTTTGTCCACTAACTTAACCAATGGTCTAATTACCATCTAAGGACCTTCAATTTAAAATTTCATAGCAATTAGACACCTCTACCATGTAGAACTCAACTTTTGCACTTTTTACAATTTAGTCCTTTTGACTAAATTGAGTGCCCAAACGTTAAAATTTTCGAACGAAATTTTTACGAAATCATTCTGTGAAACTGTAGACCATAAAAATTTAATATTAATGAACTTTTCTGTGTCGGATTTGTGGTCCCGAAACCACTGTTTCGACTAGGCCCAAAATTGGGCTGTTATAATTTTCCCCCTTAGGGATTTTCGTCCCCGAAAATCTTACCAGAGAATAGGTTTGGGTATTGTTTTCGCAAAGCTTCCTCAGGTTCCCACATAGCCTCTTCCACACCGTGTCTTTGCCACAAAACTTTCACTAGGGCTATACTTTTATTTCTCAATTGTTTAACTTCCCGAGCCAAAATCTTGATCGATTCTTCACCATAAGTCATATCAGGTCAAATCTCAACCTCTTCCGGAGAAATCACATGTGAAGGGTCTGATCGATAACGTCACAGCATACACACATGAAACACATTATGGATCATTTCCAACTCTGTCGGTAAAGCTAACCGATATGCCGCTTGCCCTATTCTTTCAATAACTTCATACGGCCCAATGAAACGTGGACTCAACTTGCCTTTACGGCCAAATCTTAGAATCTTCTTCCATGGAGATACTTTCAAAAAGACTTTGTCTACTTTCAAAAAGACTTTGTCACCGACCTGATATTCGATCTCTTTTCTTTTCAAGTCTACATACGACTTTTGTCGATCTGAAGCGGCTTTCAAGCAATCTCGGATTACTTTTACTTTTTCTTCAGTTTCCCTAACCAAGTCAACCCCGTGAATCTGTTTCTCACTAAGCTCGGTCCAATACAAAGGTGTTCGACACTTGCGGCCATACAATGCCTCATAAGGTGCCATCTTTATACTCGACTAAAAAATATTGTTATATGCGAATTCGATCAATGGTAGATATTTCTCCCAACTACCTTCGAATTCCAGAACACAACATCGGAGCATATCTTCAAGAATTTGAATCGTTCTTTCAAACTGACCATCGGTTTGTAGATGAAACGCGATACTAAAATTAACTGCGTACCCAAAGCCTTTTGTAACTTTTTCCAAAATCTCGAAGTAAACCTCAGATCTCTATCCGAAATAATAGAAACAGGCACCCCGTACAATCTGACAATCTCATAAATGTACAATTCAGCTAACTTATCCAAAGAGTAGTCGATGACGTCTGCACGGTATAAAATGAGTTGATTTCGTCAATCAGTCAACCACAACCCATACGACATCTTTCTTTTTCGGAGTCAAAGGCAATCCTGTTACAAAATCCATCGTAATCTTGTCCCATTTTCATTCGGGTACCATCACTGGTTGAAGTAAACCCGAAGGCACTTGGTGTTCGGCTTTTACTTGTTGACAAATCAAACATCTCGAAACAAACTCTGAAATATCTCGTTTCATACCTGACCACCAGTACAATGTCTTCAAATCGTTATACATTTTCATACTACCTGGATGCACAGACAAGCAACCATTATGTGCCTCACGGAGAATTTTTAGAATAAGTTCATCATCTTTCGGTACACATATTCTACCTCGAAACATCAAACAACCATCGGATCCGATATGAAAATCTGAATCACTACCCGATTCACACTGAGCTCTCTTAGCTTGCAAATCACTGTCACATTTCTAAGCTTCACAAATCCGTTGAAGGAACAACGGTCTAGCTCTCAAATCGGCTAGAATCAAACCATTACTAGACAAAGTCAACTGTGTATTCATCGCTCTCAAAGCGAACAAATATTTCCTACTCAAGGCGTCAGTGACCACATTTGCTTTACCCGAGTGATAGTCAATCACCAACTCATAGTCTTTCAGTAACTCAAGCCATCTTCGTGGCCGTAAGTTCAAATCTTTTTGAGTCATCAAGTACTTTAAGCTCTTATGATCAGTAAAAACATGACATTTCTCACCATACAGATGAGGTCTCAAAATTTTCAAGGCAAACACAATAGCAGCTAGTTCCAAATCATGCGTCGGATAATTCTTCTCGTGCGGTTTCAACTGTCTCGAGGCATAAGCTATCACTTTGCCCTCCTGCATCAACACACATCCCAATCCATTCATTGACAGGTCACTATAAATTACGATTTTTTTCCCGGTTCAGGTTGTACTAAAATCGGTGCCTCAGTCAATAATGCCTTCAATTTCTCAAAACTTTGCTGACATTTTTCAAACCATTCAAATTTAACATCTTTTTGCAACAACTTGGTCATTGGAGTAGCAATCATTGAAAGTCCTTTGACAAAACATCGGTAATAACCGGCTAAGCCCATAAAGCTTCTAACTTCAGATACATTCCTCGGTGGTTTCCACTCAACAATTACCAAAATCTTACTTGGATCAACCCGAATACCATCACCTGAGACAATATGTCCTAAAAATCTGACTTCTCAGAGCCAAAACTCACTTTTACTGAACTTAGCATACAACTTCTTATCTCTCAAAGTATGCAAAATAGTTCTCAAGTGTTCGGGATGCTCGGACTCATCACGAGAATAAATAAAAATATCATCAATCCTCCAAAGGATACTTGTTCTTAATGCTTACCTTATTCAGCTTTCGATAATCTATACAAAGTCTCATAGACCCATCTTTCTTCTTTACAAACAATACTGGAGCACCCCAGGGAGAATAACTTGGTCTCGCAAAACCCTTATCTGTCAACTCTTGCAACTGAGTCTTTAACTCTTTCAATTTGGTCGGAGCCATTTTATACGGAGTAATAGATATCGGCGAGGTCCCTGGTACTAAGTCAATACCAAACTCAACTTCTCTAACTGGTGGTAACCCAGGCAATTCTTCTGGGAACACATCCGGATATTCACAAACTATCGGCATTGATTCAATTTTAAATTCAGAATCTTTTGTATTCAACATATAAGCATGATAAGCTTCACAGCCTTTCCTTATATATCTTTGGGCAAACATCGAAGAAATTACAATGGGTAACTCACCCGGTTCATCTGAATCAATCCGAAGAATTTCACCATTTTCACAATTCAGTTCAATAGTCTTTCTTTTACAGTTCACTATGGCATCATGCAATGTCAACCAATCCATGCTCAAAATAACATCGAATTCATCAAATGGAAACAACATTAAATCCGCGGGAAAATAGTGACCTCAAATCATTAATGGACAATTCTTGCAAACTCTATCAACTAGTACATGTTTGCCTAAGGGGTTTGACACTCTAATCACAAACTCAGTAAATTCAACAGACAAGTTCTTACTAGTTACCAATTTCACACAAACATAAGAATGAGTCGATCTAGGATCAATCAATGCAACTACATTAGTATTATAGTGAGAAAAAGTACCAGTGATAACATCGGGAGATGTCGCTTCTTCGCGAGCACGGATGGCATAGGCTCTAGCAGGTGCTCGAGCTTCGGATCTCACGGTTGTATCTTTCATCACACCTTTACTACTAGCTCCATTTCCAGTGTTTCTCAGTGGCCTACCCCTATTAATAGTATTACTCAGCTTCGCACTCTAAAATTTTTCTTTCTCAGCCATTTCAGGGCAATCTAGGATTAAATTGTAACAGTCCAGTTTAGACCCTAGTCGGAATAGTGGTTTCGGGACCAAAAATCCCAGTCAAAAAAATATTTTAATATTATTTTTTGAGTCTGCATTATATGATTAAGCATGTGTGAAATTTCTGTGATTTAATTTGGTCATTTATGTGCTTAATTTGAGAAAAGGACCAAATTGTGAAAGATGCTAAATTAGCATGCCATATGTTAAAAGCATTTATTTGACATGTCTTTATAAATGTGAGGTCCTTATAATACAATTGGACCATTTGAATTGTGCATGGACATTAATGCCATATGTTAGTGGAATTTATAATGGTTTAATAAAGGTTAAATATGTAAAATAAAAAATAAGTCATAATTAAATAAAACAAAACATGAGTAAATGGCCATACTCATCATCTTTGGCCGAATATCAAAAAGAAAAAGAAAGCTAGGGTTCGGCTAAGTCTAAGCTTGATTCAAGATTAAGAACCGAAGAAAATGGATTTAGATCATGGAAAATCAAAAGTAATCGAGTAGCTGAGTTCATTTTCGTTTATCTGAATTCGAGGTAAGTCTATATACAAATAAATGTATTTACATTGATATATGTATAATCATATGAAAATTTATAATAATGAATGTATATGAGATGAAGAGTAAATGATATCTGAGATAGTATCGACATGATGTCAACATCCAAAAAAGTCCCGTACGAAACTAGGAATAGATAGGATTACATATGTCATGACATAGGTGACCGATATGTGATATCGTGTAAGACCATGTCTGGGACGTTGGCATTGATTTGAGATTTATGTGTAAGACCATGTCTGAGACATTGGCATCGTAATGAATCGTGTAAGACCCTGTCTGGGATAGTGGCATCGATATCTGGTTACATGTAAGACCACGTCAGGGACGTTGGCATTGTACGCCTATTCCGAGCATTCTGAGTATCCTATTTGATTTTGAACGATTCAACGGGCATGTCCGAGAAATGAATGTCTATGTGAAATGAATAAATGATTCAGGTACGTTGCAAAGTACACTATGTGTGTATGAAAGGTAAGTGTTTATACGAGCTTACTAAAGTGAATATGTGTATAGATTTGATGAGATAGTATGTGAACATATGCTTGATTAAGCTATGAGTATAAGTGATATTTGAGTTGAGGAATGTTGGTAAGCAAATGGCTGACCACATGAGCCATTGAGAATTATGAATATGCAAATGGGCTAATAATGATCTTATATTTGAGATGAATAATGAATGCTTATATGTTAAGTTTATTTGTATATGGCTTACTAAGCTTTTGAAAGCTTACTTTGTGTGTGTTTACTCTATTTTATAGGTCGTCAAAGCTAAGAAAGGCTCGGGAATCGTCGAGGATCATCACCACACTATCAATCTCTACTTTGGTACTTTTGAATGTGTATATAGTTAAATATGGCATGTATAGGCTAGTTGTTTTGGAAGATGTTTGATATATGTACATAGCCATATGATATGGCTAGATAAACGGTTGTGTTAAGAATGAATAGTCAAGTTTAATGATGCTTAGCTTGGCATGGTTTTTTGGTGAATGAATTGGTTAAGGAAGTGGTAAGCTTGTTGATGCAATGTTGGTATATCATTGATTAGAAGATATCTTGTTATTGTGGTATGTTGTGGTTGAATCATGTTTGGAAATTCATGTGAGTTAGTTGGGCTAATTGGCATATATGATGTTGTGATGAAATGTTCTTGAATGAGTAAAATAGATGGTCAGTTTGATACGTTTTTGGTTGCCATTTGTGTTTGGAATAAGGCTTGTATGTGCTTGTAGGTGTGACCCAAGTGTGGGTGGCATTTTGGCCTTGAAAATGGCCTATAATTGCCTACATGGTTGAGCACACGGGCGTGTGGCTCGACCGTGTCCCTCGTGGTTGCATTTCAAAAACAAGTCAGACTCGACCACAAGCTGGACACACGGCCGTGTGACTGGCCGTGTGGTGCAAGTCAGGCTCGACCACGGGTGAGGCACACGGGCGTGTCCACGGCCGTGTGGACAAGTCAGTATGTATGCCCTGTTTTGACACGGCTTAGACACACGGGCGTGTCTAAGGCCGTGGGAGGCACACGGCCTACCCACACGGGTGTGTGACCTCTGTAACTTAGAAAAAAATGTAAATTTTCGATAATTTTCGTATGTGTTCGGTTTTGTCCTGGCCCTTTTCTTAAGCATGATTAAGGTCTTGTTGACTTATTTAAGGGACACTTTGATGTGATTTGTCTAATTATGTTATGAAATGTCTGTAAAAGTTTCTAATTGTCCGGTAATGCCTCTTAACCCTAAATTGGCGATGGTTGCGGGTTAGCGGTGTTACATTTGATTGGTACCAGAGCTACGGTTTAGTCGATTCTCGGACTAACGTAGTGTATGAGAGTCTAGCTATACATACCATATATATATGAAATGTGATAGTGTGATGAATCTTGACGAGTAAAATGTGTTTTTCGTATAGTAATAGATCTCGAAAGAGCCGTAGCTGACGATGTAGAAAGCAATGCGCCTGCTCTCGCTCAAGGGACAGCGCCATCTGATTCAAGACCGGCTACTAGCGGTCAAGAGGGAGAAGCTAAACAAGCTTTCTTCCAAATGATGAGTGAGTGGTTCACTCAGTTTGTAAGGAATAATCTGACTGTTTCACAACCTCCGCCCCCGCTTAATCCTCTTCAGACTTCTGCTATACCTCCGGCTATGATTCTGAATTTGTTGAATAAGCCTCCGGTCGATAAAATCTATAAATATGGGGCTGAAGAGTTCAGGGCCACCAGTGATGATGATGCCGAGAAAGCTGAGTTTTGGCTCGAGAACACAATCCGGGTATTTGATGAAATGTCACTGAATCTTGAAGAATGCATAAAATGTGTTGTTTCTTTGTTACGAGATGCATCCTATCAATGGTGGAAGACTTTGATTTCTGCGGTTCCAAAGGAACGGGTTACTTGGGATTTCTTTCAGACTGAGTTCAGGAAAAAATACATTAATCAGAGATTTATTAATCAGAAACGAAAAGAATTTCTAGAATTGAAACAGGGTCGCATGTCCGTCACTGAGTACGAACGAGAGTTCGTGAGACTAAGTCAGTATGCTCGTGAATGTGTATCAACCGAGGCAATAATGTGCAAAAGATTTGAAGATAGCCTTAACAAAGATATCCGTTTGTTAGTTGGGATTTTAGAAATAAAAGAGTTTGTTGTGCTTGTTGATCGAGCGTGCAAAGCTGAGGCACTTGGGAAAGACAAAAGAAAAGCTGAGTCTGAAGTCAGAGAGGCAAGAAAGAGATTTTTGAATAAATCATTTCAGTCTGCTTCGAAGAAATTCAGAGATGAGCATAGCCGTTCAAAGGCAAATGTGGGACATTCGAATCTGAGAGATCGAGCTAGAACACAGTCGAATTCCAAAGCTCCGGCAACTTCGATGGCTAGTGTTGGAAATGTCTGATCCGAACGACCTGAATGTAAACATTATGGTAAAAGACATCTGGGAAGTTGTAGATTGAATGATCGAGCCTTTTTTATATGCGGATCGTTAGATCATTTCATTAGAGATTGTCCAGAGTCTGTTGAGCAAGAGATTGTTCAGAATCCTAGATCTGATAATGTTTCAGCGAGAGGTAGACCTTCCCGAAATGCAAGAAATGTCAGAAGTAGTCAAAAAACTATGAAAGACACTGTTGTGAGATCTGAAGCTAGAGCGCCTGCCAGAGCATATGCCATCTGAGCTCGTGAGGAAGCTTCACCTCCGGATGTTATAACGGGTACATTTACTCTTTATGATACTTCTGTGATTGCATTGATAGACCTAGGTTCTACACATTCGTATATATGCATGAACTTAGTATCCAGTAAGGCTTTGCCTGTAGAGTCTACTGAATTTGTTATTAGAGTATCGAACCCCTTAGGTAAAAGTGTCATGGTTGATAAAGTATGCAAGAACTGTCCGTTGATGTTTAGAGATGTTTGTTTTCTGGCTGATCTGATGTTATTACCTTTTGATGAGTTCGATATAATTTTGGGTATGGACTGGTTAACATTGCATGATGCCGTTGTGAATTGCAAAAGAAAGACCATTGATTTAAGATGTCAGAATGATGAAATAGTTC
Source organism: Gossypium sturtianum (assembly GCA_025698515.1). NCBI lineage: Eukaryota > Viridiplantae > Streptophyta > Magnoliopsida > Malvales > Malvaceae > Gossypium > Gossypium sturtianum. The sequence goes on along the minus strand of CM046944.1, from coordinate 65,705,595 downwards.
GGATCGAGCCTAATGATTTGAATGGGTTACCTGCTGTGATATCAGTGATGAAAGCTCAGAATTATTTAAAAAAGGGTTATGAAGCTTATTTTGCTTATATGATTGATTCGAAAGTAATCAAAAGAAAGTTGAATCGATGTGCGGTGGTTTGTGAATTCCCTGGTGTATTTCCTGAAGAATTACCGGGATTGCCTCCGATACGTGAAGTTGAATTTGGTATTGATTTGTATCCGGGAACAACTCCTATTTCAATAGCTCCTTATAGAATGGCACTAACAGAGTTGAATGAGCTAAAGTCACAATTGCAAGAGTTGACTGACAGAGGGTTTGCACGACCGAGTTTGTCACCTTGGGGTGCTCCTGTTCTATTTGTGAAAAAGAAAGATGGCGCGATGAGAATGTGCATTGATTACCGTCAGTTGAACAAGGTGACTACAAAGAACAAATATCATCTGCCGAGAATTGATGATTTATTTGATCAAATTAAAGGAGCCACTATGTTTTCAAAGATAGATTTGAGATCGGGATACTACTAACTACGAGTAAAAGATTCAGATATTCCGAAGACTGCTTTCAGAATGAGGTACGAGCATTATGAGTTTTTAGTTATGCCTTTCGAACTAACGAATGCTCCTGTTGTTTTTTATGGATTTGATGAATAGAATTTTCAGACCATACCTAGATCGATTTGTTGTCATATTCATTGATGACATTTTAAAATATTCATGTAATGAGATTGAGCATGCTGAGCATCTGAGAATCGTATTACAGACTCTGCGTGAAAAATAATTGTATGCGAAATTAAGAAAATGTGAATTTTGCTTGCGAGAAGTTGGTTTTCTGGGACATATTGAATCAGCCTCTGGTATACGAGTTGATCCGAGTAAGATTTATGTTATTCTGGAATGGAAACCTCCGAGAAATGTGTCTGAAGTCTGAAGTTTTCTGGGATTAGCTGGTTATTATCGCCAGTTTGTAAAAGGATTCTCGATGATAGTTACTCCGTTGACTAGATTGCTTCAGAAAGATGTGAGGTTTGAATGGTCTGATAAATGTTAGAAAAGCTTTGATCAGTTGAAAGTTCTGTTAACCGAAGCTCCAGTTTTGGTACAACCAAAATCGGGTAAAGAATTCGTGATTTACAGTAATGTTTCATTAAGTGGTCTGGGATGTGTTTTGATGCAGGAAGGCAAAGTTATAGCTTATGCCTCAAGACAACTAAAACCGCATGAAAAGAACTATCCAACACACGATCTTGAATTAGCTGCGATTGTGTTTGTGTTAAAGATTTGGCGCCACTATCTTTTCGGTGAAAATGTCACGTATTTTCAGATCATAAAAGCTTAAAGTACCTGATAACTCAGAAAGACTTGAATCTGCGTCAGAGAATATGGTTAGAGCTGTTGAAAGATTACGAGCTTGTGATAGATTATCATCCGAGAAAAGCAAATTTTGTTGCTGATGCATTGAGTCAAAATTTACTATTTACATTGCGTGCGATGAATGCCCATTTGGACTTGTCTGATGATGGTTCAGTTTTGGCTGAGTTGAAAGCGAAACCGTTGTTTTTACAGCAAATATGTGATGCTCAGAAAGTTGATAATAAAATGATAGTAAAACAAGCTCAGTGTGATTTGAACTCTGAATCCAAATTTAGAGTTGATGATGATGATTGCTTGAGATTTTGAGATCGATTATGTGTTTCGAGAAATTTAGAATTAATTAAGTTGATTTTGAATGAAGCACATAACAGTCGCTTATCTGTTCATCCGGGTAGTACAAAGATGTATCACGATTTGAAGTAACACTATTGGTAGTCTGGTATGAAAAGAGATATCTCTGACTTTGTATTGAAATGTTTAGTCACCGAAGAAGTTAAAGTTTGAACATCGAGTTCCATCTGATTTGCTACAACCAATTCTGATTCCCGAGTGGAAATGGGATAGAGTAACGATGGACTTTGTTTCTGGATTGCCATTGACTCCGAGAAAGAAAGATGCAATTTGGGTCGTAGTTGATCGATTGACGAAATCTACCCATTTTGTTCCGGTACGATCTGATTTCTCACTTGATAAGTTAGCCGAAATTGTATATTTTACGATATTGTGAGATTGCACGGAGTGCCGGTGTCTATTGTATCGATAGAGATCCGAGATTTACATCACGATTACGGAAGAAATTGCAAGAAGCTTTAGGTACAAAATTGCATTTCAGTACAGCTTTTCACCCGCAAACGGATGGTCAATCCGAGCGAATCATTCAGATACTCAAAGATATGTTGAGATGTTGCATCATTTAATTTAATGGTACATAGGAACAATATTTGCCATTGATTGAATTTGCATACAATATGATTTTAGTCGAGCATTAAAATGGCACCTTATGAAGCTTTATGCGGGACGTAAATGTCGAACACCTTTGTACTTTGGTCGAACTTCGGTGAAAATAAGATACACGGGTCGATTTGATAAAAGACACTCGAATGTAAAGTGAAAGTAATCCGTGATAGTCCAGCGCGTCGATCGTCGAAGTCCTATGCGAGACTTGAAAAGAAAAGACATTGAATTCAAAATCGGTGATAATGTATTTTTAAAAGTACCTCCGTGGAAGAAAGTACTCCGATTCGGAGGTAAAGGCAAATTGAGTCCGAGGTTCATCGGGCCTTATGAGATTATTGAACGAATTGGACCTGTTGCATATCGATTGTTGATGCCACAGGAATTAGAAAAGATTCACAGTGTATTTCACGTGTCAATGCTTCGTCGATACAGATCTGATCCATCACATGTGATCCCTCCGTCTGAGATTGAAATCTGATCTGATATGACTTACGAGGAAGAACCTATCCATATCTTAGCTCACGAAGTGAAAGAATTGTGAAATAAGAAAATTCCGTTAGTTAAGGTACTGTGGCATCGACAGGAGTTGAAGAGGCTACGTGGGAGCCAGAAGATACAATGAGACAACAACATCCGAATCTATTCAGCAGTAAGATTTTCGGGGACGAAAATCCCTATGGGGAGAATTGTAACAGTCCAGTTTAAACCTTAGTCAGAATAGTGGTTTCGGAACCACAAATTCGAGTCAAAAAAATATTTTAATATTATTTTTCGAGTCTGCATTATATGATTAAGCATGTGTGAAATTTCTGTGATTTAATTTGGTCATTTATGTGCTTAATTTAAGAAAAGGACCAAATTGTGAAAGATGCTAAATTAGCATGCAATATGTTAAGAGCATTTATGTGACATGTATTTCTAAATTTGAGGTCCTTATAAAGCAATTGGACCATTTTAATTGTGGACGGACATTAATTCCATATGTTAGTGGAATTTATAATGGTTTAATAAAGGTTAAATATGTAAAATAATAAATAAGTCATAATTAAATAAAACAAAACATGAGTAAATGGCCATATTCATCATCTTTGGCCGAATATCAAAAAGAAAAAAAAAATGAAAAAGAAAGCTGGGGTTCGGCTAAGTCTAAGCTTGATTCAAGATCAAGAACCGAAGAAAACGGATTTAGATCGTGGGAAATCAAAAGTAATCGAGTAGCCGAGTTCCTTTCCGTTTATCCGAATTCGAGGTAAGTCTATATACAACTAAATGTATTTACATTGATATATGTATAATCATATGAAAATTTATAATAATGAATGTATATGAGATGAAGAGTATATGATATCCGAGATAGTATCGACATGATGTCAACATCCGAAAAAGTCCCGTACGAACCTAGGAATAGATAGGATTACATATGTCATGACATAGCTGTCCGATATGTGATATCGTTTAAGACCATGTCTGGGACGTTGGCATCGATTTGAGATTTATTTGTAAGACCATGTCTGGGACATTGGCATTGTAATGAATCGTGTAAGACCCTGTCTGGGACAGTGGCATCGATATATGGTTACATGTAAGACCACGTCTGGGACGCTGGCATTGTACGACTATTCCGATCATTCTAAGTATCCTATTTGATTCTGAACGGTTCAACGGGCATGTCCGAGAAATGAATGTCTATGTGAAATGTATAAACGATTCAAGTACGTTGCAAAGTACACTATGTTTGTATGAAAGGTAGGTGTTTATACGAGCTTACTAATGTGAATATGTGTATAGATTTGATGAGATAGTATGTGAACATATGCTTGATTAAGCTATGAGTATAAGTGATATTTGAGTTGAGGAATGTTGGTAAGCAAATGGCTGACCAAATGAGCCATGGAGAAATATGATTATGCAAATGGGCCAATAATGATCTTATATTTGAGATGAATAATGAATGCTTATATGTTAAGTTTATTTGTATATGGCTTACTAAGCTTTTGAAAGCTTACTTTGTGTGTGTTTACTCTATTTTATAAGTCGTCAAAGCTAAGAAAGGCTCGGGAATCGTCGAGGATCATCACCACACTATCAATCTCTACTTTGGTACTTTTGAATGTGTATATAGTTAAATATGGCATGTATAGGCTAGTTGTTTTGGAAGATGTTTGATATATGTACATAGCCATGTGATATGGCTAGATAAACGGTTGTGTTAAGAATGAATAGTCAAGTTTAATGATGCTTAGCTTGGCATGGTTTTTTGGTGAATGAATTGGTTAAGGAAGTGGTAAGCTTGTTGATGCAATGTTGGTATATCATTGATTAGAAGATATCTTGTTATTGTGGTATGTTGTGGTTGAATCATGTTTGGAAATTCATGTGCGTTAGTTGGGCTAACTGGCATATATGATGTTGTGATGAAATGTTCTTGAATGAGTAAAATAGATGGTCAGTTTGATATGTTTTTGGTTGCCATTTGTGTTTGGAATAAGGCTTGTATGTGCTTGTAGGTATGACCCAAGTGTGGGTGGCATTTTGGCTGAGACAGAAATGACTTACTTATAGGTCTTTTCCTCGAGTCCCTAGCTTCAAGATCAGCTTTCCTCTTCTATTTATTCAACTCTTCGGCCTTACAAGCCCGTTCAACAAACACAACAAATCCTTTCAGCTCTAAGATCCCAACTAACACACGAATATCCTCATTCAAACCATCCTCAAATCTCTTGCACATAATAGCCTCGATGGAAACACACTCTTGAGCATATTTACTAAGTCTAACAAATTCTCGTTCATATTCGATAACTGACATACGGCCTTGCTTCAGCTCAAGAAATTCCTTACGTTTCTGATCGATGAACTGCTGACTAATATATTTCTTCCAGAACTCCTCTTGAAAGAATTCTCATGCAACCCTCTCTCTTGGTACCACCTATACCAGTGTATTCCACCAGTGATATGAAGAATCCCTCAGAAGTGAGATGGCACACTTTAAACACTCATCCGGTGTGCAAGATAGCTCATCAAAGACCCTGATGGAGTTTTCGAGCCAAAACTCAGCTCTCTCGGGATCTTCATCCACATTTGCTCTAAAATGTTCAGGCACATGCTTTCGGATCTTATCAACCGGGGGCTTATTCATTCTTACAAACTCCATACCTTGTGGAGCTATGGGAACCGGTCGAGGAATAGGTGGGGATGGAGGAGGTTGGGCATTCGTATTTGTTCGAACAAATTACGTATAGCATTCATTCATCATGTGGATAAAGGCTTCCCTAGCCTCTTCTCCTTGACCAACCGTAGTGGGTCTACTATCAGATGGCGTTGCCTCTTGAGTGGGAGTCGGCGCATTACTTTCAATGTCATCAGCCACAGCTCGGTCGGGATCTATTACTATACGAAAACACAATTTAAAATTGTCAGGAGTCATCACACTATCATAGTTCATTTATGGCATGTATAGCTAGACTCTTACAAACACTACGTTAGTCCGAGAATTGACTAAACATTAGCTCTGATACCACTAAATGTAACACCCCTTACCCGTATTAAACGTCGAAACAGGGTACGAGGCATTACCGGACATAAACACAAGCAAACATATAAAATCGAGACATAAATTTCCATCCAAGTTTAAAACCTTTCACATACATTCATATTGTCCCTATCGCGAGCCTACGAGGCCCAAAACATGCATCGAAAGTGGTTCGGGACTAAACCGAGAACTTTGGAAACTTTTGGGGAACTTAGAAAATTTTTCATGTAAAAGGGGTCACACGCCCGTGTGGGTTCGGGACACGCCCGTGCTTAAGGCCGTGTTCAAATTAGGGAGCTTTATGTTTATGACATCATCATCAAATTGAGGTCACACGGCCAAGTCACACGCTCGTGTGATCGACTAAATTTTCATAAAATAGGTGTAGACTTCACAAGGCCAGGGCACATGCCAGTGTTCGAGGCCGTGCCGTCCACACGGCTGAGACACACGCCCATTTCTCTACCCGTGTGCTCATTACTAAGCATTCTGTTTTGCAACAATTAAGGTGCAGGAGACACACGGCCAGAACACACGCCCATGGGGCAAGTCGTGTGTCACACGAGGACTAGACACACGCACGTGTGTCTACCTGTGTGGACAAAAACAAGGCCATTTACCAAGCCATTTTGTCACCCTTTCATGCACATACCTACACAACAACACATAACACCAATCCAAGCATATACATTCAACCAAATCAGCCACAACCAAGGCAGCAACACTCATTCATATACTACCATCTATCAGATACAACCATCACATGCTTATCAACTCAAGCATGCAAATTCCCACATCCATGATAACAACCATCATATATAAATATATTTAAACAATATTAGCCAATTTCAATGGCCATTTACAAAATGAATTATCAACCATCATAAGCCAACACATTTGGCCAAATCAATTATGACACATAACAAAATGACCAAGTCCCTATACATGCCATAACTCAAAATGTTAAATTCATCGGTACCCAAAATGATATGTTGATAGTGTGAGTTAATCTCCGACAGTCTTCGATCCCCGAGCTAGCTTGGTGACACTATAAGACAAGGGAAAAGAAAGGGGAGTAAGCTTTAAAGCTTAGTAAGTTCCTATGCAAATAATAGGCATTATAACACACATTTAACACATAATTAGCATGATGTAAATTAACATAAATGTCATTATAAATCTCATAGTCAAACTTACTCAATCACAAGCTTATCGAGGGTTCATCACATATCGAGCTCATTAAGCATGAGTCTTATGTACATATCTGTACCCAAGTGCAACATACCAAAGTCTTTCACAACTTTAACATTTCTATCGAACTACTCGTTGAACCACTTGGAATACTAAAGGATACTCGGGACATCTCGCATTCAAAGTACAATACAAATGCCATATCCCAGATATGGTCTTACATGGGATCTCATATCGATGCCAATAGCCCAGCTATGGTCTTACACGAAGTCTCATATCGATGTCATAACCCAGATATGGTCTTACACAAAATCTCAATAACCCTAATGTCATGACATTTGTATCCTAACTATTCCTAAAGTTCAACCGGGATTTTCTCGCTTGTCAAAATTTGTCGATTACGTTCAAGGACTCAAACATAATTCATACAATATTAAAGCATTTTGAACATAAATAAATCAATGCATTATTTACATACGAATTTACCTCGGTACAAAAATAGTAGTAATAGGACCTAATTTTCAAATACTTTGTTTTTCCCCCGATCTAGGTCTGAACCTCGTTTCTCTTGATCTATAATAGCAAATTTAACTCATTTATTATTCACATTATTCAATTCAGTCCAAAAATCACGTTATAGAAAAATTACATTTTTGCCCCTAAACTTTGACATATTTACATTTTTGCCCCTAGGCTCGAAAAATGAAATCTATTCAATTTCTTCGATTCCCATGCCTTGTAGATCCTCTTTTATACTTATAGCAGTCCACATTTTTCATTTAATCACACTTTTACACATATTTTATAATCTTTTTACAAATAGGTCCTTTTGACATTTTCATCAAAAACCACCTAGCAAAAGTTGTTTATCACACATCAAACATGCATAATCCACCATTAGACATCAAAATACACAAATATCCAACATGGTTCAAACCCTAGACCTTGATTATTCCTTAAATTATTGGTAGAAATAGATAGATCAAGTTACAAGGATCTCAAAAACATGAAAATCATTAAAAACGGGGCTAGAACGGACTTACAATCGAGCTTGGAATCTTGAAAAAACCTAGCTATGTCTCCCTCTTGTAAATTTCGGCCAAGGGGTTGAAGATGAGCAAAAATTCGCTTTTAATTTGATTATTAATTCATTTAATTAGCCAAATGACCAAAATGCCCCTAACTTAAAACATGAAAATTCTCTTACTCCATGTCCATTTTTGTCCACTAACTTAACCAATGGTCTAATTACCATCTAAGGACCTTCAATTTAAAATTTCATAGCAATTAGACACCTCTAGCATGTAGAACTCAACTTTTGCACTTTTTATAATTTAGTCCTTTTGACTAAATTGAGTGCCCAAACGTCAAAATTTTCAAACGAATTTTTCACGAAATCATTCCATGAAACTGTAGACCATAAAAATGAACTTTTCTGCGTCAGATTTGTGGTCCCGAAACCACTGTTCTGACTAGGCCCAAAATCAGGCTGTTACATCAAGCAAGTTAGTCATGAATTTCTAAATACTTTTCAAGTAATAAAGATGAGCTCATCATGTAATAACTTTCATACACATATACTTTTCTTATCATATTTCCATATAACATATACATTTCTATGATAAATCATCTCAAGTTCAGATTAGCCATAACAAAACTTTGCCCGTTGAATTTATTTGAAATATCGATGGATACACATGTAGTACACTTGAAATGTACGACACTGTAAACCATCAACTCATATTCAGGGGTACCCAATTAGGGCACATAATCAGGAAGCACTCTCTCAAGCCATATAACAGGATGCTTATGTGAGCCATGTAACAGGAAGCTTATCTGGGCTATAACAGGAAACTCATAAGAGTTTAGAACATGAAGCTCATTGAGCTTAACAGGTAACTCCGAAGAGCTATTATCAGGGAGCTCCGGATAGCCATATAACATAAATTTCAAGCGAGCCATATCAGGAAGCTCAAAAAGAGCCTATATCATGACACTCATAAAGAGCTGCGTTTGTGTCCGCAATATATGCAGGATCACAACCGATCATATAACAGGACGCTCACAAAGAGCTGCGGTTGTCTGTAACATATGCATGATCACTACCGGCAGGATGCTCGTAGGAACCATATAACGAGAAGCTCGAGATGGCTTATAACAGGATGCTCTAAGAGCTATGGTATGTCCGTAACATATGCAGGACCATAACCAATGGGAAAATCTTGTATCCATCGAATTTCTTTTATTCAAACGGGACTTAACACTTGTCAAACATTATTGGATATGTGATTTATGTTTATACATGGAAATCATACATTTCAAAATCACAACATTTAATTCAAGCATATAAATATACACAATTTGTTACACGAACTTACCTCAATAAACGTTCGTATACAAGGATCTACTAATCTGATACTTTTTGTTTTCCTTGATCTGAATCTGTACTAGGTCTATCTGGATCTATATAAATGAATTTAACATCAATTTAATCTATTTCATACTCAATTTAATTCAATTCACACCCTAGGCAACATTACCATTTTGCCCCTATACTTTCCATACATGACGATTTCATCCATAGGCTCGGAAAATGAAATTCGTGCAATTTAATCCTTATTCTAAGCCTAACTGATTTTTACATATAACATTACAGCACATATATTTCATAAAAATCAGAAATTTTCCATGAATTTTACATCTTTACAATTTAGTCCCTAAATCACAATTTCATGAAAATTCACTTTACAAAAGTTGTTTATCTATCAACAACCTTTCAATTTCTACCATAAATTTCAAATTTTCAGCATATTCATCCATGGAAAAATTTTAATACTTTAATATCTATACAAATTGATCCGCAAAATAGATAGATTAAGTTATTACGACCTCGAAAATATGAAAATTACTAAATATGGGACATGATTACTTACCCATGTAGCCTCTTCTATTCCATGTCTCTGCCATAGCACTTTAACAAGAGCTATACTTTTGTTTCTCAGCTGTTTAACCTCCCGAGCTAAAATTCTAACCGGCTCTTCACCGTAAGTCAAATCTGGTTGAATTTCTACCTCTGTAGGTACTATGACATGTGAAGGGTCTAAACGGTATCGGCGCAACATGGATACGTGAAAGACATCATGAATCTTTTCCAGCTCAGGTGGCAAGGCCAAACGATAAGCTACCGGTCCTATCCTCTCGGTAACTTCATAAAGTCCGATAAAACGCGGACTCAATTTGCCTTTCCGGCCAAATCTGAGGACTTTTCTCCATGGTGATACTTTCAGAAATACTTTATCACCTACTTGGAACTCAATCTCTTCCCGTTTTAAATCCGAATAGGTCTTTTGTCTATCTGAGGCCGCTTTCAAACACTCGCGTATCACTTTTACTTTCTTTTCAGTTTCCCTGATCAAATCAACCCCGTGTATCTGTTTCTCTCTGAGTTCTGACCAATACAAGGGCGTTCGACACTTACGCCCATATAGTGCCTCATAAGGCACCATTTTCAAACTTGACTGAAAATTTTTATTGTAGGCGAATTCCACCAACGATAAGTATTTTTCCCAGTTGCCTTGGAATTCCAAAACACAACATCGAAGCATGTCTTCGAGTATCTGAATTACCCTTTCTGATTGATCGTCGGTCTATGGATGAAAAGCGGTACTGAAACTCAATTTTGTGCCTAAAGCCTCTTGTAGCTTTTTCCAAAACTGTGACGTGAATTTTGGATCTCTATCTGAAATGATCGACAACGGTACACCATGAAGTCTTACTATCTCTGACACGTACAAATTCGCCAATTTATCAAGAGAAAAATCAACTCGTACTGGTATGAAATGGGCTGACTTCGTAAGTCTATCAACTACAACCCATACAGCATCTTTCTTTTTCGGTGTTAACGGTAAAAACGTCACGAAATCCATGGTAATACGGTCCCACTTCCACTCAGGGATCATAATGGGCTGAAGTAGACCCGAAGGTACTTGGAGTTCAGCTTTTACTTGTTGACAAATCAAACATCTCGATACAAATTGATACAGTCCGCCTCGGAAAGAGTCGAAATGTATGCAAGTGCCCAATCGGCCTTTCGGAAAATAATAGGAAGATACGAAGGAGTTTGCGGAAGCTTAAGTGAATTAGTTTAGAAGATGGCTTAAGTTAGGAATGGAGGTGTTTAAGTGTGGGAATCATTCGGATAAGGAGAAGGATAGGTTCGGTTTTTAGAAAGGAAGATGGATAAGGGATAGGTGATAGTTTGATAGTTTGGTGGAAATGGAGAATAGGACTTAAACAAGAAACGATTCAACACAAAGATGTGTCACCCCAGTTTCTATAACGTTTAAGGTGGAAAGGATGGAATTCGATGGCGGACCAAGACCCGTTATCTATAAAGATAAGAACCGTTGGTATAATAAAATGGAAGAATACGATTGACGCCACAAACAAGCTTTATAAATCAGAATCGAAATTTGTACGAAAACGAAGAGGAGATAAAACTCACTCAAGAACATAAGTTCATAAAATATATCAAAGTTTAATAATCAAAAGAGTCTTTTTATAACTAATGAAAATAACAAGTATTTATAGGCAACTAAAGGTGCTAGCCGAATGGTCACAAAATTAGCTTAATAGCTAAGTTAATTTCAACTAATAATTGCTGGAAAATTCTGGAATAATGCCCCTTAAACTCCTTGGCAAAATTCGGCTGATTGGTAGCTTTTTGGACGGTTTCTAGAAGGTTAATTGTCCAAAATTCGTCCAAGTTCATGAGCAGCCTTTGGGGAACGTCAAGGGCCATCTTTCTAGAAGGGAAAATGTATTTTGAAGCCCTCAAAGATGCATGCAACAGCTAGGTACGTCCCTTGCCTTAATTAGGCTCTTAAAATAGCACCTTTTGATGAAAAATTAGCAACCGAATGTAGCCCTTGAACTTGTGCAAAGAAATGTGAAACGAATTTGATGTGCATTGGAAGACATTCGGCCACCTTGGGGTCTTAAATGGGCTGGTGTTTCTATGGATGAATGGGTGTCATTGGAGAGTCAAAAATGAACAGCCAAGATGCATGCTTCCAGCCGTCCATGCACCTTCTAGGTTCCTTGATGTATTCGGCTAGGTACAATGCACCTAGGTGCATGTATCTCTTTAATGCTTCCATGCACATTCGGTGACCTATAAAAGGGAATGAATTCACATTAAAACACTCCAAATCAGCTGAACATAAATTAAACACGTTCATGACATCTTAATAGACACTTAGGACAACTTAAATTCACATTTAGCACACATACTAAATTCGCACTTCTATTTAAGTAGAAAAATCTGCACATTAATTTTATCTTAAAAACATCTTAAAAGCTTGCAATAAAATGTGACAAATTAATTTAGGCTTAGACAAATTAAATCCAACACTAAATTAATCATTTAGACACATTTAATTTGCTGTAGGAAAAATTAATAAATTTAATTACTCAATTTATTTAAAATATTAAATTAAAAGCAAACAGCTCAATGAGCTGGAACGAGCTCGAGTGAGCTCAAATCAAGCCCAAATGGACTAATCAAGCTCGATTTGGAAATGCACCAAAGTGCATATCAGCTTCTCGGCACTTGGGGCATTTGATCCGAGCTTCGTCACTTTGCAAAACGCTGGTGCCCCGGGCGTGCCCGTATCATCCCTCCCCTCTTCAAGACGATTCGTCCTCGAATCGACCTGTTGATTTCCTCGAACAAAATTCTTCTTGTTCGATTTTCCTCGATCAAACGGGACGAATGATAATCGCGTTACCTGAAAAAGATAACCATAAGTTAGCAAACATTCTTGCAAACTAAATATAAGCAAAAACAAGACAAATAGATGGCACGCAAACGGGCATAAACATTTTATCATATAAAATGAACAAAGCCTTATCAAATGTTTGCAACAAAAGTGAATAAGCTTTAAAGCATGCATACGATTCGAATGAATTCCACAAGTCAAAATCAACATGTGAGTAACATATCAGATGAAAGATAAAATCATCACAAGCAAGTAATGAAGATAACGCACATGGCACTCGAATTTGAACATTCAAACCTTGCTTTGTACTCGCACATGAATAAAAATTATCAAACACATGTTTCCTTTTGTCAACAGGTAGACCATCAATAAACATGATAGGGCATTCAATCACTTCATGATCTAATTGATTTACAAAAAGGAAAACAGTGACATAATTTTCATCAACATCCAAAGAAATCGAAAACATCTCAAAGTCTTCAAGTGGATTACACATTTGACGGAATTTAGATTCTTTCACACTTGAATCACAGGAATTCTCCAACTCAAAGATCTTTTTATCAATCATTATAACAGACAGATCATAAATAGGCAAAATAGAACGTTTAAGCATATCATGATCTGAATGTTTTACAACAACAAAATCAACAACGTGACTCTCGTCACCATCCGAAGAGAACAAGAACGCATCAATAATTTCAGAAGACTCACCTTTATGCACAAACAGACAAAGATCATTCTTACCTTTCTCGAACATTACGAACCTTCTCTCCGTAGGCATGTAGAGTAGTCGAAGCTTCGCATTTGAATCAACACCTTTCAAATGGATTGTAAATCTCAAATACAACCACAAAATTTGCTTAAGGAGCGAATAAAAATTGTAGACAAAATGAACAAATTTCACAACCTTACTCAAAAACCAAGTATCAAAAAGATAGAAGTCTTTCAAACTTATCGGATGATACTTGAGCTTTCCACAAAACAAATTAGAACGAATTCCCGGTTTAAAAACATGCTTTTGATTATTTAAATCAAAATGTTTCAATGGTTCCTTTAATTCAAACTTGTTAAACCAATAGGAATTGTGCATGTTCAAGATCAAACGATCAACACTCTTGACGTGCTTCAAAACAGACTTACAAAAACTCACAGATTTCGTATTAGATAATGAACAAATCTCGTAAAATCCACAATCAAACAAGTTGGCATTAAAAGAAAATTCATCGTCATACTTACTTGAGTCTGTCACTGGTCGAATAGACGTTACTCTACCTTCACACTTTGCTTCACAATGGTTATTATGGAGTAAACCCGTCTTACCATCATTTAAAACATCAAAATTGGTCAGAGGATAGCAATCAACGATATTATCCACATAATCACAATCATTGTGAAAATTTGGTGAAGACTGAATCTCATCAAAGCACTTACCTTCCTTACCTTTATCAATCAAATGAAAAAGCCTTTCTTCGGGAAGGTACTGAAGTTGGAGATCATCGAGAGATATGTCGGGAACCTGAAATGAAGAAACAGAAGAAGAACTAAAGTCCAAAGAGTTAGCTAAAAAACCACTCTCTTTTTGTTCATCTTGTTCTTGCGTTTCTTTTTCCATCTCTTTTTCTTTTCTTTCTTTTTCAATCTTTTTTTCCTCTTTCTCATTTTTATTTTCTTTTCTCTCGATTTCTTTTTCTTTTTCTCTTTTTCTCACGGACTCTTTTTCAATTTCTTTTTCTTCTTTTTCACATTCTTTTTCACATTCTTTTTCATTACAACAAGAGGATGAGTCAGAAGAATCGAAAGAAAAAATTTTGACTCAAGGATCGAGATAATGCTCTCATAGATATCACAATCGTTTCTTCTTTAAAGATTCTTCATGGATGAATTTCTTGAAGAACGGCTTGTGCTTTCTCGTTCGCGTTGTCGAAAAGCCTTGTACTCGTTACTTTCGTCTCGTTGTCTCGAAGGTTTTGACGAATACAAGTCTCGATAACAATCCTCTCTCTCATAGTCATTGAACGATGGACTTCTTGATGACAAGGATGCTTGAGAGAAATCTCTTGATCTCGAAGTCAATGTCGGATGGTAGTCATGACGGAAGTCTTTTCTCGAGTATTCATCGAAAGTGGGTCTCCGGGATGGTCGCCACTCCGTTTCTCGACTCGTTGTAGTGTGCTTTCGTCGAACCTTTTCCTCCGCTCGGTCCAAACGTCTTTGTATTGGACTTAGTTTCCTCTCGAGCATTCGGACCATTTCATTTACCAAGAATTGGAAATCTTCGGTGGATAGTTCGTCTTGAAACATATTTATTGCTGAAAAGGAAGATCGTTATAAAGAAAGAAAATAAATCCAAAATTTAAAATGCCTTACCACAAAACCTCACAAGTCACTCACAAAGAAAAAAATCGCTCACACTCGTGTTTCACTCATATAAGGCTTTTTTTCTTTGATGATTACACTCGTGCCTTTTACATTGTCTCTCGCTCTCACACATTTTCATTTGTTTGAAAGACTAATCACGGCTTGAGGGTCGAATTCAAAGTGGGTAACAAGCGATTGATGTCAGGTTTAGGGGAGGCTAAAACACAGAAAAATAAAGTATGTGGGGCGATGGGGTGAAGAAGGGTGGCTTGAAGATCAGGAAAGAAGAAGAGTATGAAAACAAAGTAAAACTTGCAAAACTTCACACTTTTTTTTTACTTTGATTTTTTTTCTTTTTTCTTCTTTTTTTGAATTTTTGTTTTTTGTTTTCTTTTTTTTTCCTACTATGTCAAATACAATATGCTAAAATACAAGAAAATAAAATTACAACTTCTTTTTTTTCGAACTTTTTTTTAAACTTACGAACTAACTTCTGGCTTCACGAACGTCTTCAAAAACCATTGTTTTGTAGCTCTGATACCAGATGATACAGTCCGCCTCGGAAAGATTCAAAATGTATGCAAGTGCCCAATCGTCTACGAGGAGGTGATAAGCCTTTTGGAAAATAATAGGAAGATACGAAGGAGTTTGCAGAAGCTTAAGTGAATTAGTTTAGAAGATGGCTTAAGTTAGGAATGGAGGTGTTTAAGTGTGGGAATCATTCGGATAGGAGAAGGATAGGTTCGGTTTTTAGAAAGGAAGATGGATAAGGGATAGGTGATATTTTGATAGTTTGGTGGAAATGGAGAATAGGACTTAAACAAGAAACGATTCAACACAAAGATGTGTCACCCCGGTTTCTATAACGTTTAAGGTGGAAAGGATGGAATTCGATGGCGGACCAAGACCCGTTATCTATAAAGATAAGAACCGTTGGTATAATAAAATGGAAGAATACGATTGACGCCACAAACAAGCTTGATAAGTCGAATCGAAATTGCATTTAAAACGAAGAGGAGATAAAACTCACTCAAGAACATAAGTTCATAAAATATATCAAAGTTTAATAATCAAAAGAGTCTTTTTATAACTAATGAAAATAACAAGTATTTATAGGCAACTAAAGGTGCTAGCCGAATGGTCACAAAATTAGCTTAATAGCTAAGTTAATTTCAACTAATAATTGCTGGAAAATTTTAGAATAATGCCCCTTAAACTCCTTGGCAAAATTCGGCTGATTGGTAGCTTTGACGGTTTCTAGAAGGTTAATTGTCCAAAATTCGTCCAAGTTCATGAGCAGCCTTTGGGGAACGTCAAGGGCCATCTTTCTAGAAGGGAAAATGTATTTTGAAGCCCTCAAAGATGCATGCAACAGCTAGGTACGTCCCTTGCCTTAATTAGGCTCTTAAAATAGCACCTTTTGATGAAAAATTAGCAACCGAACAGCCCTTGAATTTGTGCAGCAAATGTGAAACGAATTTGATGTGCATTGGAAGACATTCGGCCACCTTGGGGTCTTAAATGGGCTGGTGTCTCTATGGATGAATGGGTGTCATTGGAGAGTAAAATATGAACAGCCAAGATGCATGCTTCCAGCTGTCCATGCACCTTCTAGGTTCCTTGATGTATTTGGCTAGGTACAATGCACCTAGGTGCATGTATCTCTTTAATGCTTCCATGCACATTCGGCTGACCTATAAAAGGGAATGAATTCACATTAAAACACTCCAAATCAGCTGAACATAAATTAAACACGTTCATGACATCTTAATAGACACTTAGGACAACTTAAATTCACATTTAGCACACATACTAAATTCGCACAAATTTCCTTATTTAGTAGAAAAATCTGCACATTAATTTTATCTTAAAAACATCTTAAAAGCTTGCAATAAAATGTGACAAATTAATTTAGGCTTAGACAAATTAAATCCAACACTAAATTAATCATTTAGACACATTTAATTTGCTGTAGGAAAAATTAATAAATTTAATTACTCAATTTATTTAAAATATTAAATTAAAAGCAAACAGCTCAATGAGCTGGAACGAGCTCGAGTGAGCTCAAATCAAGCCCAAATGGACTAATCCAGCTCGATTTGGAGATGCACCAAAGTTCATATCAGTTTCTCGACACTTGGGGCATTTGATCCGAGCTTCGTCACTTTGCAAAACGCTGGTGCCCCGGGCATGCCCGTATCACAAACTCAGAAATGTCCTTCTTCATACTAGGCCACCAATACCACTTCTTAAAATCATTGTACATCTTCGTGCTGCCTGGGTGCATAGTTAAACATCCACTATGTCCTTCATGTAAAATCTTACGAATAAGTTCTTCATTTCTGGGTACACAGACCCTATCTCAAAACATCAAACATCCATCAGGACTTACCCGAAAGTCTGACTCAACATTTGACTCACATAGAACTCTTTTGGCTTGTAAGTTGCTATCCTCTTTCTGAGCTTCACAAATCTCTAGAAGAAATAATGGTCTAGCCCTTAGCTCAGCTAGAATAGAACCATCATCCAACAAAGCCATCTGAGTATTCATGGCTCTCAGTGCAAACAATGATTTTCTGCTCAAAGCATCAGCGACTACGTTCGCCTTTCCCGGATGGTAGTCAATCACTAACTCATAATCCTTAATCAGCTCTAACCACCTTCGTTGTCTCAAATTCAATTCCTTTTGAGTCATCAAATATTTTAGGCTTTTATGGTCGGTGAACATCCGAAACTTTTCACCATACAAATGGTGTCTCCATATCTTCAATGCGAACACAATAGCGGCCAACTCTAAGTCATGGGTCGGGTAATTCTTCTTGTGTGGCTTTAATTGTCTAGAGGTGTATGCAATCACCTTACCCTCTTTCATAAGTACACAACCCAATCCATTCAGGGATGCATCACTATAAACCACAAATTCTCTCCCCGGCTCAGGTTGCACCAAAAAAGGAGCCTCAGTCAACAACACCTTTAGTTTCTCAAAACTCTGTTGACACTTTTTTGTCCAATCAAACTTTACATCTTTTTGCAAAAGTCTCGTCATCGGGGTAGCTATCATGGAAAACCCCTTGACAAAACGCCTATAATAGCCGGCTAGGCCTAGAAAACTCCTTACTTCAGTTACGCTCCTTGGCGGTTTCCAATCCACGTTTGCTAAAATCTTACTCGGGTCGACTCTAATTCCATCTCCCAAGACAATGTGCCCCAAAAATCCTACTTCCTTAAGCCAAAATTCACTCTTGCTAAACTTGGCATACAATTGTTTTTCTCTCAAAATTTGTAGAACCATACTCAAATGCTCGGCATGTTCGTTCTCATCTCGAGAGTAGATCAGTATATCATCGATGAAGACTACGACATATTTATCCAAGTATGGCCAAAAAATGCGATTCATCAGGTCCATGAAAATAGCAGGGGCATTCGTTAGACCCAAAGGCATGACCAAAAATTCATAGTGGCCATACCTAGTCCTAAATGCGGTTTTCGGTACATCTGAGTCCTTGAATCTCAGCTGATAGTACCCTGACCTCAAATCTATCTTGGAAAATACCGTGGCTCCCTTCAACTGATCAAATAAATCATCGATTCTCTGCAACGAGTACTTATTCTTCACAGTTACCTTTTTAAGTTGTCGATAATCTATGCATAATCTCATAGAACCATCTTTCTTCTTCATGAATAAAATGGGAGCACCCCACGGAGAAAAACTCGGTCTTGCGAAACCTTTATCCGTTAGTTCTTGCAACTGTGCTTTCAACTCTTTTAGCTCGGTTGGAGCCATTCTATATGGAGCAATAGAAATGGGGGCAGTACCCAGAGCTAGCTCAATCTCGAATTCGATCTCTCTAGCCGGAGGTAACCCTGGAAATTTCTTTCGAGAAAATATCTAAATACTCGCATACTATGGGTACCGACTCAATTTTCAACTCAGTCTCTTTAGCATTCATCACAATAGCAAGGTATGCTTCGTACCCCTTTCTTAAGTACTTCTGAATCAACAAGGATGATATCACTGCTGGTGATCTGTCATGCTTATCTGATTCAACACGAATAAGATCCCCACTTTCACATTTCAACTCAATAAACTTCTTTCCACAATTCACAATCACGTCATGAGTAACTAACCAGTCCATCCCAAGGATGACATCAAACTCATCAAACGGTAATAACATAAGATCAACTGGAAAGTAATGACCCTTAATCCTCAAAAGGGCAACTTTTACATACTCTATCAACCAATACATATTTGCCTAGGGGATTAGACACTCTTATTACAAATTCAGTACACTCTATGTGCATGCTCATGCTAGAGACTAATTTCATGCATATGTATGAGTGGGTAGATCCCAGATCAATTAAAGCTATAACACGAGTATCATAAAGAGAAAATGTACCTGTGATTACGTCAGGGGAGGACGCCTCTTCGCGAGCACGAATAGCATATGTTTTTACCGGTTCTCTACCCTCGACTCTTGCAGTCTGCTCTCTGGATGTATTCTTGTTACTCGTCTCTTTTCTCGGGTTTCTCTGCAGTCTTCCTCTAGTAGTACTTCCCGGTCTCGTATTCTGAGATTTCTCTTTCTCGCCCATCTCGGGGCAATCTCTGATAAAGTGGTCTAAAGACCCACATCTGAAACAAGCCTTCTCATTTGCTCGGCACTCACCAGAATGACGCCTGCCACACTACGGGCATTTCGGTCTACTCGGTCGGGCATTGCCAACACTAGCAACCGAAATAGTCTGAGCCTTAGACCCCGAGAACTATTTACCCTTACTTCGATTTGAAACCCCGACTGAAGTGGCTGGTCGAGTAACAAAATCCCTCGATTTCTTAGATGAAGATTGGAGTGACTTATTCAGCTGTATTTTCCTCGAGTCACGGGACTCAATCTCAGCTCTTGTTTTCTCTTTAGCCAACTCTTCAGCCTTACAGGCTCTATCTACCAACACTACAAATTCTTTTAGTTCGAGAACTCCGACGTACAAACGAATATCCTCATTTAGCCTGTCCTCGAATCTCTTGCACATGATAGCATTGGTAGACACGCACTCCCGGGCATACTTGTTAAGCCTTACGCACTCCCGTTCGTAATCGGTCACCGTCATTTGGCCTTGCTTTAATTCCAAGAACACTTTTCTCTTATGGTCAATGAATCTCTGGCTGATATACTTCCTCCGGAATTCCTCTTGGAAGAATTCCTAGCTAACTCTCTCCCTTGGTACCACCGACACAAGGGTGTTCCACCACCGATAAGCCAAATCTCTCAAGAGAGATACCGCACACTTTAGGCACTCCTCAAGCGTGCATGACAATTCATCAAATACCCTGATCGTATTTTTGAGCCAGAATTCTACTCTTTCTGGATCATCATCCTTACTAGGCCAGAATTCCTTGACTCCTTGTTTCCAGATCTTATCGACCGGAGGCCTTTCTCTCCTTACTACCTCAACCACTTGAGGACCTATCGGAGCAGGTTGAGGAATAGGTGGGGGTGGAGGGGGTTGAGCATTAGGATTTGCTCGAACGTACTCAGTGTACCAGTTGCTCATCATATGAAGAAAGGCTTTTCAGGCCTCTTCTCCCAGACCCAAGGTCTCGAGTCTACTATCTACTGGCGTGGTCCCTTGAGCGGGAGCCAGCGCATTACTCGCTGCATCATCGGCTGCAGTTCGGTCTGGATCAGATGCCATGGACTATATAAAAACACAATTTAAAACGTCAGGAGCCATCACACTATCATTACTCATTTACTCTTACATATGGATTGTATAGCTAAACTCATACTTACGCTATGTTAGTCCGAAAATTGACTAAATCGTAGCTTTGATACCACTAAATGTAACACCCCTTACCCATGTTCGAAGCCGGAACTGGATACGAGGTATTACCCAACTCAACTTGCTTAAACATGACATTTCGGGCTATAAAATTTCGTTTCGTCATAAAAACTTTCCATTCAAACCCAGAACATACTCATCCTAGGCATACGAGGCCTTAAACATACTTCCAGAAGGTTTCGGGAATTAATCGGAAACTTTTACACACTTAGAAAAATTTTGCCTAAACAGGGGCAACACACCCGTGCTGTTCAAGGGACACGCCCGTGTGCCCCTGAGACATGCCCGTGCTCCTCACCCGTGGTCGACACTAACTTAATACACACGGCCGGACACACACCCTTGTCCCTGGCCCGTGTCCCTCACACGGCCTCGACACGCCCGTGTGCCAAAACCTTAGCATTCTGTTTGTGACGTCATCACCTCACTAAGGTCACACGGCCAAGGCACACGCCCGTGTCCTTAGGCCGTGTATCGAATTAAATTCTAAATTCTAGGTGCAGACTTCACACGGCCTGGGCACACGCCCGTGTGTCTACCCATGTGGACATTAAAAAGGCTATATTCCAAGCCAAATGCCACCCTACATGGCCACCATACTTATACCAACTCAAATAAAACATCCACACAAGCATAAACTTCATAATTCATCATCAGTGAATATATATAAACCTGTCAAGTATTGGCCAACTTCAATGACCATATACAAAAATAAATTGAGCAACCATAGTAGCCAACACATTTGGCTTGCCAAATGACATAACAAAAAGACCAAGTCCTATACATGCCATACTCAAAATAAATCTAATTTGGCTATACCAAAAAGTGGTCGATAGTGTGATCTCCAAACTCCGACGTCCCCAATTTCTCGAGTTATCTTGGCAATACTACAAGGAAAAGGGAAATGAGAGGGGTAAGCATTAAGCTTAGTAAGTTTGCATGGAAATAAATAACAACAATGAATTTATAAAGATATCCCTCCATGGCGTTAGATAACCACACACAATGTCACAGGCTCTTTGCTATAACTTACGTATACTTGCCCTTATCTAGCACATATCATGCCGCATATCGTAAATGTTCCTCGTGAATTGCTTAGGGGTACCTGTGTTCACTCAATCACATAACTTTAATACAAATCTCAATTCTATATCTCAGCTGGTTTATTTACCCCAATAAATCACTAGGGATACTCAAGATGCATATTCATTATCACTTAACATGAACCCGAAGCCAATGCCACATCCCAGATGCGGTCTTATATGGGATTACCTTTGATTTCCGATGCCATATCCCAGATATGGTCTTATACGGAATCTCACCTCAAGTATCAATGCCATATCCCAGATACGGTCTTATACGATTCTCATATTCAATACCGAAGCCATACTCCGGATATGGTCTTATACGGAATCTCAATTCGGTGCCGAGGCCATGTCCCTGACATGGTCTTACACGGGACCGTATCTATCTCATGTCTCGATAATATTATACTCACATTCATTATAGTCCAACCAAGACTTCAACATTTTAATTTCTTAGAATATCGTACATCAATATAATATCAAACATTCTCAACAATACGAGCATAAATGTTTAATTTATCACATACAAACTTACCTCGATTTCAAAATAAGCTAGATCGTCGATCTAGTCCGAGACTTTATTCTTTCCCCGATCGAGGTTGATTCTTGGTTCTTCTTGCTCTATAATAGCAAATTAGCTAATTTTAATCAGCGCATTAATAAAAGCATTTCAATAACCACGCTTTGCTAATTTTAATCATCGCATTAATAAAAGCATTTCAATAATCATGCTTTGGAGAAATTACTATTTTGCCCTTAGACTTTGGCAAAATGACCATTTTACCCCTAGGCTCGGAAATCAATTCTAATCAAATTTCTACCTTTAATGAGCCTAGGTGAACATTTATTTCTCTTATGGCTATCATCAAAACCCAACATTTCACACATTTACTACCAATTTTACAACCTTTACAAAAAGGTTCATTTCGGTGTTTTCATGGCAACACCTTTCACAAAAGTTGTTCATCTAACAACTAAGACTCATTTTCTTCCATAAAAATGCAGCAAATCACATACAAGCTCTCATGGAAAAACTCTAAACTTTTCACCATATTGCAAGATAGTCCCCTCATTAGAAAGCTTAAGCTTTAGGGGTTCCAAAAGTACAACTATCTTCAAGAAAAACCATTAAAATCACTTACTTGATTGGAGAGGAGTTTGCTGAAATTTCGAGCTTTCAAAACCCTCTGTAAGCTGGTATTTTCGGTGGTGAAAAATGATGAAGAAAAGATGATATCACTCTTTTCTTTATTTCATTCTATATCATCAATTTAATCCACCTAACACATCAACTTTGACCAATTTGTCTCCTATTATCCCCTATGGCCGGCCAACCATTTACAAAGGGGCTAATTGCCCTTTAAAGACCTCAAATTAATATTCTATGGCTATTAGGTACCTTTAGATTATAAAATAGAACTTTCGCACTTTATGCGATTTAGTTCTTTTTCGCGATTAAGCAAGAAATCGCTAAAATTAAGGCACCAAAATTTTCATGTACACATATAATCATGCTCTAGCTCATAAAATATCATAAAAGTAATTTTATCTAACCTCGGATTAGTGGTTCCGAACCCCTGTCCTGACTAGCCCCTAAATCAGGCTGTTACACCACTATTATGGAATGGTGCTACAAATACAGAAGTCATATACCCAATGTACTGACTTTTAGTTCCATACCTATTTGAACTCAGGCTTTTAATACATTAAAGTACAAGAGTCATGCATACATAGTCCATCATCCACTCAAGATTAAGGTATACCACACCATGAACGTCACAAGTGAATAACTCCATAAATAGATTTAGGATAAATTCAACTTAGGTCTTGTCCGATGTATTGTCAATCCAGACAATCACATCTATGTTTCGATCTTTTAGGAGTCATCTGCTTCGATACCGAAGACAAGATATCTCCCAAATGAGACTTGATAGATGACATAATAGTCTTTCAATCAACTTGCTCAATTTGGATTAGACTACGGACTATTTAGATTATCTACTAATGTAAGTTGTCTTCTCCTATTATGATCTGACCACATAATACAACTTAATATTAGTTAAACATTAGATAATCAATAAGCCAATATTTGCTTACATTTTGTTTTGCATGCAAAAAATGTTGAAGACAAATACAAATCATATTAATGTGTAAAGTAATTTTATTTAAACCAATTCGTTCGAAAAATTACAAGTACAAAATGATGAATACACTACACATAGGGCACTAGATCCTAACAACTTGCATATTAATAGTCAATGAAAATTAAAGTGAAACTTGCACATCTCCTACAGTAAATCACCGTAATTTTCAAGGACTTTTTGGAATTTTTGTAGCTCAATCAAGGATTTTTCAGGTTCACTTCTTCAACTTGGATTAGCACATCGGGAAGATAGGTAATTACAATCAAATTTAGAACTAAAAAGAATATCATACAAATGAATATCATACAAATCCACCTTGACATTGATAACCTCTACATGAAAACTCTATACTTGAAAACTCTTCAATATCATCCAAATTAAGCTTAAGCCATTGGTTTCATCTCATTTTCTTGAGTTTCAATCCTTACTTTTCCATTGAACCCCTTTTTAGCAACCATGTTTATTGTCATAAATATGGCTCTTGTATCCCCAGCTGTCAAATTAGAGTTATCCTTTTCACTAGAAACATGATGTAGAATAAAGGAAAATTTGTAATGACATGTTGACCTATGTTACCTAGACTTAGGACATGAGTGTCGGACTTGTCAAGTCTCAAAAAATCAAATACGGGGACACTATCCAAATTTTGGGCAAGAGTACCTAGATTTTATTATGGATTTTTTTATAATACCAATTTTTAATGAAAAAGACCAAATTTGTTATGTTAATGATTTTATGTGGATTTAAAAAAAATAACTATTTTTAATAATTATTAATTTTTGTTATCACAATCTTTTATGATATTTCAATTTATTTATATATGAAAATGATATAATAACATTTTTAATAATAATTTGGAATTGATTTATACCAAACAAAAACTATTAATAAAAATACTTAAAATACACGTAATTTCTTTTTACTTTTTCCTTTTGTTCTTTTCTCGTAGACTCCCCTTCCCTCGTATATATTCATATATATATCATGCTCTAATTATATAGATCACATATGCAAAGTTTGGCTTAAATTTAAAAAAAAAATAACTATTCATTTTATGTAAAAAATTTCAATTGTTAAATATATATTAATATATAAAATATTTCAAATCAATATGATAGAGATATCAATTTGATTCCAAAATTTACATGAATGATAAATATAAAATATTTTGAGAAATCAAAGAGTTAGATTGTTAAAATATTAAATATAAAAAAAATTATGGAATGATGTAAAATCAGTTAGGTTGATTCAATCCAAATGGCACATTTGGTACTACCAATTAATGCCACGTATATACTTAATTATTAAGTATTTCCAATATATTTTACCAAAACACGTTGTTACATATGTTTATTTATTACTAGTAAAATCGTTATATAAACAAATTTTCATAAATTACGTTTAATTTATCAAATATTGCATTGCAATCAATTTAGGGCAATTTAGGGAAAATTACTTTATCAATTTTCAATTACTAAAAAAATAATATTGCACCACAATTATAGTAAAATACTTTCCAAAAAATTTAATATAACTCATTTAAGACAATTTAAATGTAATTGATAGACGAAAGAAATGAGTGCAAGTTAAGGAAAACCTAAACGTTTAATATTGCAAAATCATTATTGGTAATTGCCATATTTAACACAATTTGTATAGATAATTCCATAAATACATCAATATATATTTTATCATTATAAAATATTTCTTTAAATATGTTAATTGCCAAGATACTTTTATTTTTCACAATTTTTATAATTTTTATTGAAAATATGATAAGCTTTTAATTTTTAGAATTGACAAGAAAACTATAAATATTAGGCACTAAAAATGTTAATTTACCTTTTTATAACAGTAAAAAATATTTCTAACCGCAAAGTTGATAGAGTAATCAAGATTTTTAAATAAAAAAAGTATAGACAGGACCTTTAAGATACATAAACCTATACTGATTTTATCACCCCTAGATGAGGTGAAAATTGTATGTAACAAATTTTAGAAAATGGATATAGTAATAACAATAAAATTTCAATGACCCCTAATTACACCCTAGTTTTTTTTTTTTTTTTTTTTTTCATTTTTTTGAAGTCTTTTCTCTTTCTTCTATCATCATCTTCCTCCTACCATCGTCCCTCCTCTCTCTCGTCTCTGCAAATCAATTTCTTCTCTTCTCTTCTCATCTCAGTTCTCACCCACCGCAGTGACAGCTGGCTTTTGCCAGATCTGACCCGTATCCCATGTTGGATTCATGCCGTATCATGTCTACATAGGTACTGCACCCAAATTGCCGAGTCCGGGTAATGAAGATGTTGACCATATTACTCGGCTAGCTTTCTTCATACACTAGTTTCTTTTTGAAAGATAAAAAAGATGTCGTAGTTGCGCATCAATAATGAGTGCATATAAATTTGCAGGATATCCTATACGATGAGTTATCAATTTAATAAGCCACTTCAAATTTTGAGCATTGTGCACAGTGCACTCACAAGCAGCCTCATTCCAAAAATTGATACCACAATTATTATAAGAAACCTTCTTCACTCTGACAACTAAAAGGCTTAAAACCAGTTAAATATTTAAGAATTGAAGTCAAAACATATGGCAAAGTAAAAGAAGCATAAAAAGATTTCACTAAAATGTTCATATGCTTTATAAGTTTGCTATAGAAAAGTCCTCAAGAATTCAAGGAAGCTCACCTAGGTGTCCATAAATACTCCTCGCTGATTTCTGATTTAATTGATCAAAGCTTTAATTCTAAGAAGAAACTTATAAAACCCAATACTATAATTAACAGCAAAAAAGACAGCTCCCAGATGCAATTTTGAATATGCACTATATGACCGTCCATGCAAGTGCAGGCAAGTCTGGATGTGCTTGAGCAAGCACTGTAGTTGTAACAATGAATATAGGGAGAAAATCCAAATATAACAAAAACTGAGAACATAAGTAGAGGCCTAAAGATAAGAAAGATGGGCTAGAGGAACAAACAAAGTTGATTCATTAATGTATGAAAAACTTTACTACAGAGAAACCGTGCGTCTGTAAAGTACTTCATCATCACTCTCATCTTCCTCATCTGACACAACGTCACTTCCCGGTAGCTCCAATTTCCCACCCATACAGAATGAAGGTCCTAAGCTTTCTGATTCAATATAATCACCCTGCAATCTCTCTTCAAATCTCTGGTCACTACAATTCAGAAACCAGTTCAGTGAGCACCTAATCCCCTTGCTTTGTAACTTGGTGTACCTGGGTTTGATCCTACATTCCAAGCTATAAGTGAAGTATTCTGGAAACTCCACAAGCTCTTTGACCGGCCTCCCCATCTCACTTTTGAAGTAATAATAGCTTTTCTTCATGAGCTCAACTCGTAGTGCAACCAATTGGGGACATTTCATAACCATAATTGCCACATCCTCTAATGGCAGTCCCCGCCCCAAAAGAAACTCTATAGGCTTCATAATAACATGTTGATTTAGGCTTGCAATCTGTGGCATCTTCTCTATAATACAAGCAAACCCATCTGGGTCAATCTTGAGCTTCAGATTGAAGAAATACTGCTGTGAAGACAACTTAGCTTTCAGAGGTAACCCAAGAATTTGTGGATACTGTGCAATAACTGAAGCAATTGCTTCCCTCCGAATTCCAAAACTAATCAAGCAATCAACATTCAGCTTAACAGTTTCTTCAAGATCATAACCAAGTATATATGCCCGTTTCTCCAACATTCTAGCCAAAATCTTCTTTGGCAATCCCAAGGAAACCAAGTAATCAACAAGCGGCTTAATAACAGTCCCAACTCTCATACCTAGAAAATATGGATATTGTGTCACCATAGGACCAATATCTCTAGGACTAACTCCTATGCTCACCAAGTAAGCAACCGAAGTACTCATAGTACCTTCAAGTTTAAACCCCAACAGTTCTGGATACTTCTGTAGAACATATCCAATATCTTGCTTCTCAACATCGAGCCCCCTAAGAAACTTAATAACAGGAGCAAGCTCAACAACCACACTTGTGTGCAAAACCTGCGGATAGTTCTTAACAAACTCCCCTAGTTTTGACTTTGGAATCCCGACTTTTTCCAAGTAACCTAATACAGGTATCATGTTTTTACGCACACTGCAGCCAAGCATTAAAGGGTATTCGTTGATATCATCAATAGTTAATCCAAGTTTCTGTAAAAACTGGACACGCTCAGACATCACTTCGACAGTAGAGGGTAATTCTAGATTCTCTAATTCATCAGGGATAATTCCTAAGGTCTTAAGATAATCACAGATTTTGACACGGTTCACTAGCTTCTCTTTTTTGCCTTGAACAACACCCCAAGTGACAGAGGGCATCTGGTACTCGGGGAACTTGGTGGATTGAGTTGAATATTGGGAAACCCCAAAAACCCTTGAAGGGTTTTGTATTTGAGCACATGGGTTTTGGAGGGTTTTGTGTTTTGGGCACCAGGGATGAAAGTTATGTAGATTTTTTATGAGCTTTAAGAGTTTTTGCCTTCTGAGAACGGCTGATGAGTTCATTCCAAAGATCAAACTTTTCGGGGAAAAAAGGAACGACGATTTCTAATTTAATAAAAAGTATTAATACTCGTAAAGAAGAAAAGCAAAGAGGCTGGCTTTGGCTTACCTCAAATTGCAGGGACAAATGGAGATAACTCAAGCGGAAGAAAACACCCAAGGTTCTCTTTCTGAAAAAATGCGTTTGCTTCTTCGATAACTCAGCTGTTTGATTCTTTGATCTTCTTCCTCCTCTCTGCGTTGGATCGTTCAGTACTCAGTCTCAATTCTAGACGACATCGTAGTGGTTCTAATGAAAAGCCAAAGCCTAACCCTTTAATTTTAGGTGTAATTTATAAATCATCCCTATACTATGCGTTTTTAGAGGATTTAGTACCTCGATTTTATTTCAATATTTTTAATTTCTCTACTTTGCAAAACACGATTTCTCAGTCCTCCTACCAATAGTTCCCGTTCTCACGGTTCAAAACATTTCACTTCGCCCTTTATTTTTTCAAAAAAAATTGTGAGAAATTTATTAAATTAAAGTAATCAATTTTGTTAATTTTTAAATCTAGAAAATCGAGTTGTGATGATACATGTATGGATGGGTGAAATTTATTAAGTTAGGTTTACCAAATCTGCCATCAGAGTAAGGATTATAAAATATTTTAAGTTTGAAAAATCAGTTAACTTGCAATGCATATTTTAATGGGATCCAAGCATTTTTGGGTCAAGATATCTGTTGACTGATGAATAATTTATCTCTTAACTTCAAATCACACTTTGAGTCGTCTTATTTCAAGTTTGAGAGCTCATGCTATGATTGTTTTAGTAAATATTGCGCAAGCAGAAAATTCTGAACGTAGATATTACGAAAATTACAAATTTTGGACTTTGTATTGTGTTTAAATCATATTGGGTTCAATTTTGAGGCTTGTTTTTCTTATTATATATAAGCTTAATATTGTATTTATTAAATTTTATAATTTATTTATTTTAAATTTTATAATATTTTTAAATGTTTTAAGTTCTTTAAAAGTTTTTATGTTTCCTAATTGACAAGGAATTTAATTTAACTATAGTTACTTCTTCTTTAGCTAAATTAGAAGTTTAATTAAATTAAGAGTGTTATAGAAGATTAAAAAAAAAAAAAGGTGAATTGCAATCATGGTTACTCAATTATTAGTAAGTTTTACACTTCAGTCACTCAATTATGAAATGTTACAATTTAATCATTCAACTATTTAAAATTGATCATTCAAGTCTCCCTTCTATCAACTTACTAATGGACGTCAAGATGAGTCGTTAAGTCACTACTCCTCAAATACACCGTCAATCACTCAATTATTAGTAAGTTTTCGTTTTGGTTCAACTATGAAAAGTTATAAAATGATTATTAATGTTACCGATTTGTAATGGTCATTCATCTGTTAACTCAAAATGATGATGTGACACATTAAAATAACTAATTTAATTTTAGATTTTAAAAAAAATTAAAACAATCGAAAAATTCATAAAAAAAAGTTAAAATACATAATTTATTCACAAAATTATAAAAATTTTAAAAGTATAACTATATTTTTTTTTGAAAAAATTTAAATATTCATAAAATTCTAAAAAATTAAAAATTTCCTAAAATTCTAAAAAAAAAAATATATCTAGTCATATATATGTAAATTATATTTTTTTTCACAATTTTAAGTAAATATTAAGTAAATTTTGATAGGATTGGATAAATTTTAAAAAATTTACTATATATATATATATATATATATATCTAATATATCAAGGTACACAAATCCATATTACAACAAGTGGTGCATTCCCCTTTTCTATTGTTTTTAAATAATTTATTTATTTTTCATTTTCTATTTAATTTCTATAAGTTTAAAAAAATATTTTATATTTTTAATTAAATTATCCTTTCAAAATATTTTTATATTTATATTTTTATATATATATTCCTATAATTATATAGATATAATTTTTTTGGTGAAAGAAATACAAATCAAAAGCTAAAACATTAAGTGTAATACATTGGAATGGGTCATTTATCAATCTTAACCTAATTCTTCTGTCACAGATTGCCTTAACTATTCTATCTGCTATTTTATTGTAACAGCTCGTTTTAAGTGATATCGGAACAGTGGTTTCAGGACCACAATTCCGATGAGTAAATTATTATTTTATTTTTTATTTAGTGTCTACGAGATTTTATTAAGGTCGTATTAAAATTGCGTTAAGAAATTTTAATGTTTAAATGCTTAATTAAGTAGAAAGGACTAAATTGTAAAAGGTGAAAAAATTGAGTTCTAATAGTTAAGAGAGTCAGATGGCCTTATAAGTGAAATTTAATGGACTTGAATGGTAATTGTACCATATATGTTGAAAGTTGATGTACATGGATTTGGTATTATTGAAATTTTGATAAATTTTAAAGGGCAAAAAGGTAATTTAGTAAATAAAACTAAAATAACCTAAGAAATCATGTTCATCTTCATCATTTCATCCTATCTCCATCGAAAATCACCATGGAAAGAAGCTAGGGTATTCGGTCAAGCCCATTTCATTGCATTTAAGTGTATTCAAGCCCGTTCTTAATGATTTTTATGTTTTTGAGATCGTTGCAACTAGGTCTAGCTAGCCCGTACCTTCGTTTTTGAATCTATTAAAAATTCCAGAAGTTTCCATTGATGAATCTTAAATGTTTTTTTATGATAACCATGTGTTTAAAGCTTTGATTGTAGTATTTGGTTGAATTGTGAAGTTTTTTTTTGTTAGATTTTGATTTAAGGATTAAATTGTTAAAATGTCAAAATCTCAAGGTTTGATAGTGAATTTGATGTACAATAGGGACTGTTAAAGGGCCTATAATATTCTCCTGTAACTTGATTGTAAGAAAATAGTCAATTTGATGATTTTTGAGTTAGAGGACTAAATTGCAAAATTATAAAAGTTTAGGGAAAATGTGTAATTAATGAGAAGTTAAGGGTTATGTACAATGAATGAAATGTGAAATATGTATGAGATTTATTTATTGTATGTAATTATCATATAGATAAAAACTTGGATAAAAAAGACAATAACTGAGGAAAAGGGAAAATAGCGGATTAGTCCTTGCGTGTTGGTTGGAATCGAATAGTAGGTAAGTTCACAATGTTTCAATACGTAAATAAGTTTCTAATTTGCATTCTTCTAATATAGTTCTTTAATTAAATATTTATAGATAATTATTGAATGATTGCACATACATGCCCTCGTTTGTACTTTGGTACCCCTGTTTGTACATACGTGTCACTGTTTGTACTTCGATACCCCTGATTGCACATAAGTGCACCCCTGTTTGTACTTCGATACCCCTAAACGCACATATGTGCCCCTGTTTGTACTTAGGTACTCGTGATTGCACTTTCGTGCCCTGGTTATAATCTAGTAAATCTAGATCAAATATTATATGAGTTGTACTTAATGGTATTTAGATTAAGTGTTATACTATGTTCTTACTAAGCTTTGTAAGCTTATCGATTTTTGTGGATTGTTTTGTAGATAACCATAGTTGACAATTTGGAAGGATCATTCAACCGGCTCACACTATCCATTCAAGTTGTTAGTTTTTGTAACTCTTAGGGTAGTGGCATGTATATATATAGATGAATATGGGGTTGAAGGGCATATGATGTTTTGTATTAGCATTTAGGTATGTTTATGCTTTAAAAGTTATGGTTGGATTTGTGTAATTTAATGTTTCACCAAGTGTTGTCATTTTGGGCACTTCCTAATGCTTGTATATAAGGTCCCATGTTGGTATTTTATGATGTTATGAAAATGGTCAATTGATATGGGTTTTGGTAAGAGTTTTGAATTAGATTATATGCATGAACTGAAGTGTTTTTGGCTTGTTTTGATATGTTATGTTTGGATGTTAATTGTGGTGCCTTTGAAGGAAATCTTGGTTAGTTGAATTAGGATTCTTGAAATAGTATTTTGATGTATGTTTGAGTGATGTTTAGGTCCCATTAAGTGTGCTTAAAAATGTTATAAGGTTATGCATGAAATGATCTTGGAAAGGCTTGATTTTAGGTAAATTTTGGGTACACATAGCCTGAGACACGGGCATGTGTCTCAGCCGTGTGAGGCACACGGCTTGGTGACATGGTCGTGTGTCATATGATGATATCCTTAGGTTGCAAGTCAGTAAGTTACACGGCCTAGCACACGACATGGCACACGAGCGTGTGGGGCAACTCAAAGAGTTACACGGCCTAGCACACAGATGTGTGGCACGGCCGTGTGATTCTACTCAGAGAGTTACATGGGTGAGGACACGAGCAGAGACACGTCTGTGTGTCTCTAGTTCGAAGGTTACACGGCCTGAGACACAGGCATGTGCTTCAGCCGTGTGAGGCACACGGCCTGGCCAAACGGACGTGTGACCCCTGTTTCCAAATTTCTTTTTTAGACTTCTTCCTAAACTTTTCAAGTTGTTTCGAATTGGTCCTGATTTACTTCTAAGATATTTTTAGGGCCTCAAAGGCTCGAATTAGGGACGGGATGTAAGTATTTGATTGTTTTATGATGTGCTTATACTGTTGATTGATATTTAGTTTAATTGTTTTTGATTGTTCGGTAATACTCCGGAACCCTAATCCGGTGACAGATACGGGTTAGGGGTGTTACATTTAGTGGTATTAGAGCTACGATTTAGTCGGTTTTAGGACTAGCATAGCGGAGTAGAGTTTAGTATATACATGCCACATATACCCTGTGACAGTGTCATGCTTTTGATCCGCTCTAATATTATATTTTCTTATAGATTCAGATGTCAGCTGAGTCAAACCGAGCTGTAGTTAACGAAGTTGAAAGTAATGTTCAGGCTTCAAACCCTGAAGTAAGTAATAGTGCATCGATTCCACAATCCTTTGGTGACGAGATAAAAAATGTGTTTCTCGAATGATGAACCAGTGGTTTAATGAATTCAAGCAAGCAAATCTTACAACTCTGCCACCTCTACCCCCTATTGTGCCTCCTCCGACACCCCTAAATCCTCAAAATCTGTACCTGTGTCAGTTACTCAAGTATGTGTAGATAAAATCCAGAATTGTGGAGTGGAGGAATTCAGAGGCAAAGTGGATGATGATCCTGCAAAAGCCTAGTACTGGTTAATGAACACAAAGAGAGTCTTCACGGAGTTGATGTGCACTCTTGAATATTGTTTGAGATGTGCTACTCGTTACTAAAAGATGAAGCGTATTTATGGTAGGACACTTTGAGCACAATGACATCACATGATCATGGTAGTTGGGATTTCTTCCAAGCTGAATTAAAAAAAAAGTATGTTAGTCGGTTGTTCATTTACAAGAAAAAGAAAGAGTTTCTTGAGTTAAAACAAGGGAATCGGTCTGTAGCTGAGTATGAAGGGGAATTTGTTCAGCTAAGCAAATATGCTCATAACATAGTATCAAGCAAGGAGGAAATGTGTATTAGATTTGAAGACGAGTTGAAGATGATATTTGTATGTCTGTGGCAGCATTCAAGTTACGAGTATTTGTAGAACTTTCAGAATGGGCTCAGAAAATTGAAGAAATTTGCAAAAGTAAACGACAATCAGAATCAAGATTTCAAGATTTTAATAAAAGAGGGTCTCGTTCAAGCCTACACAATCGTCTCCATCAAAGAAATTTAGAAATGAGACAAATCAATCAGTTGCCCCTTCAGAGTTCACTGGCAGAGATAAACCGAGGCAAAGCATTTTTAAGTTTGTTAATTCTCCTGTGGCTAGTGTCGGAAGTGTAAGGAATGTTGAGAGAACCGTTCATGTTTGTGATGATTGCAATAAAAGACATTTTGGTGAGTGCCGGTCAAAGTCGGGAGCTTGTTTCTGTTGTGGATCTACCGATCATTTTCTTCGTGATAGTTCAAAAAGGAAGAATGTTTTTGGCAATCAATCAAACAAGCTTGAAGCAACTTCACAGATAGGCAGATGATCTGGAAATGCTAGAAACACTACTCCTGGTCGAGGGAAGAATAGCGAGATGAATGAACAATCTGAAGCGAGAACCCCAGCTAGAGCTTATGGAATTAGAGCTTGTGAAGAAGCTACTACTCCAAATGTTATTGCGGGTACTTTTTCTCTCTTTGATATTAATGTATATGCATTGATTGATCCTGGACCAACTCACTCGTATATATGCACTGCATTAGTAGACAAAAAGGAATTACTTGTTGAGTTCACTGAATATACTGTCAAAGCTACGAATCCCCTGGGTAAATGTGTTTTAGTTAATCAAATATGTAGATCGTGTCCACTGAAAAGTAAGGGGTTACGATTTTCCCGTTAGTTTGATGTTGTTACCTTTTGATGATTGTGATATCATTCTAGGAATGGACTGGTTGTCTGAGCATGATACAATAGTGAGTTGCCGAAGGAAGCAAGTTAGTTGTGTTAAGGCAGATGGGGTCGATTGTATTACAAATGTAATTTCGGCATTGTTAGCTCAGAAATTGATTAAAAAGGGATGTGAAGCTTATTTAGCCCACGTTCTTGATTCGAAAATGACTAAATCAAAAATCGAGCAAGTGCCAGTAGTTAAGGAGTATGCTGATGTTTTTCCTGAACAATTGCCCGGATTGCCACCAACACGAGAAGTAGAATTTGTTATCGGAATTGTGCCTGGAACAACTCCAATTTTGATAACACCGTAAAGGATGACCCCTACAGAATTGAAATAGTTGAAAGTGCAGTTGCAAAAGTTGTTAGATCGTAGATTTATTCGACCGAGCGAGTCACCTTGGGGTGCTCCTGTAACAGCCCGATTTAGGGCCTAGTCAGAATAGTGGTGCGAGACCACGAACCCAAGGTGAATTTATGAGTCTTTAAAGGTTTATGCCATGTTTGCATGTTAGTGTGAAAGTTTCATGAAGCAATTTGGCTAAATTAAGGTTGAATGGTAAAAAAGGACTAAATTGCAAAAGTTGCAATTTATGGGTTTCTAGAAGCATTTTGTATGAAATAGCTTTAGAATAGCAATTATGAGTCCTTAAATAGAAATTTTCCCAAATTATAATTTTTGGACAAAATTGGACATGAGTTAGTAAGTTAAGAAATTTTTTATGATAAGGGCATTTTGGTTATTTGTCTAATAAGTGATTAAAATAGGAAAAAGATGATAAAAATCATTCATCTTCTTCCTTGTGTGTGCCGAAATTTTGAAGAACCCATAGCTAGGGTTTGTTCATCTTTCAAGCTTGCTAGTAAGTTCATCTTAGCCCCGTTTTTGATCTTCTTCGTATTTTTGAAGTCCCGGTAGCATGAGTAAGCTATTTTTAGCTATAAAGTGAGCTAAAGTGCATGTTCAAAAATCTACCCATGATTGATATGCATGTTAAATGATGTTTTATGGAAGTTTATGAGAGTTTGATGTTAGATAAACATCTTTTTCTAAGTAAATTTCATGAAAGATGATAGTATGGACCATTTTGTAATAGTTATGAAAATTGGTCATACATGTTAAAAATAGCAAGAATTGATGATTGTTATAGTAGAGAAAATGATTCAGCTAAGCATGAAGTTTAAGAAAGTTGAATGAAAATTTTTTTTACGAGCCTTGGGGCAAAAGTACAAATATGAGAAAGTATAAGGGCAAAATAGTAATTTTGCCAAAGTATGAGTAAAGAGTCAATTTAGTCAATGTGATTATTAAATGATCTATTTATGACTATAGATCAAGAAAAATGAAGCCCGTATCGAAACCGAGGCAAGAACAAGGTCGAGGACTAAATTGTATATCTAGCTACATTTTGTATATCGATGTAAGTTTGTATGAGTTCTAAGCTTTATGATTTATATCATTGAATTGCTTAGTATAATGTACAATGTTATTATGAAATTGTTTAACGTTAAGTTAAACAATGAAATTAATGAGATCAAGTATGAGAAAGTCCGTATAAGACCAAGCCGAGGCATGGCATCGGCAATCAAGCAAGTTATCATGTAAGTCCAAGGACCCAAGCTTGGCATTGACAAGTTTATCATGTAAGTCCAAGGACCCAAGCTTGGCATTGACAAGTTTATCATGTAAGTCCAAGGACCCAAGCTTGGCATTGACAAGTTTATCATGTAAGTCTAAGGACCCAAGCTTGGCATTGAACAAGTTATCATGTAAGTCCAAGGATCCAAGCTTGGCATTGAACAAGTTATCAAGAGGAAGATTTCATATAAGTCCATGTCAAGACATGGCCTTGAAACCAAGATGAGATATCCCATGTAAAACCATATCCAAAATATGGCTTTAGCATCAAGTTCATGGTAAGAGATTTGGTATTCTCGGTTATTCATAGGAATTCATCGGGCAAACGAGATAAGCTCACAAGAGATAACAAGAAAGTTTAGTAAGCAAAATCATTATCAAGTGGGGACAAATATTAGTCATATTATGAATGATAAAATAGAGATTATGATTACTATGTTAAAGTATGCTGATCAATGTGATCAAGTGATACAAGTATCTTGTTTACTTCACAAGTATGAGACTAGTAAGTATTACAAGGCATGTAAGAACCAAGTATGAGCAAATAAGCTTTATAGCTGAAATTATGATACCATTGATTATGTCAAATGGTTTATTTAAGCAAGTATGTTGATATGTGTTTCATATGCAAACTTACTAAGCTAAATGCTTACGTCTTTAATTCTTTCTTTTCATGTAGTCCCGCCAAGCTAAACTGTGGATCATTGAAGTCGGAGCTCGTAGCACACTATCAATCGCCAATTTGGTATAGCCAAGTTGATTTTAAGTATGGCATGTATAGGAAACATCCATTTTGAGTAAATGTTCTTAGAAGAGCCAAAGCATAGGCTACTAAGTTTATTATTCTTTTGTATATGGCTAAGAGATTGGCCAAGTGTGTATGTCTAAAAATATCAATGAAGCATGTAGTATTATTCATGAATGAGATAGTAAAATTGCTTGTTGAAATGAGTATGAAATGTATCTATTTTCAGGATGGCAACTGGCTTGGTAAATAGCCTTTAAATGCCTACACGGTTGGACACACGGGCGTGTGTCTAGGCCGTGTGTACCCTGCACCTTTGTATATTAAGTCAGTATATCGAGGATTAGCACATGGTCTGAGCCCACGGGCATGTCAGGGTTGTGTGAATATAGTCAGTAACTCCCCACAGTTGGGTAGCACGGGCGTGCCCAGGCCGTGTGATTCAAGTCAGAATGCTAAGGTTTTTATGCACGGGCTAAGGCCACGGGCGTGCTATGGCCGTGTCAGATAGTCAGTAGCTTCCCACGGTTGGAAGACATGGGCGTGTTAAGGGGTACACGGGCGTGTCTCAAGTCACATGGGCGTGTGACCCCTGTTTTAAGGGAAGATTCCCGTTTGATTTTCGAAAGTTTACGAACATGAGTTTAAGGCCTCGTAGGCCCATGATATATACAAGATGTTTACGAAAGAGGAGTTTTTAATTCGGGACGAAATTTGATAACCCACGATTTCATGATTAAGCAAGTACAAGCATAGTAATGTCTCGTATCCGGTCTAAGCTTTGGTCTCGGGTATGAGGTGTTACATTTAGTGGTATCAGAGCTACGGTTTAGTCGGTTCTAAGACTAACGTAGCATGAGCACGAGTCTAGCTATACATGCCAGACGTAAGAATGTTTTTATGATGATAGTGTGACAAAACCTGACGACTTAAATTGTGTTTATACATATAGTAATGGATCCCGACAGAGATGTGGCAGATGATGTGGAAAGTAATGCACCAGCTCCCACAGAAGGGACGGTGCCAAATGAGAATGAGAATAGACCCACTACGGTGAGTCAAGGAGGAGAAGAGGCTAGAGAAGCCTTCCTTCATATGATGAACACATGGTATATGGAGTTCGTTCGTACGAATCCAAATGTACAACCCCCTCCACCCCCGCCTATTCCGCAACCTATTCCTGCAGCCCCTCAAGTGATAGAGGTAGCAAGAGGAGTTAAACCTCCAGTTGATAGGATTAGGAAACATGGGGCTGAAGAATTCCGGGCTAGAAAAGATGACGATCCGGAAAGCACTGAGTTCTGGTTAGAAAATACCATCAGGGTATTTAATGAGTTGTCATGCACAACTGAGGAATGCATGAAGTGTGTAGTCTCTCTTCTAAGAGATTCTGCTTACCAATGGTGGAACACCCTTATGTCGGTAGTACCGAGGGAAAAGATCACATGGGAGTTTTTCCAAGAAGAGTTCAAGAAAAAGTATATTAGTCAAAGGTTTGTGGACCAGAAAAGAAAAGAATTCCTAGAACTGAAGCAAGGCAAGATGTCAGTGACTGACTATGAGCGTGAGTTTGTAAGACTCAGCAAATACGCTCGAGAATGTGTGTCCACTGAGGCCATCATGAGCAAGAGGTTCGAAGATGGACTAAATGAGGACATCAAATTGTTTGTTGCTGTCCTAGAATTGAAGGAATTCGTGGTGCTAGTCGAGAGGGCTTACAAAGCCGAAGAACTAGTAAAAGAGAAGAGAAAATCTGAAGCAGAGTCTCGTAACTCCAAAAAGAGACAATGGAATAAGTCATTCCAATCCTCATCCAAGAAGTCAAAAGAATTCCCTACCCGATCGGCTAATTCCACTAGATCTTCATGGAAGGACAAGAGTAAGTAGTATTTGGGAAATAAGGCACAGACTACTTTAGTCGCTAGTGTGGGGAATGTTCGATTTGACAGACCCGAATGCCCACAGTGTGGCAGAAACCATTTTGGAGAATGTCGAGTGCACGAAAATGTATGCTTCAGATGTGGTTCGCAATGTAACAACCCTTACCCGAGACCGTTGCCGGAGTCGAGCACGAGGCATTACTAGACTTAACTACTAATTCAGGGCATAAAAATTGAAACTGTCCATCTGCGTCATGTAGACTAAATTGACTATAACTCGAGTTAAAAAACTAGAAATTTAAATCCGTAAATTTTCCTTGAAACTAGACTCATATATATCCTTACTGTAACTTTTCCAGAATTTTTCATATGGCCAATTAGTACAGTTTATTCATTAAAGTTTCCCCTGTTTCACTGACCAACAGTTCTGACCTCTCCTAACCTAAATTCAAATATCTCATTTTACAGTTTTTATATGTTGTTACCACTTATTTCCATTGAAAATAGACTCACTAAGGAATCTAGAAATATAAATTATGACTCATAATTCATTTTTTACAATTTTTAATGAATTTCCAAAGCCAGAACAGGGGATTCCAAAATCATTCTGACTCTATCTCACCAAAATTCAAATATCACAGAATATAAAATTCCTTTGCCTACTTTGTTTCTTTCATATAAAAGTAGACACAATAATATTTAATAATATATCTTATTTACTTTCTAATTCCATTTCTCCTATTTTTAGTGATTTTTCAAAATCACATCACTGCTGCTAACCAAAAACTGTTTCATTGCAAAATATGGTTAACTAGTTTATAACATCTTTACCAAATTAACAACCAAATTCACTCATACTCTTATCTATCCATATGTCACAACCGAATCAACCAAATGCACACAATAGATATCATGAATAACCTTCAATCAAGACATATAGCATAATAACCAAATGAACATAAGCCGTAATCAACAAAACCGTAGTAAAGCATTGAAGTTAGGCCATTTTCGCATGGCTTAATTTATACAAAACCAAAATCTAACATTTCAAATTTCAATCTAGCCTATACATGCCATAGGTTCTAAAATTCAACTTATAAAATACCGAAAACAGTCGATAGTGTGATAGACTTTGACGATGATCCCGAGCTCATAACTTGACTCCAAAATCTAATAAACATTTCAAACAAGCACATACAGTAAGCTATCATAGCTTAGTAAGTTATAAGCAATTACATAACAACAATGCATTATATCATTATATTAGTAAGGTCAATTTAAAATAATCACAATCGAGGTTTAAAACTATAACTATAATTTATATCACCCTTTCTAAACCTTCACATTTCATAGCCTTAAGGCCAAACACACACACATTCAATAATAGATTTCACATTGATCTATAAATTACTTTCCCATCTCAAATAAATACATATACATTTATACAAGTATACACATATATCACATTTTCTTAATTTCATGTGCATATATCACTTACCGAATTTATTCTTGCATTTCAAACCCATATAAATCACACATTAATATGTATAATACATAATTTCATTTCAATAGTTACTACTTACTTTAATATCCAAAAGATGATCTATCATCACATACCTGATCATTTTATTTCGTTTAACACGTTCATTAATCGATACACTTAAAGGATCAGTAAATCCGCACACTCAGTGCCAAAACCTTGTAACGTATCGCACACTTAGTGCCGTTACATTTAACATCTCGCACACTTAGTTCCAAATCCTTGTAATGTATCGCACACTTAGTGCCGTTACATTTAACATCTCGCACACTTAGTGCCAAATCCTTGTAATGTATCGCACACTTAGTGCCGTTACATTTAACATCTCACACACTTAGTGCCAAATCCTTGTAACGTATCGCACACTTAGTGCCGTTACTTAAATTTTTCCGCACACATAATGCCATTCAACCGATCTCGCACACACAGTGATCGGTGAATAAATCCGCACACACAGTGCCATTCAACTGATCTCGCACACACAGTGCTCGGTGAATAAATCCGCACGCACAGTGCCATTCAACCGATCTCGCACACACAGTGCTCTTAGCCGATCATTTCCTCAATCACATAAACATATATAATTTCACTATCAATATTATCTATACCCAATTAAAACATCTATTATTCATAGTTCATTCTTCCATCTCAACCCATCATATTCGGCAACCATTAATACACATATAAATATATATACATATCAAGGATAAGTCTTATCAATTATCAATTGCCAACACATTCGGCTAACATACAATATATGAACCTAACCACCGAATTCAATACAACCAAAATTCTTCTCTATTTATTTTCACATATACTATCACCCAATGTAAATATATATACACATACTTTTATCCATCTCAAATAATCAAGCTTAAATATTCATATATATATAACAACATCTCATTCGGCCAATAATTTTAAACAAAATTTTCTTCCATTTAACTCA
This sequence comes from Gossypium sturtianum, assembly GCA_025698515.1. NCBI lineage: Eukaryota > Viridiplantae > Streptophyta > Magnoliopsida > Malvales > Malvaceae > Gossypium > Gossypium sturtianum. The sequence goes on along the minus strand of CM046944.1, from coordinate 65,663,673 downwards.
TGTTTAATAATATAGATCAAAATTGAATTAATCCAATTGCTTATAACTTACCTCGGAAGTCGACAATTTAAGCTTCCCGGCTATTCATTCAATTTTGCCTTCCCCCGATCTAATCTCGTTTCCTTTTGTTCTTGATCTAAATAATTCCAATTTAAAATCAATAAATTTATATTCATTCAATTTGATCCATAAACACTTAATTTAGCAATTTATGAATTTACCCTTAACTTTTACAATCTATACAATTTAGTCCCTAATACAATACTCATGAATTACTCAAAATTGACCCAACTTCCTTTAGGGCCTAATCATCCTAAGGACTATATAAGTCCATATACTTTAATATTTTCTCAATTTGGCCCTTCCATGATAATATATTCACAACCAAATTTTTAATTAGCTACATTCACCTAAGACCCAAGAGTAAAATATTTTCATCTAGCTCAAATCTCCCATTTACTACCAAAAATCATCCTAAAACTCAAGTTATCATCAATGGCATAACCAACATACAAGACCATTTCACAAAATTAACACATGGGCTTTATAATAGGATGAACATTCATCTCAAAAATGCAAAAATCATTGAAAACCCAAAGCTAAAACTTACTTAATTGAAATGGATAAGTGCCAAACCCTTGTTGAACTTCTCCTTTCTTTTTCTTTTACTAGTTTCGGCTATGAAAGAGAAAATGATGAACATGCATAGCTTTCTTCATTATTTTATGTTTTTATCCCACTATGTTAATATAATATATTATATTATTAATATAAAACATATATTTAACTTAACAAACAAACAAACACATGATATAATATCATCTTGCCGTCCACTACAAGAAGAATTGGGGAAATTGCAACATAAAACCCTTTAATTTAAAAGACATATTAATATAACCATCCAATTTAGTAAATAGCTAAATTTTTCTTACTTACCCAATTTAGTCACTTCACTTAAATTAATCACTCAAACACACAAATTAATCTACGATATCATAACACATGCTTCAACATATAACATAAATATCAGATAAAAGATTAAAACATTTTTTTCTATCCCGGATTCGTAGTTCCAAAACCACCGTTCCGATTAGGGTCGTAATTGGGCTGTTACACGCAAGACCACTACATAAAAGATTGTCCAGAGATGACGAAAGAAGAGAGAGCTCAGAATCTGAGATCCGGGAGTATGATCAGAGAAGGACCGCAGAGAAACCCAGGAAGTGGGGTAAGAGGAAGGGGTAACCCTAGAGAGCAAGCTGCGAGACCCGAGGGTAGAGCTCCTGCGAGGACTTATGCCATTCGCGCTCGCGAAGAGGCATCTTCCCATGAAGTTGTTACGGGTACCTTTTCTCTTCATGATATTAAAGCTATTGCTTTAATAGATCCCGGATCCACACACTCCTATATTTGCATGAGATTAGCATTCGATTTGAGTATGCCTATAGAATCTACAGAATTTATGATTAAAGTGTCTAATCCCTTAGGCAAGAGTGTGTTAATTGATGAAATATGTAAAGATTGTCCATTAATGATTAGAGATCATTGTTTTAAAGCGAACATTATGTTGTTACCATTTGATGAGTTTGATCTCATTCTCGGTATGGACTGGTTGACTGCCCATAATGTAATAGTTAATTGTGGGAAGAAATACATTGAGATGAGATGTAAGAATGGGGACACCCTTCACATAGAATCGAGAAAGCAGTAGATTGCGGTATTGATTTCTCATATGACGGCACGCAGGTACATGAGAAAGAGGTATGAGGCATATCTGGCTTTTGTGATGAATGATAAAGAAACAGGGTCAAAGATTGAGTCAGTACCGATAGTATGTGAGTACTTGGATGTCTTTCCTGAGGAATTACCAGGATTACCTCCAATCGGAGAGGTTGAGTTCAATATTGAGTTAGTTCCGTGATCAGACGATATCTATTACTCCTTACAGAATGGCTCCGTCAGAATTAAAAGAGTTGAAGTTACAGTTGCAAGAGTTGACAGATAAAGGCTTTGCAAGATCTAGTTGTTCACCATGGGGTGCTCCAGTTTTATTCGTGAAAAAGAAAGATGGCACCATGAGATTGTGCATAGATTACCGTCAGCTTAATAAAGTGACAGTAAAGAACAAGTACCCTTTGCCAATGATCGATGATTTGTTCGATCAATTGAAGGGAGCCAATGTGTTCTCAAAGATAGACTTGAGATCGAGTACTACCGGTTGAGAGTAAAGGACTCGGGCGTGTCCAAGACGACTTTTCGAACAAGGTATGGGCATTATGAATTTTTAGTCATGCCCTTTGGTTTGACCAATGCTCCTACAGTATTCATGGACTTAATGAACCGCATTTTTAGACCATACCTCGACAAGTTTGTAGTCGTTTTTATTGATGACATCTTGATTTATTCCCAAGATGAGAATGAGCATCTTTGAGCACCTACGGACGATTTCTGAGACTCTTCAAGAAAATCAGTTATATGCCAAGTTCAGTAAAAGTGAATTTTGGCTCAGGGAGGTAGGATTTTTGGGACACATTGTCTCGGGAGAAGGAGTTCGAGTAGACCCAAGTAAGATTTCAGCCATAATGGACTGGAATCCTCTGAGGAATGTCTCTGAGGTTAAAAGCTTCCTAGGCCTAGCCGGCTATTACCGAAGATTTGTCAAAGGATTTTCCATGATTGCAACCCCGATGACGAAATTGTTACAGAAAAATGTGAAGTTTGAGTGGACAGAAAAATGTCAACAAAGTTTTGAGAGATTGAAAGCATTATTGACGGAAGCTCCAGTATTAGTACAACCTGAGACAGCGAAAGAATTCATAATTTACAGCGATGCGTCCTTAAATGGATTAGGCTGTGTACTTATGCAAGAAGGCAAGGTGATTGCATATGCCTCCAGACAGTTGAAGCCTCATGAGAAGAATTATCCGACACACGATCTAGAGTTGGCTGCCATAGTCTTCGCATTGAAGATATGGAGACACCACTTATATGGTGAGAGATGTCGGATTTTTACAGATCACAAGAGTTTGAAGTACTTGATGACGCAAAGAGAGTTGAACTTAAGGCAAAGAAGATGGTTAGAGTTGATAAAAGACTATGAGTTGGTTATTGACTACCATCCTGGCAAGGCGAATGTAGTCGCCGATGCTTTGAGCAAAAAGTCCCTTTTTGCATTAAGGGCAATGAATTCACAGATAACTTTATCCGACTGTGGTTCTATACTAGCTGAGTTGAAAGCTAGACCAGTATTCCTTCAAGAGATTTTTGAGGCTCAGAGAGAAGATAACGAGGTGCAAGTCAAAAGAGCTCAATGTGAGTCAGATGTTGAATCCGATTTTCGGATTAATCCCAATAGAATTTTGATGTTCAAAGATAGCGTTTGTGTACCAAGAAAGGAAGAGCTTATACATAAAATTTTGCATGAGGCCCATAATGGATGTTTATCTGTGCATCCGGGTAGTACCAAGATGTTTAATGATTTGAAGCAACAGTATTGGTGGCCAAGAATGAAGAAAGACATTTCAGAGTTCGTTTCCAAGTGCATGATTTGTCAGCAAGTAAAGGCTGAACACCAAGTACCTTCGGGTTTGCTTCAACCAATTATGGTACCCGAGTGGAAATGGGACCGTATCACGATGGATTTTGTGACCGGTTTACCGTTATCACCGAGTAAGAAAGATGCTGTATGGGTTGTAATTGATAGACTCACCAAGTCATCCCATTTTATACCTGTTCGAGTAGACTTCTCACTCGACAAGTTGGCAAACTTGTATGTTTCAGAAATAGTAAGACTTCACGGAGTTCCCTTGTCAATTATATCGGATAGAGATCCGAGATTCACATCCAGATTTTGGAAGAAGTTACAAGAGGCCCTGGGTACAAAGTTGAACTTTAGTACGGCCTTTCATCCTCAAACTGACGGTCAGTTAGAGAGGTTAATTCAAGTACTCGAAGATATGCTTCGATGTTGTATTCTTGAATTCTGAGGCAGTTGGGAAAAGTTCCTCCCATTAGTAGAATTTGCCTATAACAATAGTTTTCAATCGAGTTTAAAGATGGCACCTTATGAGGCTCTTTTTATGGTGTAAGTGCTGAGAACACCTTTGTTTTGGATGAACTCAAAGAAAACCAAATTCACGGGGTTGATTTGGTTAGAGAAGTGAAGAGAAAGTGAAAGTGATACGAGAATGTTTAAAAGTCATGCCTCAGACAGATGTAAATCCTATTCGGATTTAAAGAGAAAAGAGATAGAGTACCAAGTCGGGGATAAAGTTTTCTTGAAAGTGTCACCATGGAGAAAAGTTCTCGATTTGCCGAGAAAGGCAAGTTAAGCCCACGTTTTATTGGACCATATGAGATTACCGGAAAGTTGGGCGGTAGCTTACCGATTGGCTTTGCCATCGAGTTAGAAAAGATACATGATGTGTTTCACGTGTCTATGTTGCGGCGCTTCTGGATCGGACCCTTCACATGTAATTACCCGTCGAGGTAGAAATCTATCTCGACATGACTTATGGTGAGGAACCAGTCAAGATTTTGGCTCGAGAAGTCAAGCAGCTAAGAAATAAAAGCATTGCCCTAGTGAAAGTATTGTGGCAAAGACATGGGATAGAAGAAGCTACGTGGGAACCAGAAGAGAGTATGAGAAACCAGTATCCAAATCTGTTTGCTGGTAAGATTTCCGAGGACGAAAATCCCTAAGGGGGAGAATTGTAACAGCCCGATTTAGGGCCTAGTCGGAATAGTGGTGCGAGACCACGAACTTGAGGTGAATTTATGAGTCTTTAAAGGTTTATGCCATGTTTTCATGTTAGTGTGAAAGTTTCATGAAGCAACTTGACTAAATTAAGGTTGAATGGTCAAAAAGGACTAAATTGCAAAATTTACAATTTATGGGTTTCTAGAAGCATTTTGTATGAAATAGCTTTAGAATAGCAATTATGAGTCCTTAAATAGCAATTTTCCCAAATTATAATTTTTGGACAAAATTGGACATGAGTTAGTAAGTTAAGAATTTTTTTATGATAAGGGCATTTTGGTCATTTGTCTAATAAGTGATTAAAATAGGAAAAAGATGATAAAAATCATTCATCTTATTCCTTGTGTGTGCCGAAATTTTGAAGAACCCATAGCTAGGGTTTGTTCATCTTTCAAGCTTGCTAGTAAGTTCATCTTAGCCCCGTTTTTGATATTCTTCGTATTTTTAAAGTCCCGGTAGCTTGAGTAAGCTATTTTTAGCTATAAAGTGAGCTAAAGTGCATGTTAAAAAATCTACCCATGATTGATATGCATGTTAAATGATGTTTTATAGAAGTTTATGAGAGTTTGATGTTAGATAAACATCTTTTTCTAAGTAAATTTCATGAAAGATGATAGTATGGACCATTTTGTAATAGTTATGAAAATTGGTCATACATGTTAAAAATAGCAAGAATTGATGATTGTTATAGTAGAGAAAATGATTCAGCTAAGCATGAAGTTTAAGAAAGTTGAATGAAATTTTTTTTTACGAGCCTTGGGGCAAAAGTGCAAATATGAGAAAGTATAAGGGCAAAATAGTAATTTTGCCAAAGTATGAGTAAAGAGTCAATTTAGTCAATGTGATTATTAAATGATCTATTTATGACTATAGATCAAGAAAAATGAAGCCCGGATCGAAACCGAGGCAAGAACAAGGTCGAGGACTAAATTGCATATCTAGCTACATTTTGTATATCGAGGTACGTTTGTATGATTTTTAAGCTTTATAATTTATATCATTGAATTGCTTAGTATAATGTACAATGTTATAATGAAATTGTTTAACGTTAAGTTAAACAATGAAATTAATGAGATCAAGTATGAGAAAGTCCGTATAAGACCAAGCCGAGGCATGGCATCGGCAATCAAGCAAGTTATCATGTAAGTCCAAGGACCCAAGCTTGGCATTGACAAGTTTATCATGTAAGTCCAAGGACCCAAGCTTGGCATTGACAAGTTTATCATGTAAGTCCAAGGACCCAAGCTTGGCATTGAACAAGTTATCATGTAAGTCCAAGGATCCAAGCTTGGCATTGAACAAGTTATCAAGAGGAAGATTTCATATAAGTCCATGTCAAGACATGGCCTTGAAACCAAGATGAGATATCCCATGTAAGACCATATCCAAAATATGGCTTTAGCATCAAGTTCATGGTAAGAGATTTGGTATTCTCGGTTATTCATAGGAATTCATCGGGCAAACGAGATAAGCTCACAAGAGATAACAAGAAAGTTTAGTAAGCAAAATCATTATCAAGTGGGGACAAATATTAGTCATATTATGAATGATAAAATAGAGATTATGATTACTATGTTAAAGTATGCTGATCAATGTGATCAAGTGATACAAGTATCTTGTTTACTTCACAAGTATGAGACTAGTAAGTATTACAAGGCATGTAAGAACCAAGTATGAGCAAATAAGCTTTATAGCTGAAATTATGATACCATTGATTATGTCGAATGGTTTATTTAAGCAAGTATGTTGATATGTGTTTCATATGCAAACTTACTAAGCTAAATGCTTACGTCTTTAATTCTTTCTTTTCATGTAGTCCCGCCAAGCTAAACTGTGGATCATTGAAGTCGGAGCTCGTAGCACACTATCAATCGACAATTTGGTATAGCCAAGTTGATTTTAAGTATGGCATGTATAGGAAACATCCATTTTGAGTAAATGTTCTTAGAAGAGCCAAAGCATAGGCTACTAAGTTTATTATTCTTTTGTATATGGCTAAGAGATTGGCCAAGTATGTATGTCTAAAAATATCAATGAAGCATGTAGTATTATTCATGAATGAGATAGTAAAATTGCTTGTTGAAATGAGTATGAAATGTATCTATTTTCAGGATGGCAATTGGCTTGGTAAATAGCCTTTAAATGCCCACACGGTTGGACACACGGGCGTGTGTCTAGGCCGTGTGTACCCTGCACCTTTGTATATTAAGTCAGTATATCGAGGATTAGCACACGGTCTGAGCCCACGTGCGTGTCAGGGTTGTGTGAATATAGTCAGTAACTCCCCACGGTTGGGTAGCACGGGCGTGCCCAGGCCGTGTGATTCAAGTCTGAATGCTAAGGTTTTTATGCACGGGCTAAGGCCACGGGCGTGCTATGGCTGTGTCAGATAGTCAGTAGCTTCCCACGGTTGGAAGTCATAGGTGTGTTAAGGGGTACACGGGCGTGTCTCAAGTCACATGGGCGTGTGACCCCTGTTTTAAGGGAAGATTCCCGTTTGATTTTCGAAAGTTTACGAACATGAGTTTAAGGCCTCGTAGGCCCATGAGATATACAAGATGTTTACGAAAGAGAAGTTTTTAATTCGGGACGAAATTTGATAACCCACGATTTCATGATTAAGCAAGTACAAGCATAGTAATGTCTCGTATCCGGTCTAAGCTTTGGTCTCGGGTATGAGGTGTTACAGCTCCAGTTTTTTTCGTGAAGAAGAAAGATGGGTCAATGAGACTATGTATAGATTATCGATAGTTGAATAGAGCCACCATTAAGAATAAATACTTGTTACCTTGTATTGATGATTTGTTTGATCAGTTAAAAGGAGCTACACTGTTTTCAAAGATTGACTTGAGATTCAGATATTATCAACTGCGAGTTAAAGAACAAGATGTACCATTTCTAAATTTCTAAATTTCTTTGATGGAGACGATTGTGTAGGCTAATTAAAAAAATTATCATTTTTCATTTTAAAAATTCTCAACCTTTCACCTTTCATCTTCAACTCTCCACCTTTCATATCTTTGTAACCCCTTTCCTATTTATGTATTAGAAAATGAGGAGTTTAATCTCCCTATATATATAGGAATATACTACTTATAATGATGATGAAAAAGAATAGAAATGCAATATAAATCCCTCTTATTCTCATCTATTATTCTTGTGTTCTTTGTATTATTATTATTATTATTTCATAACACGTTATCAGCATGAGCTTACTCGGTAGTATTCAATATTTCATTGGAGAACAAGTAATCTAGACATACAACATCCTTTTTGAAGTAACAATCCTAAGATATGTGATTTTCTATGCGTGCTTGAAAGAGTTTGAGATTTCAATATTCTTAATGAAAAAAAAGTTAAAAATGGTCACTCATTTTTTTCATATTTAAGTATGAATTTATGTTTTATATATTCCATGGTATGCCTATTTATGAACTAAGACTTTGAATAATATTAAGGTATCAAAACCTTGAATATTTTTGCTTAAATATGTATATCTTTCATAACATATGTCATTGATATGATAACTACATTGTCTGTTAAATTATTTCTAATAAAGCCACACAAGATTTGTGAGAAATAATGAATTTGACTTTTATATAGACAAAAAAACCATTGTTTTTGTCCAACATTGTAACACCCCTAGCCCGAAAACCGTCTCCGGAATAGGGTTAAGAGGCATTACCGAACAATCAGAACATTTCACATCCATTTCACAACACTAAGTCAATCATGAATTAAACTGTAACACCCCATACCCGAGTCTGAGGGTTAGACCGGATACGAGACATTACTATGCTTGAACTTTCTTAAACATGTACTTATGGGCTATAAAATTTTGCTCCGAATTAAAACTTCTCCTCCTTACTCAAATCATTCATATCGTGGGCCTACGAGGCCTTAAACCTGCAACCGAAAACTTTCATAAGCTAAAGGAAACTTTTCTTTAAGACAGGGGCCACACGCCCATGTTGGTATAGGGATACGTCCGTGTGCCCTTAAGACATGCCCGTGCCTTCCACCCGTGGTCGACACTGACTAAATCCACACGGCCTGGACACGCCCGTGGCCTTGGCTCGTGTGACAATTAAATTTCTAAGTGTCAAGTGCAGACTTCACACGGCCTTGGCACACGCCCATGTGCCAACCGTGTGTATCACACGGCCTGAACAAACGGCCGTGTGACCAGCCCGTGGTCTATTCTGACTTAAGACATTAAGGTGCAGGAGACACACGGCCTAGACACACGCCCGTGTGTCTATCCGTGTGGGCACTTAGAGGCTATCTTACAAACCTTTTACTACTCTTGTTTGCATACATTCATATACTTCTTCAAAACATTCTCAAATCATCAATTGAAACTCATAAATTAACACATTTTGTTCATGAAAATAAAGTTTTCCTCTCATACACTTGGGAGAATTGTTCCCACAACATTTACAACAACTTAAGCCATCATCAATGGCTATACACAACCATTCTATAAATTCTCTTAGGCCAACAACATTTGGCTACAACAATTAGACTTCATCACTTTAAACAAATCCCTATACATGCCATGACTCTTAAGGATTTGATACCTCATACCGTGTGTCTGCTCGATAGTGTGAAAACATCTCCGGCGGTCTCCAACCCGAGCTAAGTAATGAAACCTATAAGAGATGAGAAAAGTAAAGGAGTATGAAATAATGCTTAGTAAGTTCATCTGCATAATCTGACAAATATTGATATTCACTGAATTTACATAACCCCAAGGCAATATGCCGAGATTTCTCATCAATTCATGGTTACTTACTCAATCATTCTTGAATCTTACTCATTCTATCTCTTAACATTTCTACCATGCCACAAGCCAATTCGCTCGTTTAATTAGCATACATTCCTGCACTGATCATCACAAGATCATATAAAACAACACATCAAGCATTTTCAATAAGTCGCTCATACTACTAATCTCTCGGTGGTTACGCACTTAGCCTACCATTGAATCTCTTATAGGGTGGTATTGCACACAGCCCACCAATCATCTATACCTATGGTGATTTCACACTTAGCTCACCAATCATTTATAAGAGATGGTATCGCACATAGCCCATCGATTACTAATCAATCAGGTGGTAACGCACATAGCCCACCAATAAATAATATAGTTGATGGTATCGCACACAGCCCATCGCTAACCATTAATAAGGTGATATCGCACATAGCTCACCGTTATTTACGTTCATGGATAATAATTCACAAGTATATCTCTATTTCAAATGTTCATTCGAGAACATCCTCACATGCTTCTATTCTTACTTAACTTTCTATGATACTCGTTATCATTCACACAGTACATTAATAAATCTGTCTCATGCAACTAAGGTGCATCAACTACACATACCCCACTAGGGGTTCATCATATATTTAATTCATCTCAATTCAGTTCTACACATACTTGTGCTACTCATGGTACAACCACATACATTCAACATATACATTGAATCATTTGAATTGTTAAATAACTCTCTTGAGTCTCATGCACATAGTTCCCATTATCATCATACCCCAATTGGGTCTTACATACACTAACATATCGATGCCACGTCCCTGACATGGTCTTATACGAATTCTTACACCGAGGCCATATTCCAATATGGTCTTACTCGAGACTTTAACCATCGTCCTATCGTGCTATACACCATTCCCATTACTCTCAATTTAATTCCATTGACATCTCATCAAGAGACGATTCTTACATTCATATAGTAATATACATTCCATACAACATTGGAATACTAAATCAGCTCATACATAATTGCAACATTCGCACATGAACTTACCTCGATGACGAAAGAGCCGAAAAGTACTTTTTGCCCACATTTCTCTTTTCATCCGTTCTAGGTTCGAAACTCATTTTCTTTGATCTAGAACAATGAAATTTACTGATTTAATCACTTATAAATCATGATATACCAAAATCTAAACTTTAGGCAAAAATGACTATTTTGCCCCTACACTTTGGCAAAATTACTATTTTGCCCATAGGCTCGTAAATAAATTTTCATTACATTTTGTTGTTTAACAAGCCTAGCTAAACATTTAATCCTGTTACAACTATTTTCAATCCCATCTATTTCATGCCTTAATGAACAAATTACAACTTTTGCATTTTAGTCCCAATTAGGTGTTTTCATGACAACACCTTTCACAAAAGTTGTTTCTCATCATCCTATCATTCATTTTCTTCCATAAAAACTCATCAAACAACATGAAATCTATCATGGCAAGTCCCTAGACTTTCAACCATATTGCAAACTAGTCCCCTCTTTAAAAAGCTTAAGCTTTGGGGACTCCAAAAGTATAATTTTCTTCAAGAAATACCATGAAAATCACTTACTTGAGTGGAAAATTGCTTGCTGAAATTTTAAGCTTCAAAAACCCCTCCCATGGCTGCTATTTTCGGTGGAGGAAGAGAAGAAATAAAAAAGATGATAGCTTTGCTTATTTCATCTTATTTTATTTCTTTTTAGTCACCTAACATGACCATATTTAATAGTCTTGTCCCCTTTAACTTCTTGACCGGCCAAGCCACTTAAACAGGGCCAAATTGCACATTTGGTACCCCCAATTTATAAACCATAGCTATTTGGTGCCTCTAGCAAATAAAATAGAACTTTCGTACTTTATGCGATTTAGTCCTTTTTCACAATTTAGCTAGAAATCGCTAAAATTAAGGCACCAAAATTTTCATGCATCCTCATAAACATGTTATAACACATAACATAACATGAAAATAATTTTATCTACCCTCGAATTATTGATTCTGAGATCACTGTTCCGACTAGCCCCTAAATCGGGCTGTTACAATTCTCCCCCCTTAGGGATTTTCGTCCCCGAAAATCTTATCAGGAGGATTTGCTACCAACATTCTTAAGATGTTTCCATCTACTCTTCAAAATCTCGAATCCACTTATCCTCAAGTTTCTCTTGCCAATAACTCTTAAGCTGTGATACACAAGGTCGAAATATAACTTGAGACCTAGATTATTCTTCCTCTGGGCATATACTCTGCAATCTACCAATTTGGAACTCTGCACATGTCCAAATGATCATTCGAATCTTTACTGGTTGATTTACTACAATTCGAACGACATTTCCCTTTCTTGGAAATTTTGTCAAACCAAATTTGAAATCTATAAGGCTTTATCTCACTTTCTCGTTAAAGCATTCACCAACTGTAGTAGTGTTGTCTTGTGTGCTTTGGAAACTCAGCTTTTAGTGGTCAACTACTTCTGACCATAACTCGATCATATTGTGAAATGTACTCTATTGTCAAAACATTTATGCTCATAACCGTACTTCCTTATTCTTGCATTAATAGATATGCTACTACTAAATCTCATACTAAAACTTCTGCATAAGTTCTAGATTCATCATCATTCAAATTCTATCTCAAGGAAACATCAACAACAGAAATCTTATCCAACTTGAATTTTATCACCTTAAATAAACTCATTCAGAGCTTATTTAAAATACCATTTACTATCTCACTTCTGAACCCTTTTGTTCTGAAAAGGAAACTCGCTCTAGTCATTAACCTCGCTGAAACTAGGATATTACCAACTAGAGTTAACTGAGTATCTAACTCACATTACTAAACATGGATCTTTCATTCAGACATCTGTACTATGTCTACTATCTGAGTAGTATCACAATAACTATACCCACCATTGTAATAGCTCAAGCCGTTTCCACTATTTCATCTTCAAAATCTTCTGTAGCATAAGATACCCTCACTAATTAAAATTCAGAAAATACACATCGATCTTCCCATGGATCAATACATAATATCTAACTCACAACACAGACACAAAAGTGATCGTCTCTGGATCACCAACCTGTCAACTCTTTCTCTCGATTCAGACTGATCTCAGTACTAGAACTTGAATCATATCTCAATACAATAATCTACTCTTTTCTCCATACTGAGAACATATTTTAAGCACACTCTCATCTGAGTTTCTATTGTTATGCTAATCTAAAACCTTTACTATCATCATATCTCACGATAGCAGGGACATCGATCGAATTCATTAACTCTATCCATCTTATTCGAAAACTCATCATACGACGTGAAACTTGTGATTTCATTTCTTATACTAGAATCATCACCCACTTCCTCCTCGAGGTACCCAATTAAGGTTACGAGGAGATAGAGGAATGTCGATTTCAATTAACTAAATCGACAACCGTTTAGTCTACTTTTTTCCGTCAGTTAACGTTCTCACACAATCACAATTTCATGAAAAGAACGACCACATCATCCCTGAAGGGAAACATGTATTAGTACATAATACTAAAGGAGATCATTATAATCCCATCCATGGCATTAACTAACCATGCATAAACCATAGGCTTCTAGCCAACTTACTCATACTTGCCCTTATATAACACGTTCCGTGTCATATATCGTAATCGTCTCTTCGTGATTCATTCACGAGAACATGTTTTCACTCTTTCACATGACTTTAGTACCAGTCTCATTTCTACCTCTAGACTCATCTATCTGTCCCATTGATCACTAGGGATAATCAAAGACGCATGTTCATCGTCATTCATGTAGGTACGAAACCAATGCCACATTCCCGAAGTGGTCTTATATGGACTTCAACATCAAGCATAGATGCCGTATTCTGAATATGGTCTTACACGATTCTCATATTCATTATAGACCCCTAGGACTTCAACCTCACATTCCACAAGAATTACTCTATTTAGTAGAGTATCATGTATCAACACGATACAAAGCATTCTCAACTATGCTAACATAAATTTTTGCATTAATCACATGCAAACTTATTCAATTTGACTCTCATAACATCTCATCATGATTTAATAGTGGTAAGGGGGGTGAAGTCATAAAGCCCCTAACTTGATTCTCGTGACTACATACATGTGATTTAGCATCCCTAATTAACGAAATATCATCATAGTCACACAACTCGCTCCAAGCAAGTTTTCATACTTACTCACGTTACAATGGTTTCTATCACCCATACTTTCGAACGGTGATTTCACTTACTCAAGTTTCACATTAATATCTACTTTCTCTTACTATTGCTTATTAATCTAGAGAATGTCTTACGGGTTTGAGTACATCGTTTACTTGATTGCCATAGTCCAACTATTACTTTACATGTCATCACGATGCCATAGCCTCGCTATGGTCTTACACGAAATCTCATATCAATACCAATGCCATATCCCAGATACGGTCTTACATGGAAACTCATATCGATGCCGATGCCATATCCCAGATATGGTCTTATACGGGATCATGTATCGATGCCAATGCCATGCCCGAGACATGGTCTTATATGGGATCACATATACCGCCATGGTCCAACCATGGTCTTATTCATCATTTTATCATTGAACGACCGTACTCATCTCCTGCATTCTACTTAATCAAACTTTTCAGTTTTACTCTCACACTAATAATATATGTGACTTTGTAACAAGGTCATAAGACGAAACATTATACCTTTTCTGTTTTAACAGTCACACGTGAGATTTAACCATGTGGACATATTTATCATAAAAAATGGCATCACAAATCTCAAATGCTTACTTACTCTTACTACTTCTCACATACATCATAGTACTTACTAGTCTCATGTTTGTAAGGTAGACAAGGTACCTGTAACACTTGATCAGATAGATCAGTATAGTTTACTATAACAAGCATAATCTCAACATCATCATTCATAACACGAATTATACTTGTTAGTCAGCCTTCACTAGCATGACAAGATATCAACTTTACAACTAACTTTCTTGTTATCTCATTTAAGCTTTACTCATTTTACCCAATGAATTTCTGTGAATAACCGATGATACTAAATCTCATCCCTCGTAACTTGATGCCAAAGCCATATCCTAGATACGGTCTTACATGGAATTTCTCATCTCGGTTTCGAGGCCATGTCTTGACATGAACTTATACGAAGTCTTTACTCGTGAACTGGTCAATGCCAAGCCTTGGCTGGGACTTACATGAAAGCTTGCCTTGGACTTACATGATAACTTTGTTCAATGCCAAGCTTGCCTTGGACTTACATGATAACTCTGTTCAATGCCAAGCTTGCCTTGGACTTACATGATAACTCTGTTCAATGCCAAGCTTGCCTTGGACTTACATGATAACTCTGCTTGATTACCGATGCCATGCCTTGGCTTGATCTTATACAGACTTTCTTATCTCATGTGGTGGATCGAGTACCCTGGGACATTCATCTTCAATCAGGACTTACTCATACTTAATCTCATTGATTTCTTTGTTTAACATAGCGTTAAGCATTCCCTCGAAATAATGTACATTATACTAAGCAATTCAATAATAGAAATCATAGAGCTTAGAAATCATACAAACTTACTGAAATTAGCTCAATTGGGAATCATCACTATCTTAACAAAACAATTTCGTTAGAGCCGAGAGACATCACACTATCACGGTCTACATATGGCATGTATAGCTAGACTCTTACTCACGCTAGGTTAGTCTGAGAACCGACTAAACCATGCTCTGATACCACTAAATGTAACACCCCATACCCGAGTCTAAGGCTTAGACCGAATACGAGACATTACTATGCTTGAACTTTCTTAAACATGTACTTATGGGCTATAAAATTTTGCTCCGAATTAAAACTTCTCCTCCTTAGTCAAATCATTCATATCGTGGGCCTACGAGGCCTTAAACTTGCATCCGGAAACTTTCATAAGCTAAAGGAAACTTTTCTTTAAGACAGGGGCCACACGCCCATGTTGGTATAGGGACACGCCCGTGTGCCCTTAAGACATGCCCGTGCCTTCCACCCGTGGTCGACACTGACTAAGGGCCAGTTTGGCAATGCTTTTGAGAAGTGCTTTTGAGAAGTTCTTTTCAGAAGTGCTTTTGAAAAATTTAAGTGTTTGGCATTGCTGTCAAAAAGTGCTTTTGAGAAGTAAAATGTCTATTTTAGACATGATATTATAAAGTAACAAATATGTATTTAAATAATGTTCAAATTAGTTAATATTATGATATTTTAGCAAAAATATAAAAAATAATTTATTATAATTTATTGTTAATATTTTAATAAATAATATTAAATTTAAATATTTCTGAGTAATTAATATTAATTATTTATTAAATTTAATTAGAATATATAAACTATATTTAAATATTTAAATATAATAATTAAATATTTGTAATTAGATATTGACACAATTGTATTATTTTAAATTTTTATTTTTTTATTTTTAATACTTTTAACACATTTGTAAAACTCATATTAGATATTAACATAACATAGAAAACATAAACGTAACAAGATAATATTTTTGGCGTTTTGCTCATTCGTTTCACTTCCATTGGTCCTCAAACTTGCATCCCAAGTTCATATGCACCTAATTATAGTCATGAAACACCAAATTAATTAATAATACTAAATCATATAAGATTAGATAAAAATGCTAATATATGCAAATGTGACACTAAACATGCAAACGAAGTTAAAACATGATATTTTACTTGAGGAGCAATGAAAAGAAATAAGGATCGAAAATATATGAATTATGGGTACTTATCAATTACATGGCACTTGGTAAGGTTTTGCCAATTATGTATAATCTGGGTGCCAAAGCTCGCAACCCATAGTTCCAATCCAAAACAACACATCTAGTTGCTTCAGAAACACAGATATACATACATTTGTGAGACAGGTAAAAGAGTGGAGGACATGGAAAATTATTTATTATGCTGTAAAGTATACACTATTTTCAGAGTTGTGATAAGAATACAATTATGGAATAGCTATAGTTGCTAAATATCTTAGGGTGAAATCACCATGAGTCCATGAGCTACTCTTCTCTTTCCTCGAAGTTTCTCATTGTGAAACTTTCAATTCACCATGGAGGAGTAAAACAAAAGAATACTTCTTGATTATTCAACCGTCGCCTTCCCTGCAGCTTGTCTTTCCTTTGTGCAATTGCTAGTCATCATTCACCAATATCTTTCATTTTGCCAAAGGGAAAAGGTAAACAACGTAAATTTAGAACCAATATAACACATAATGAAATCATAAATTAATGCCATTAAATACCAGAGCTAGTTAGTTGCATCTATCCTTTTAACAAGAAGAAAGTTTCTTCCTAGAAAATACTCAAACTAAAGTCAATCATCAAGATGCGATTAATAGTTGCAATTCTAAGCAACCTAATGACATTCTACAAACAGACCCTTTTCTTGCCAGAATTCAAACAAACACTCAATGAATTCAAACCAGAATTTGTTAAACTTGTAACCAAATAAGCCGTCCAAAATAAAGCTTCAAATAAGGTATGTGTTTTATTCCCACCTCTCGCTTATTTATTATTCATGCGATAATTCAAGCTAAACTTCTCATCACCTTTGACAAATAAGTAGATATCAGCATGCTCAACAAGATATGCATGGCAAAACCATATCTATGGGTGACTAAGCTCATTGTGATGAATATCAAAGGCTAAAATTCACTAACCTACAATTTAAGCAATCGCCTCCGATTCCACAACATCATATCAACTAATGTGCTTCAACCTTAAATCGCATAAAAAGGTTTTGGCTAAAAAAAAAGAGAGGATCCAATATGGAATACCAGATATATCTATAATGAACGTAGAGCAGAGGCACCTCAAGAACTAGCATAACAAAAAAAAGTGATCTTAGAAATAGCTACCTCCAATTACATCCACGGAACATCAAAGTGACCAATTAAACCAACTGATTTCATTTCTGACCTTTGACACTCAAGTCTTAAGTAAAAGAAGAAATAATATAGGGTAATATAAATTTTAACTTTGCAAGCCCCAAACACATAGAAAGTAGAAACTACATGCATCCTACCTATATCATCTAGTAGAATAAAAATCAGTGTTAAAACTTAATGATAATCGCCATTCTTAGCAAACATAAAAGTAGCTTCATATCTATTATAAAAATAAAAATAAAAGCTTCATTTCTATGTGACTATGTCACTAGGATTCGAATGTGACTCGAACACGTGTATGTGTCCGACACGGGCATGTTCAAGTTTTTGAAGTTTTTCCATGTATTTGGAGGGTCCTTGACAGTTCATATATTTGGGTATGTTTGGGACATTTACTTCTAGAAAATTGAAGAGTCGAGTAACATATCTTCACACCAAAATATTCATGATGAACTGATAAAATTTGATGGAGAATCAGAAATTAGACTAATATACTCTTTAGATCACATGATGGTGACCTTTTGGACATCAAAAATGTTATTTCAACTTACCGGTATCTCTTTCTCGCAAGAACTTGTTGATATTTCAAAGAGAACTCAAGGAACTCCTTTTCTCGATTTGGATGTACGTTTTGCGCTCTTGCGCTTGGTTTCATGGTTTCTGATGATAAATAGTCCAATTAAGACTAAAATGAGTTCATTTAGATGGAACTGATATAAGATAAGCATAAGTAAATAACTCAGGGATAAATGAACCTAACTCACATGAATGATCAGTAATATTCTTGATATTCAACTCAAAGCATGGCTACAAACTATTATCATTTGTAACTCGAGAGATCTTCCAATCATACAAAGGAATTGAAAAGAAAATGGAGATATACCAAAAACTTTGAGAAATAGGTTAACAAAGTGAAACATTCAGATTCTGAAATTCTTAAAATCACTTAATCAACAAACACAAAATTCTTTTTTCTCCAAATAAGCGGGAAGATATGGTTAATTGTAGAAAAGAAAACTAAAACATAGAGTATTCATAACAAAGGAGCGGGAAGAAAACTGAACAAAACTACAGGAACATGGCAATACAATGAAGAGTTACAACAACCTACCTGCAATCTGAATACTTTACAGATATTCTTTCTAAAGTGTGGAAACAGTGATAAAATTGAACTAGTCAAGGAACCGAAAGGGAGAAGGTAAAAGAATCAGTGATAAAGAGAGAAAGGCAAGTGATAAAGAGAGAAAGGCAAGGAACAGAAAGGGAGAAGGCAAAAGAATCAGTTGGAATAAAGAGAATTGAAGGAAAATTAGAATATGGAAAAGCACCCACCATCGAGAGATCGAAGAGAAGCGGAAAATCACCAAAGGAAAAATCAGAGAAAGTAGAAAAGGGAAAAAAAAAGAGAAGTGTATTTGGAAGAAGACGTCTAAAGGAAGAAGAAATAATAAGGATAACAAAGTAAAGGACTAGCAAAAAGTGCTTTTGCTCTGAGAAAAGCTAAAAATTTTGGCTTTTTCATCTGTAAAGAAGTTCTTCTAAAACGTTAAAATAAGTTGGCAACTGACCCTTGTTTTTTATTCCGTTTTACTGAAAAGGACTTTTTTGGCCAAAAGTCCATCACAGATGGAGCAACGAACGGGCCCTAAATCCACACGGCCTGGACACGCCCGTGGCCCTGGCCCGTGTGACAATTAAATTTCTAAGTGTCAAGTGCAGACTTCACACGGCCTTGGCACACGCCCATGTGCCAACCGTGTGTATCACACGGCCTGAACAAACGGCCGTGTGACCAGCCCGTGGTCTATTCTGACTTAAGACATTAAGGTGCAGGAGAAATATGGCCTAGACACACGCCCGTGTGTCTATCCGTGTGGGCACTTAGAGGCTATCTTAGAAACCTTTTACTACTCTTGTTTATATACATTCATATACTTCTTCAAAACATTCTCAAATCATCAACTGAAACTCATAAATTAACACATGTTGTTCATGAAAATAAAGTTTTCCTCTCATACACTTGGGAGAATTGTTCCCACAACATTTACAACAACTTAAGCCATCATCAATGGCTATACACAACCATTCTATAAATTCTCTTAGGCCAACAACATTTGGCTACAACAATTAGACTTCATCACTTTAAACGAATCCCTATACATGTCATGACTCTTAAGGATTTGATACCTCATACCGTGTGTCTGCTCGATAGTGTGAAAACATCTCCGGCGGTCTCCAACCCGAGCTATGTATGAAACCTATAAGAGATGAGAAAAGTAAAGGAGTAAGCAATAATGCTTAGTAAGTTCATCTGCATAATCTGACAAATATTGATATTCACTGAATATACATAACCCCAAGGCAATATGCCGAGTTTTCTCATCAATTCATGGTTACTTACTCAATCATTCTTGAATCTTACTCATTCTATCTCTTACCACATTTCTATCATGCCACAAGCCAATTCGCTCGTTTAATTAGCATACATTCCTGCACTGATCATCACAAAATCATACAAAACAACACATCAAGCATTTTCAATAAGTCGCTCATACTACTAATCTCTCGGTGGTTACGCACTTAGCCCACCATTGAATCTCTTATAGGGTGGTATTGCACACAGCCCACCAATCATCTATACTTATGGTGATTTCGCACTTAGCTCACCAATCATTTATAAGTGATGGTATCGCACACAGCCCATCGATTACTAATCAATCAGGTGGTAACGCACATAGCCCACCAATAAATAATATAGTTGATGGTATCGCACACAGCCCATCGCTAACCATTAATAAGGTGATATCGCACATAGCTTACCGTTATTTACGTTCATGGATAATAATTCACAAGTATATCTCTATTTCAAATGTTCATTCGAGAACATCCTCACATGCTTCTATTCTTACTTAACTTTCTACGATACTCGTTATCATTCACACAGTACATCAATAAATCTGTCTCATGCAACTAAGGTGCATCAACTACACATACCCCACTAGGGGTTCATCATATATTTAATTCATCTCAATTCAGTTCTACACATACTTGTGCTACTCATGGTACAACCACATACATTCAACATATACATTGAATCATTCGAATTATTAAATAACTCTCTTAAGTCTCATGCACATAGTTCTCATTATCATCATACCCCAATTGGGTCTTACATACACTAACATATCAATGCAACGTCCCTGACATGGTCTTATACGAATTCTTACACCGAGGCCATATTCCAATATGGTCTTACTCGAGACTTTAACCATCGTCCTATCGTGCTATACACCTTTCCCATTACTCTCAATTTAATTCCATTGACATCTCATCAAGAGACATTTCATACATTCATATAGTAATATACATTCCATACAACATTGGAATACTAAATCAGCTCATACGTAATTGCAACATTCGCACATGAACTTACCTCGATGACGAAAGAGCCGAAAAGGACTTTTTTCCCACATTTCTCTTTTCATCCGTTCTAGGTCCGAAACTCGTTTTTTTTTTATCTAGAACAATGAAATTTACTGATTTAATCACTTATAAATCATGATATACCATAATCTAAACTTTAGGCAAAAATGACTATTTTGCCCCTACACTTTGGCAAAATTACTATTTTGCCCTTAGGCTCGTAAATATCATCACATTTTCTTGTTAAACAAGCCTAGCTGAACATTTAATCCTCTTACAACTATTTTCAATCCCATCTATTTCATGCCTTAATGAACAAATTACAACTTTTGCATTTTAGTCCCAATTTGGTGTTTTCATGACAACACCTTTCACAAAAGTTGTTTCTCATCATCCTATCATTCATTTTTTTCCATAAAAACTCATCAAACAACATGAAATCTATCATGACAAGTCCCTAGACTTTCAACCATATTGCAAACTAGTCCCCTCTTTAAAAAGCTTAAGCTTTGGGGACTCCAAAAGTACAATTTTCTTCAAGAAATGCCATCAAAATCACTTACTTGAGTGGAGAATTGCTTGCTGAAATTTTAAGCTTCAAAAACCCCTCCCATGGCTGCTATTTTCGGTGGAGGAAGAGAAGAAATAAAAAAGATGATAGCTTGGCTTATTTCATCTTATTTTATTTCTTTTTAGTCACCTAACATGACGACATTTAATAGTCTTGTCCCCTTTAACTTCTTGACCGGCCAAGCCACTTAAACAGGGCCAAATTGCACATTTGGTACCCCCAATTTATAAACCATAGCTATTTGGTGCCTCTAGCAAATAAAATAAAACTTTCGCACTTTATGCGATTTAGTCCTTTTTCACAATTTAGCTAGAAATCGCTAAAATTAAGGCACCAAAATTTTCATGCATCCTCATAAACATGTTATAACACATAACATAACATGAAAATAATTTTCTCTACCCTCGAATTATTGATTCTGAGATCACTGTTCCGACTAGCCCCTAAATCGGGCTGTTACATAAACATATTCAAATATAAACATATATTCCCTTATTACAGTCTACGAGACCTTAAACACGTATTAAAAAGAGGTCGGGACTAAACCGAACACATACGAAAATTCTTGGAATTTTGAACATTTTTCAAAACTGAAGAGGTCACACGCCCGTGCAGTTAGGTCGTGTGCTTCATACGGCTACCAGACACGCCCATGTGTCCAGGCCGTGCCAAAACAGGGCATACATACTGACTTGTCCACACGGCCACCAGACACGCCCGTGTGCCATGGCCGTGTGAAATTAAGCTAGCTATTGACTTGGTCACACGGCCACGAGCACGCCTGCAGTGCCACGGCGGTGTAACTCCGCCAGCACACTTCAAAGTGGCCCTTGAGCCACACGCCAGAGACACACGCCCGTGTCCTTTGGCGTGTATGCAAAATAGGCCATTTGCAAGGCCAAAATGCCACCCACACCTGGGTCATACCTAGAAGCACATACAAGCCTATTTTCACACACAATTTGGCAACCAAATACATGTCAAATGATCAACTTATCATCCCATCCAATCTCATTGCTAATCATGTCAACTTATATACCAAATTGCACAACTAAAACACATGCATAACTCATCCACAATATCACTAGATTACAATGGCATCAATCCATCACTAAGCTTACCATTTATAAGACATTTTCATTGCCATCAAGCCATACCATGATATGCATCATATACCAAATCCACACATGCATATTGCCAACATTTATCTAGCCACATTTCATGGCTATTTACACATCTCAAACATGTTTCAAAACAACTAGCCTATACATGCCATATTCAAATATACACATCTTCAAAAGTACCAAAATAGATTGTCGATAGTGTGATAGAGATACTGACAATCCCCGGATCCGAGCTAGCTTTACTGACACTATAAAATAGAGGAACAAATCACATAGTAAGCTTTCAAAAGCTTAGTAAGTTCGTAATATAATACATATTACTCAATAATATCACATCAATGCATAATTAAACCATCACATAGATAAATACACAATTAGGCTCATCATCAATCTTAACCATATGCTCAAGTATCTATTCATTCAATTTTTAAGGCTATCATCAACCACATAGGTTCAAACTTACCTTGATCAACACATAGTTACTCACCATTCATGCTACTCAATTGCTCGATATTACCTCTCGTTCAACCTTTGCTATTCCTTTAATTTATTCACACACTTAGTGTCAATTTCATAACCGAAACATAATCGTCACCGCACACTTAGTGCCAATATGTTAAACAAAATTTATATCGGTATCACACACACAGTGCCAATTCGATAAGCCGAAGCTTCTATCTTTTCGTACACACAGTACTAATCATCTCTGTCTCATTTCTAATTTCGCACACTTAGTGCCCTTTAATTCAATTCCGCACATAGAATTTCTAATATCATAGTTATATATATATTCATTCAATTCACATCACATAGATATAGTTTACAACTAGTATTATATCCGAACTTACCTCGGACGTCGAAATACCGAAATGATCGATTAATCGAGCACTTTGTATTTGCCTCGATCTCTATCCGAACCTCTCCTTTCTTGGTCTATACACATTCAAATTCAGTCCATTCAATCACCAATTCATTCAATTTAGTCCACACACACATATTTAGGGCATTTTGCAAAATAGCCCTCACATTTTCACATTTGGACACTTTAGTCCCTATTTCATAAAATCACAAAATACACCAAATTTCTATGCACACAAGCTTAGCCGAATTCTTCCCATGCTAATACAAGCCCACATATTTCATTTATTTCACATTTTAGTCCTTCAATTTACACTTTTCTCAATTTAGCCCAAATTACTCAATTTCACTAAAAATTCAAAGACAAAATATGTTAATCTAACACATATCTTTCATAATCCATCACCAAAATTCACAAAGCTCATGAATTCATCCATGGCACATTTCATATTCATCACCAGTTCACAAAATTTAAGCATGGGTTTTGTAGAGCACAAAGCAACGATTACGGAAACGTAGAAATTATCAAAAACTGAGCTCAAACATACCTTAAATCAAGCCAATTGCTAGCCAAAAATCACAAAGCTTCAAACCCTTATTCTTTCTTTAACTTTTGGCAATAACATAGATGATAATAGCTTCTTCTTTTTTTAATTCCTTTTTGTTTTATTAAAACATATATATCATCATTTATCAAGTTACAAATTTAAACTTACTTATAAACATTATAACATATAATATAATTGGTTTTAAATGTCCATCCACCATCCACTAACTTAATAATGGCTTAATTGCCTCATAAGGCCTCTACATTATAAAGAAAACAACAATTAAACACTTAACAATCAGCACACAGTATTTTACACTTTATGCGATTAAGTCCTTTCTCACAATTCGACACACAGTCGATAAAATTTTCACACGAAACTTTCACACAGGCTCAATCACACATTATAAACATCAAAGATAATTTTAAAATATTTTTTCGACCTCAAATTTGTGGTCTCGAAACCATTGTTCCAACTAGGATCTAAACCGGGTTGTTACAACTCTCCCCCCTTAGGGATTTTCATCCCCGAAAATCTTACCAATGAATAGGTGTGGATATTCTTCTCTCATAATGTTTTCAGGCTCCCACGTAGCCTCTTCTACTCCGTGTTTGTGCCACAACACTTTCACTAAGGATATTATTTTGTTTCTCAATTATTTGGTCTCTTGTACCAAAATTTGAATCAGTTCTTCACTATACGACAAGTCTGACTGAATTTCAACCTCAGTAGGAGCAATCACATGAGATGGATTAGATCTGTACCGTTGAAGTATCGACACATGAAACACATTATGAATTTTCTCTAATTCAGGTGGCAACAGCAATCTATAAGCAACCGGCCCAACTCGTTCAATGATCTCATACGGTCCTATGAATCTCGGACTCAGCTTGCCTTTCTGGCCAAATCGAAGTATTTTCTTCCACGGTGACACTTTCAGAAACACTTTGTCACCAATCTCAAATTCGATATCCTTTCGCTTCAAGTCTGCATAAGACTTCTGACGATCTGAGGCCACTTTCAAACTGTCACAAATCACTTTTACTTTCTGCTCAGTCTCTTTTATTAGATCAACCCCGTGAATCTTATTCTCACTCAGCTCAGTCCAATACAATGGAGTTTGACATTTTTGACCGTAAAGAGCCTCATATGGTGCCATTTTAATGCTAGATTGAAAACTATTATTGTACGCGAATTCAATCAACGACAAATGCTTTTCCCATGAACTTTCAAAGTCAAGGACGCAACACCTCAACATATCTTCGAGAACCTGAATGATCCGCTCGGATTGTCCATCCATTTACGGATGAAATGCAGTGCTGAAATGCAATTTTGTGCCTAAAGCCTCTTACAATCTCTTTCAAAATCGTGAGGTAAATCTCAGATCTCTGTCAGATATAATAGATAGTGGCACCCCGTGCAATCTCACAATCTTAGCAATATACAATTCAGCCAATCTATCGAGTGAATAATCCGTTCTAACAGGAACAAAATGAGCTGATTTCGTCAATCTATCAACTATCACCCAGATTGCATCTTTCTTTCCTAGAGATAAAGGCAATCCCGACACAAAGTATATCGTGATTTTCTCCCATTTCCACTCAGGAATCATAATCGGTTGTAACAAACCGGACAGAACCTGATGTTTAGCCTTAACTTGCTGACAAACTAAACACTTCGACACAAAGTCAGAGATGTCCCATTTCATACCATGCCACCAATAAAACTATTTCAGATTGTTATACATTTTCGTACTCCCCGGATGCACAGTCAAACGACAATTATGAGCTTCGTTCAAAATTAGCTGAATCAACTCTGAATTCTTCGAAACACAAATCCGATCTCTAAATCTCAAACAATCATCACTATCAACTCGAAATTTTGAATCCGAATTCAATTCACATTGAGCTCGTTTTGCTATCATCTCATCATCAATTTTCTGGGCATCACAAATCTGATGTACGAACATCGGTCTTACTTTCAACTCAGCCAAAATTGAACCATCATCACACAGATCTATCTGAGAATTCATAGCTCGCAAAGCACATAAAGACTTCCGACTCAAGGCATCAGCAACAACATTAGCTTTGCCTGGATGATAATCAATCACAAGTTCGTAATCTTTCAACAGTTCCAACCATCTTCTCTGTCGCAAATTCAATTATTTATGGGTCATCAAGTACTTCAAACTCTTGTGATCAGTATAAATATGACATTTCTCACGAAATAGATAGTGACGCCAAATCTTTAATGCAAACAAAATCGCTACTAATTCAAGGTCGTGCGTCGGATAGTTCTTTTCATGCGGCTTTAACTGCCTCGAAGCATAAGCAATGACTTTTCCTTTTTACATCAGCACACAGCCCAAACCATTCAACGATGCATCACTGTAAACTATGAATTCTTTGCCCGATTCAGGCTGAACTAACACTGGCGCTTTCGTCAACAACGCTTTTAACTGCTCAAAACTCTGATGGCACTTTTCTGACCACTCAAATTTAACATCTTTCTGTAGCAACTTCGTTAACGGAGTCGCAATGATCAAGAAACCTTTCACAAACCGTCTATAGTATCCCGCTAGTCCCAGAAACTACGGACTTCAAACACATTCCTTGGAGGTTTCTATTCTAGAATAGCTGAGATTTTACTCGGATCAACACGTATTCTTGCAGCTGATACAATACGCCCCAAAAATCCAACCTCACGCAACCAAAACTCACATTTTATAAACTTCGCATACAATTGCTTCTCACACAGAGTCTGTAACACAATTCTCAAATGCTCAGCATGTTGCGCCTCATCATAGGTGTAAGAGGCCCATTTCTCCCGGGCCCAATTAATCAGCCTACTAAACCAAATAAGACCAAAAATAATAACAAAAATCCAATAATAATAGTCCAATAAATACAACAGTCCAAATACAATTAAAATGGCCCAAATTATGACCCAATCACTAAACTAACTTAGCCCAATTCCTAACAAGATCCGAATGGCCCAAATACCAGAACAAATCAACGGCCCGAATACAGAAATGACCCGACCCAATGGGAAGCTTCAGAAATTCTAGAGGCTTCCGGGTCTTCTGCATCCTGTTCCCCGTCAGAGTGCGACCTAAATCACATCGCCATTGAACGGTTCTCTCCACCTGCAACAGAAAGCAACAAGGGCAGCAACAAATAAGGAAAATACAGTAGAGCATTGGAAAAGGGAAAACGCGTATTTTTTTTTCTTTTTTGGCTATAAAAGGCCAAAGATTGTACAATAATTTTTAAGCACACAAATAGAAGAAATAGAAAACAGAAGCAAAAAAAGATTGAAAGGTGATTTTCTCGTGTTTTCTTTTCTTTTTCTTTTCTTTTGTTGATATTTATTTGTAAATAAAAAGAGGAGTAAGGGGAAGAACAGGTTACCTTCGAAAGATTCTACCCTCGTTCTCTCCGTCGCAATCGAGGTTGGACGAAGAAGTGGTCAATCGAATCAGACTTCCGTATATCACTTCTCGCCGTTTGCAATGGCGTTTTAGTGGTTAAAAGAGAGAATAAGGGGAATAAGAGGTTACCTTTGTAAGATTCTGCCCTCATTTTCTCCGTCGCAATCGGGGCTAGATGAAGAGGTGGCTGATTGAATCGGACTTTCGTGGATCACTACTCCCCGTTGGCAGTGGCGTTTTAGTGGTTAGCAGAAAGAGTTTTGGAATTGCGGCTAAAAACAAAACTTGAAAGAGGGTTAGGGTTTGTTCAAAATGGTATTTAATTTGTTTTTTAAACATGGTTTCGTTCATTAAGAAAAACGGCGCCGTTGGGCTCATTGCCATAGCTTTAAACGACGCCGTGCGAAGTTGCCCCGACCCGATCCGCGTTTTTTTTGAGATACTGGAATATTTATATATTTAGTCCCTCTTTTTCATACAGTTTTTTTTAAAATAGATCTGTTATGTGTTGTCTTTATTGCTTAATTGATTCTGGTAATTTATGCGTTGTTTTAATTTGGTCCTGTTCATGTGCTGCGTTTTAGATATTAAAATATTTGCCGGTTTAATCCTTTATTTTCTATGCGAAAATGCAATGTGATCCTCTATTCTGTTTAAATAATTAGGTTTATTTATATAATGGCCTTCTAATTTTATTTCTTTTATTATTTTGATTAAGTGTTAAATTTTTTTACAAATCTTGTATTTTTAGTCTTAAATTTATTTATTATTCAAGTTATTTTAATCCAGATTATTTTGAAATCTATTTTGTAATGTTATAATTGGTTTTATTTTCCATTTATATGTTTTTATATTTATTGTAAAAAATATTTAATTCCAAATTATATACCATGTATTGCTTTGATAATTTATGTAATGTTAATTTTAAAAAAAACGATTATACGATGTTATTTTATACGTACATGTATATATAATAATAAAATCGTATTTTATTATATACTTTAATTTATTTCATACATTTTTTTAAATTTTATTACTCATATGCGTTTATATATATGTTTAAATGAGTAAGTTCCTTTTAAAATACGTATTTAATAAATTCATTCATAAATTATTTTATTTTAAATAATTCCGTAAAGTGTTAATTTCAAAATCAATTTACTTTAAATATATTTCTTAGCATCCAAGATTTCATTTTATATTAATTTGCCATTGTCAATTTTTGCAGAATTATTATATCTTGTAGCTTATTGTTAATAACATTGAATTTGTGTGTATTTCATGCTTAATGCTTCTGAATCATGTTATTGTTTTATGCTTCAAATTACAATATATTCAAGCCTGTACTAAATGTTTTATTAAAAATGCATATTGAGCCAATTTTAAGATGGTGTATTTAAAATTTTTAAGATAAGGCAATATTTGTGTGTTTGGAAGTTCAGAAAATTATGCCCTAACGTGCTGGGTGTCAATGTAACACCCCAAACCCGGCCCATTCACTACGACCGAATTTGAAATGCCACTGCGGAACACGTTCGAAAATATTCTTACTTAAGAGTAAAAATCGTTAAAAATTTGTTTCCTTTAATAAAACCCTTTTAAGTGACTTAAAATATTTCAGTAAAAATTAAATTATTATGAAAACACCGATTCAAAACTTTATTATACACACTTAAGAAAATAAAATCATTTGCAATCAATATTTAAATTGTCAATCCATAATAAATATAATAATTAAAATTAATGAAAAATACTTAAACAACCTTAAATACTTTAATGGGCCTTATGACAATAAAGACTTAATCAAAATATCAAACTATAAATACTTAATTAATTAAATTGTCTTACGCATGGGCCACCTCGTATCCACTCCAACCGGTCCGATCATCATATCACCCGCGATGTTTGATAAAATATTTGGGTGAGTCACACGGACTCGGTGTGTAATTAAACCACTGAATTCCACCCACATGTTAACCACATATTATCCCATATATCGGATAACAAATATCATATTCACATATTACCACATTCAGGCTTGGCCCATATTCATATCACATTCATATAATAGGGTAGTTAACCACATAATTTCCACATACCGGGCTTAGCCCATTTCCACACCGATCCACATTCATATCTTTGGGCTTTGCCCATTTCCACATTAATCCACATATCATATTGGGCTTGGCCCATTTCCACATATGTTCACATACGAAATCATGCAATTATGAAGCCCAACCCAAACCTAGGGTCCATCCGCTACACACCCCCTTATCCAGCCTACCACACACCAGGGGATTATCAAATCACCCTCTCCTTTTCACTCCAAAGGCAATCACTGCCGTCCACGTGCAATTAAGCACAATAGTCCACAACGCGACCTCAGTCAGCGCCAATCCACGATGTAGCCGTAGCTAACACCAAAACCACGATGGGACACATAGTCACTCATCAACCACGATATGGCACATAGCTCATATCAACCACGATGAGGCACAGAGCTACTCATCAAACCACGCGAACTTAATCGCAAATAATCCACAACGTGACCTCAGTCAACGTCAATCCACGATGTAGCTCAAGGCTAACATCAAACCACGTACTCGAAGTACACCCTGTCCTTCTTTCATAACCCACCCATGCACATGCAACATAAAATAATGCCATGATAATGCATGTACATGTTATTTAGCATATTATCACATATTCACATCAATAATCACATTTTATCAGATTCGGTACTTACCGGATTATCGACATACCCCTTGAGGGTATCCATCTCATAACTTTTACTGCACTTGTTAGTACACAATCAACACATACAGATATAGCAAAAACCCGAAAAACGGTGGGTTAATCACACACCTGACTTTCTAGCGAAATTCCGAACTACTCGAATCTAACACGATCTAGAATCCCGATACTCTGCTTACTTTTGTCGATTAGCCCCTAAAAATCATAATACACAATCGGTCACACTGAAACTTATAAAATGGTCTATGGCCGAATACCACATTAACTCACCTTGAGTAGTCGAATCCAAGAGGCTCTTCTAAGACTCCTTAACGCTGGCACTATTGTTGCTTGTGAAGACTAAATGAGAATAGGTCGGCTCTTTTATGGTGAAGAAGAAAACACAAAAGTAGAGGGAGTTTACTGCCTAGAGGATTCGGCTATGGTTCACCAAAGTATTTCGGCTTTTAAAAGAATTCTTAAAGAAAGGAAGAGGAGAAGAAGTTGAGCAATACGGCAACGGTGGCAAAGGGAAGATTCGGCTAACAAAAATAAAAGAAAGGAATTGGGAAAGGGATATAGATTCGGCCAAGAACAAATAGAAAAGAGGAATGAAACATAAGCGGCTTTGCACAAGGGAAAAGGGCACTAATGGGGAAAAGAAACTAAATTCGCACCCCTATTTATACTACTCAATTTCTACTCCTACCTCCTCTCAAATTCCACTTCCTTCTCCTATAATAACTCTTGAACACATATTCAAAATATATAAAATAAATCTATACTAATCTTCTATTTATCAACTTAAAATAAATCCACCTTAATTAATAGAATAAAAATTATCCATCATTAATCCCTTATCAAACTCCTAAATCATCTCTTATCACCTCTTCAAAAACAAATAAGATAAAATAAAAGCTTTATCTCCTCTTTATCTCTTATCCACATTTAAACTAAATAAAATAACACCTCTATTATCTAAAATAAATAATACAACCATTATCTCTACCTATTCAAAATAAACAAATAAAATAAATCCAACACTTATCCTTACTCCAAATTAATTTCAAAAGGATAAAAGCTTAATCCACTTTAATTAAAAGTCTAATTGTCGTCCAATGCTTCTCTCTCTCTGACGCCAAAAGCCAAAATTAAAACACCTAACTCGCTGCTCCCGTGCCTTGAACCCCGGACTGTTGGAACCCTCAATCGCAGTAACGTCCCCGCCACTTTGCCAAGGCGGCTGATCGTGATATAGTTCACCCCAGAACTCCTTTTAACACCTCTTTCCCTAGCTCCCCTTTTCCTAACGCCAAAGCAAAATAAAAACACGCCCATGCCGCCAACGGATTCGAACAAAGGCCCTTGTTGCCGCAAGCCGCATATAGCGCTCCAAGCCACTCTGCCGTGGCGTTTTTATGACATAAACTCGCCACAACTAATTTTAAAGCCTCTTTATCTTGCTCCCCTCTTAACGCTAAAAGCAAAATTAAAACACCCATTTGCTTTCCACGCTACTCGAACTCTGGACCCTTGTTGGCGTCATTCCGGCCTTAAGTGGCGTCCTTAAGCCACTTTACCAAGCCCCCTTCGTGACCCAAAACGCCCACAAATTATTCTTAAGGCCTCCTCACCTAATTTCCTCTTTTACACTTAAATCCAAAATTTTTCCAAAGCTTTCACCCTCATTCTAAAGTTCTAAAAACTCTTAAAACATCTCCAAATACCCTTAAAACCCACTAGCACTTGGGTTATGCTCCAAACGCATGACCCCTAATCTAGGATGTTACAGCTTCTACCCTCCTTAAAAATAATTTCGTCCTCGAAATTACTTACTAACGAATAATCGTGACATCCTAACTCACCGCACTACGCTTATGTCGCGCACTCTGATCTTAACAAATCTAACACATCCCATAGAACTCATTTCTAACGTTGCGATTTAATCGATTAAAAGTTTTATGCATTAGTATTTGTTCCAATCGTTTAACCGCGAACAATTTTATGAAAAGAATTTCTAGAAGTGGTTCTTTCGATCGAACAAAGTTTCAGTTCAAGTTCACTACTCTAATTCGTAGAGTCACATTCATTCCTCAATAGAGGCACATTCATTCATCAACAAGAACACATTCATTCAAAGTGGTATCCACCACACACATTCACCGGACATTTCTCGCCGCTTCTATCCTGTGGGTATTTCCGTCATTTGTCCTACTGTGGTATTTTGGTAATAAATCAGGGATCAATTCAAAATCTTTACAAATCAAAGGTTACTTAAAAATTTTCAAAACTTAAGGGTATTTTGAAAATTTCCAAATCAAAAGTATTATGGAAATTTCAAAAATCAAGGTTATTTTGGTAATTTAAGTCGAGTATTTTAGTAAATTTCCAAATCTGGGTATCTTAACATTTTGCAAAAATAGAATTTCCTGGTATTTCTGTAAAGTAGAAATATTTTAGCAAACGTCGAGGGTATTTTTGAAAATCTTAAAAACTAAGGGTATTTTAGTAATTTACAACACATGGGCATTTTAGTAATTTTCCCAAATCAAAGTACATTGAATTTTTACAAAATAGAGTTTTGGACACTTTTGCAAAATAGAGGAATTTTATTTAAAATCAAGGGTAATATGGTACTTTTAGAAACCAAGGGCATTTTCGTAATTCTTCCACCGTGGGGTATTTTAGTAATTTGGCAATTTGGAAAATTTTTCGAGAAATTTTCAAAATAGATTTTGTTACAAATCGAAGGGTAATTTAAGGATTTAAAACTAAGGTTTTTATAAAATCGCATGGCTAGTCCCTTTCGGGTTTTAATTATCGGGTTTAGCCTGTGAATAAGTCCTCTTAGTTAGGGTTAACCGTAGCTACGCACTGCAGGTAGGATTCGAGTAGAGAGGAGGTGAGTCGCTAGGACTCGCTTAAGTACCAAGCTCTTCATCGAATACCAATCCTAGACATGCGTACTATGGTTGCCACACCTTAACTCTGTGACTTAGTTCACGGTGTTTGTTTAATGGTCCTTAAGTCTTATGCACTTGTGTTTGAGTAGACTAGTCCTAGGGTTTAATAGCCCTAATATTCTAATCTACGAGCCCAAATAAGCCCATAACAGTTCACATAAACAATCACTTCAATAATTAGAAGTACTTACACTGTGGACTTGGGTTCTGAGATACAAAGCCATGCGAATAACTCAAAATAAAGCCCATATTTTGAAAAGCCCATTTTCAAAACATTTTTGGACCCAAAACCCTCAAAGTCGAGTTTTGAACCGGCTCGATACCAATTTGTAACACCCCAAACCCGGCCCATTCACTACGAATCGAATTTGAAATGCCATCTGCGAACACGTTCGAAAATATTCTTACTTAAGAGTAAAAATCGTTAAAAATTTGTTTCCTTTAATAAAACCCTTTTCGTGACTTAAAATATTCCAGGTAAAAATTTAATTGTTATAAAAACACCGGATTCAAAACTTTATTATACACACTTAAGAAAATAAAATCATTTGCAATCAATATTTAAATTGTCAATCCATAATAAATATAATAATTAAACTTAATGAAAAATACTTAAACAACCTTAAATACTTTAATGGGCCTTATTACAATAAAGACTTAATCAAAATACTGAAACTATAAATACTTAATTAATTAAATTATCTTCTGCATGGGCCACCTCGTATCCACTCCAATCCGGTCCGATCATCATATCACCTGCGATGTTTGATAAAATATTTGGGTGAGTCACACGGACTCGGTGTGTAATTAAACCACTGAATTCCACCCACATGTTAACCACATATTATCCCATATATCAGATAACAAATATCATATTCACATATTACCACATTCTGGGCTTGGCCCATATTCATATCACATTCATATAATAGGGTAGTTAACCACATAATTTCCACATACTGGGCTTAGCCCATTTCCACACTGATCCACATTCATATACTGGGCTTTGCCCATTTCCACATTAATCCACATATCATATTGGGCTTGGCCCATTTCCACATATGTTCACATACGAAATCATGCAATTATGAAGCCCAACCCAAACCTAGGGTCCATCCGCTACACACCCCCTTATCCAAATTTACCACACACCGGGGGATTATCAAATCACCCTCTCATTTTCACTCCAAAGGCAATCACGCCGTCCCACGTGCAATTAAGCACAATAGTCCACAACGCGACCTCGGTCGGCGCCAATCCACGATGTAGCCGTAGCTAACACCAAAACCACGATGGGACACATAGTCACTCATCAACCACGATATGGCACATAGCTCATATCAACCACGATGAGGCACAGAGCTACTCATCAAACCACGCGAACTTAATCGCAAATAATCCACAACGTGACCTCGATCCAACGTCAATCCACGATGTAGCTCAAGGCTAACATCAAACCACGTACTCAAGTACACCCCGTCCTTCTTTCATAACCCACCCATGCACATGCAACATAAAATAATGCCATGATAATGCATGTACATGTTATTTAGCATATTATCACATATTCACATCAATATTCACATTTTATCGATTCGGTACTTTACAGGATTATCGACATACCCTTTGAGGGTATCCATCTCATAACTTTTATCGCACTTGTTAGTACACAATCAACACATACGATATAGCAAAACCCGGAAAACGGTGGGTTAATCACACACCTGAATTTCTAGCGAAATTCGAACTACTCGAATCTAACACGATCTAGAATCCCGATACTACGCTTACTTTTGTCGATTAGCCCCTAAAATCATAATACACAATCGGTCACACCAAATCGATAAAATGGCCTATGGCCGAATACCACATTAACTCACCTTGAGTAGTCGAATCCAAGAGGCTCTTCTAAGACTCCTTAACGCTGGCACTATTGTTGCTTGTGAAGACTAAATGAGAATAGGTCGGCTCTTTTATGGTGAAGAAGAAAACACAAAAGTAGAGGGAGTTTACTGCCTAGAGGATTCGGCTATGGTTCACCAAAGTATTTCGGCTTTTAAAAGAATTCTTAAAGAAAGGAAGAGAAGAAGAAGTTGAGCAATACGACAGCGGTGGCAAAGGGAAGATTCGGCTAACAAAAATAAAAGAAAGGAATTGGGAAAGGGATATAGATTCGGCCAAGAACAAATAGAAAAGAGGAATGAAACATAAGCGGCTTTGCACAAGGGAAAAAGGGCACTAATGGGGAAAAGAAACTAAATTCGGCACCCCTATTTATACTACTCAATTTCTAGCACTCCTACCTCCTCTCAAATTCCACTTCCTTCTCCTATAATAACTCTTGAACACATATTCAAAATATATAAAATAAATCTATACTAATCTTCTATTTATCAACTTAAAATAAATCCACCTTAATTAATAGAATAAAAATTATCCATCATTAATCCCTTATCAAACTCCTAAATCATCTCTTATCACCTCTTCAAAAACAAATAAGATAAAATAAAAGCTTTATCTCCTCTTTATCTCTTATCCACATTTAAACTAAATAAAATAACACCTCTGTTATCTAAAATAAATAATACAACCATTATCTCTACCTATTCAAAATAAACAAATAAAATAAATCCAACACTTATCCTTACTCCAAATAAATTTCAAAAGGATAAAAAGCTTAATCCACTTTCAATTAAAAGCCTAATTGCCGTCCAATGCTTCTCTCTCTCTTGACGCTTAAAGCCAAAATTAAAACACCCAACTCTTTCTCCGTGCCTTGAACCCGGGACTGTTGGAACCTCAATGCGTGTAACGTCCCCGCCACTTTGCCAAGGCGCCGATCGTGATATAGTTCACCCCAACTCCTTTTAACACCTCTTTCCCTAGCTCCCCTTTCCTAACACCAAAGCAAAATAAAAACACGCCCATGCCGCCAACGGATTCGAACAAAGGCCCTTGTTGCCGCAAGCCGCATATAGCGCTCCAAGCCACTCTGCCGTGGCGTTTTTATGACATAAACTCGCCACAACTAATTTTAAAGCCTCTTTATCTTGCTCCCCTCTTAACGCTAAAAGCAAAATTAAAACACCCATTTGCTTTCCACGCTACTCGAACTCTGCACCCTTGTTGGCGTCATTCCCGTGCCTTAAGTGGCGTCCTTAAGCCACTTTACCAAGCCCCCTTTCGTGACCCAAAATGCCCACAAATTATTCTTAAGGCCTCCTCAGCCTAATTTCCTCTTTTTACACTTAAATCCAAAATTTTTCCAAAGCTTTCACCCTCATTCTAAAGTTCTAAAAACTCTTAAAACATCTCCAAATACCCTTAAAACCCACTAGCACTTGGGTTATGCACCAAATGCATAACCCCTAATCTAGGATGTTACAGTCAATTTTCCCGTTCAACCAAATAACCAAATATCCTTTTTAATTGCATGTTTTGAAGACCAAAGACGATCTCGGTGTCGAAGTATAAACGTGTTATATCCTAACGTATTGGATATTATACTTTTATTCCTTTGAAACGAGTTAATCTTTTCAATTCAAAATTAATTCACTTTCTTTAAAAATAATTATGCCTTAATATTTTCAAGTTTTCAATGTAAGGACATTAATTAATCGATTTGGTACCCGTTTTGGGGCGTATGGGGGTGCTAATCCTTCCTCGTGCGTAACCGACTCCCGCACCCTTTTTTTTATCATTTAATTTCGTAGACCAATAAGATTTTTAAAGGTGGTCCAATCACACCTAAGCAAAAAGGATTGGTGGCGACTCCACATTACATTTTTTAAGTCGACCCCATTTTTCAAACTTAAAATAAAAGTGGTTTCGACAGCTTGGCGACTCCACTTGGGACATTGAGAGTCAGGCCATGAATTGATTAATTTTTGTCCTTTTGATTGAAAATTTGGAAAATTGTTTGAAAAATTGTGTTTCTTTTAATGCATTTTGGTGCTATAATGTCGAGTCTCATAAAATACTTTGGCATTGCATTGCATGACCGTTGTGGTCACATCTTTAAGTGGGAGTGAGAAACTATGCCTTCGTGAGGTTTTCACCTCCGCATGGGCTAGTAGACTGCTTCTGGGATACATCTGTACCTATGTGCTTTGTAAGATTTTCATCTCCGCATGGCCATAGGGAAATGTATTCCCCTGAACTGAACTCTATCCATATGAGCCTATAATGGGTGAAGATTGAGGAATCTGCTGGTTCAGGTACCTATTCCTTAGAACTAAACCACATATAGTGAACACTAAAAGCTCACCCTAAATAGTACCGCAATAAGCCATAGTAGTCGTCCGAATAAGTACTCTACTTGTTTCTTTTTGTTTACTTTTATCTTTTACTAATGTATTTCATTTTTTTTGGTTATGATCGCATCACATATCATCTCATATCTAAAAGAGTGTCGATTCGTATTCGATTACCAAATTAGAGAGTTTGTCATGGAGAACGAATTTCTTGATAAAACGGAAGACAATACGGTTGTCTGTATATTTGTAATCTGTTTCATGTAAAGAATTTTGCCCTCTAGAAAAGTTTTCTAATGGAAATTGAATTAGAATCGATACCTTTTGCATCCATTGCATGCATTCACATGGCATTACATCATATGCATTAGATTTCATAAGAAGACCCTGATTGATTGAAATTATTTCAAAGATTAACTGACACCAACAAAACCAAACATCCTTACGGTGCATCTAACCAAGACGAAAGATATGGATCGAGATTAGAAAAACTGGAACAACTCCAAAGGGAGATGCAAGATAAACTTCAACTACAAATGCAAGAGCAGCTTGCTAAGATCCAGCAGGATATGATGGACCGAATGATGGAATCACAAAAGAGTATGATGACTCAATTGACTCAATTACTGGTGGGGGGAATAAACAAAGGAAAAGCCCCCATGGTTAACACTGGTGAAGATAATGAGGAACCACTATATCCTCCGGATTTTACCCCGACACATCCTGAAGTGCACCCACGAAAGACATCCGTCACAATTAAACCTCAACAATTTCAAGAAGGTATTTCGATACCGCCAAACTTCCAAGTGGGATCGGGTTCTAACTTAGGGGATCATCCAATTAACGCCGTTATTCCCGACTTTGACGAGGCAGCAGAGAGGGAAAAGGTAAGGTCTAAATTGCCAAGACAGTTAGAGGAGCGATGCAAATGGTTAGAAGATAAATTGAGGGCCATGGAAAGCGCTGATAGGCAACATGGAATTGACGCTAAAGATCTGAGTCTGGTGCCAGATCTAATACTTCCCCACAAATTCAAGATGCCAGAATTTGAAAAATACAATGGGACTACTTGCCCCGAAGCTCACATAACCGTGTTTTACCGAAGAATGACTGGGTATGTTAACAATGACCAACTGCTAATACATTGCTTCTAGGACAGTCTGGCGGGAGCAGCATCTAAATGGTACAATCAGTTGAGCCGCACCAAAATTAGTTCTTGGAGGATTTAGCACAGAGCATTTATGAAGCGATGATATCCACGTGTGAATGCATGACCCCCCGAGCTGCATTACCTTGCAAAACATGGAGAAGAAACCAAGCGAGAGTTTTCAGCAATATGCACAAAGGTGGAGAGAGGTTGCCATACAAGTCCAGCCACCTCTTCTGGAGAAAGAAACTACCATGCTTTTCATCAATACCTTGAAAGCCCCATTTATCAACCATATGTTGGGGAATGCCACGAAGAGTTTCTCGGACATAGTGATGTTCGGTGAAATGATCGAAAACGCTGTGAGAAGCGTTAGAATAGATGCGGGGGAAAGTGCCAAAAGATCAGCCCCGAGAAAGAAAGAAAATGAGGTAAACAATGTGGGAGCATACAGTAAAGGTTATTCAAAGCAAGTTACTGTGGGATCACCAAGGACAACAACTACTAGCCTTCAGACTCCTTCAAGGAATGAATCTAGTCAAAGGATGAATACGGAAAAGCTTCAGTTCACTCCTATTCCAATGACATACCGAGATCTATATCAGAGATTGTTTGACGCACACGTGGTGTCCCCTTTCTACCTGACACCATTGCAGCCCCCGTACCCCAAGTGGTACGATGCAAATGCTCAATGTGACTATCATACGGGAATTTCGGGGCATTCAATAGAAAATTGCACTGCCTTTAAGAAAGTCGTGGAAATACTTATTAAGATGGGCATTGTAAAATTGGATGATACACCAAGTGCTGACAATCTGTTACCAAATCACACTGATGGTGGAGTGAATGCGATTGAGGAAAAAGACATTGAAGAAATGCTTTGAAAATGTACACATCAATGCCATACATGAAGAAATCATCGAAAGGGGGACCTTGTCGATATCCGCCTCTTACGAACACGGGAGTGTTCTGAATAATTGGACTGTAGAAGAAATTCCTGTAGTTTTTAGAGCTTATTCAGAGTAATGTTCTGAACACACTTGTTACTTTTAGCCTAGAAGCAATAAGCATTCCTTTGTGAAATAGGCTTATGTCTAAACTTCATTATGAAATACATACTTGAGATCATTTTGAATAAAAATCTTCTCGTTCTTTTAGATTCTTTCATTGTTTTTTCCTTGGACCTTTGTTCCGAATCATTCTTTCATTTCATTCATAAGCATACCGTGCAAATAGTTATTCTCAAATTCATTCGTTCTTTGTATATTCTTCTGTGCCTACAACAGGTCCCCGGATATCAATGACATGAGTGGCGCTACTACGGATTTAGAATCTCTTTTTGAGCAAGATATGAGTTTAGAGGGATCCCAGGACTTTGAAGATGACATAGACTGTGGCTTATCTCCGGACTTGTTAAGAATGGTAAAACAAGAAGAAAAGAAAATTTTGCCTCATTACGAAATAGTGGAGATTGTGACCTTGGAAGAGGGAAAGGTAGTGAAAATTGGAACGTGCATAACTGAAGAGACGAAACGAGACCTCGTAGAGTTACTTCAGGAATTCAAAGATATCTTCGCATGGTCGTACCAAGATATGCCAGGGTTAAGCACTGACATCGTTGTGCATCGTCTTCCAATAAAAGAGGATTGCAAGCCGGTTCAACAGAAACTCCGGAGAATGAGGCCAGACATCGTACTGAAAATAAAAAAAGAAGTCAAAAAGCAGTTTGATGCCGGATTCTTGCAAGAGGTCAAATACTCAGAATGGGTAGCCAACATTGTGCCTATCCCTAAGAAAGATTGGAAGGTACGAATGTGTGTAGATTATAGAGATTTGAATAAGGCCAGTCCGAAAGATAATTTTCCCTTGCCTCATATTGATACTCTGGTGGATAACACGGCGGGCTACTCGCTGTTTTCGTTCATGGATGGATTCTCGGGGTACAATCAGATAAAAATGCATCCTGAAGATATGGGAAAGACAACCTTCATAACATTTTGGGGTACGTTCTGTTATAAAGTATTGCCGTTTGGGTTGAAAAATGCGGGAGCTACGTACCAAAGAGCTATGGTGACCTTATTCCATGATATGATGCACAAAGAAATTGAAGTCTATGTCGATGATATGATTGCAAAGTCCCGAACAGAAGTTGAACATATCCAAGTTTTGAGAAAGTTGTTCTTGAGATTGAGGAAATTCCAGTTAAAGCTCAATCCTACAAAATGCACATTTGGAGCTAGATCGGGAAAATTGTTAGGCTTCATAGTTAGCGAGAAGGGAATAGAGATTGACTCAGAGAAGGTCCGAGCTATACAAGAATTGCCTCCACCATGCACTCAAAAAGAAGTTCGAGGTTTCTTGGAAAGGTTAAATTACATTGCTCGGTTCATTTCATAGTTAACCGAGAAATGTGATCCCATATTTCGTCTTCTGAAGAAACACAATCCAAGTGTGTGGGATGATGAACGTCAGAAAGCTTTCGATAGGGTCAAACAGTACTTGTCAAACCCTCTAGTATTGTCACCCCCATGCCCGGATAGGCCATTAATCCTGTATCTGACAGTGTTTGATCACTCTATGGGATGTGTGCTGGGTCAGCATGATGATTCAGGAAGAAAATGTAACACCCCAAACCCGGTCTAGACGTTACGACCAGATCTGGAACGTCACAGGAATTTGGAAATTTTAATGAAACTGAAGGTTTGAAACTTTTCATTTTAGGTGATAGTATAAAAACAGTGATTTGTAGTTTAAGAAAGATTTCCGAGTTGGGTTAATCGAAAATTTGTTATCTTTGTTGGCACTTGAGAGAAAACAGTTGTTTTATGATGCTTATGTTTTGAAAACTCCATCTTAGCTTTCATGTTAAAATATAATAAAGTCATATCTTAAATAAATAATAACTAAGAAGAACCAAATATTAAGTTAAGAAGGCCTTATTACATAACAAAATCCCCAATTAAAATAATTTGTAAAAAAAAATGAGTTTACAGAAAGAAACAATTTATGGCCTCCACGAGTCTGCCTCGGCTCCCAGATCCACAAGCTACTGATTACCTGCAAAATTAAGCAGAGCGGTGAGTCACCCAGACTCAGTGTGTAAATCCCCTATATCACATAAATGGCTCATGGCCCACAATTGCATATTGGGCCCTTAGCCCACTCAAGATGGCATATGAAGTAACTGAATGCAATATGTCCCAGCCCAACCTAGTTTTTCCATCCTCTACACGCCACTCGTACCAGCCCATCACACCGTGGGGATTTCTACAATCAACCCTCCATCCGCTACACGCCTCATACGTGGCACCAAGCCACTCGTGGGTCCAGACCACCGTGATACTAGATCACCATAACAGAGTCACTATTATCATACGTGGGGCCAACCCACCGTGGTATCAAACCACCGTGACAATCCCTGATGAATATCTGTGTAGCCAACCCACTGTGGTACCAAACCACTGGGACGAGTCACTAAATCATATATACGTGGTATTAAACCACTGTGGCACCAAGCCACCGAGACATGGTCACTAAATCAGATATATGTGGGGCCAACCCACTCGTGGTACCAAACCACTGTGACAGTCTCAAATACTTCCCCTTTTACATCATAATCCCAACCCATGCATAACATACATATCATAATGAATGGACCATGTTATCAAGTAAATTAATAGATTACCATATACATCCATACTCACAAAGGGAACGTTAGAGTCACGTACCTGGCATCCCTAGCTTTACCCACAAAGGGGTACTAATGACATCTCTCACACAGCTTTTCCGCTTTTCAAATT
Organism: Gossypium sturtianum; assembly: GCA_025698515.1. Classification (NCBI taxonomy): domain Eukaryota; kingdom Viridiplantae; phylum Streptophyta; class Magnoliopsida; order Malvales; family Malvaceae; genus Gossypium; species Gossypium sturtianum. The sequence goes on along the minus strand of CM046944.1, from coordinate 65,621,288 downwards.
TATACGATTAATAACACAACTAATAACAGAGTCTGAAATTTACACACCTGTAAACACGAAGGATTATACTATCGATCTCGCCAACACTTTCACTCGTAGGGATCACAATGATCTCCTTATCCCTCTCTGAAGCCGGCCCACAACCCGGTGGAAAGTCACGAACGGCAGACAGTGCATGCTTTTTGAACTTAGGGGTAGGGACTACGAGTCCAACCCCCTCCTTTGCTTGGCTGGCATTTGATTCCATGAAAGGGATCTTGGTTAGAAGATACTATAATGAAGCAGTGATTGTTTAACAAAAAAGTTGGGTTAAGGCAGTGAATAACAAAAGAAGAACCCGACCGAATAACTAGAGAGGAATCCCTTACCTTGAGATCCCGAACAGAGAGGTAGGATTCGGAGATTGGCTGATCCTCAGACTTGGAACTCAAATGGTTCGGCTAGCAATGTTTTCCAGAATAAGCGCCCCCAATGATAGAAGAAGAGAAGAGAAGTCAATTAAATTGCAACACTAAGCAAAATAGCCATTCGGCTTTGGCTACCAAATACCGAAAGAAGATCGAAAAATGATTGCAGAGTCCCTCTTGCCTTAACAACCAAATTGATGAAGATCCTGGCAGATTCCTAACACCTTGTTCTACAGTATTCAGCTAACACAGAATACCCGAATAACACACAAGAAGATTCGGCTCAAAGAGAAAGAAAAAAAATAAACGCAACTAAAAAGGTGATAGGAGCAATTGATTCGGCCTTGAGAAGAAGGAATGGAAGATAAAGATTAAGAGATCTCGAAAAGAAGAATTGAGAGATAATTTTCGGCTATGAAGAAACTATGGGGTGAGGGAAAGAGAGAAGAAAAGCAAATGAATATTTCGGCTTCTAGAGGAAAGAAGAATGGATGACTGAATGAGTGGTTGCCGAAAAATATGAGAGTCCCAAAGGGCTTTCGGTCAAGAAGAAGAAAAAATTGGAAGAACCTTGATTGGCACCAAAAGAAACAATATGGAGGAAAAGAATTTGGCTAGGTGATTCGACAATGATCCCAACAAAATGGAAGAGTACAATTCAAACAAACAAAATAAGGAAAGAACCCTTAAGCACCTATTTGGAAAACAAAATTCGGCACTTCCCCTAGCTGGCCGAAAATGCCACATCTATGAACCAAAACAAAAGGAGATTCGGCCCCCACTCTCCCACTCTCCAAATCCCAAAATTTTCTCCACCCTTTTCTCTCCATCCCACATTTGAATAAGTTTGAATGATTCAAACTCCCTAAATGGCTCTCCACCGCTTATTCGAATTATTTTACCAAGTCTTGTCTCTCTCCTATAGAGTTTGATTACCATCCAGCTGCCTCCCTTGCCTGAGCCAAAAAAATAATATCCTTGAGTGCAGCTTGAGGGATTCGAACCCCCTCCCTCACAGTTCCTCTTGTGACGCCACTTTCCTACATGCTAGGTGGCGTCTCCTTGCCACTTTACCACTGCGTATTCTGTGTCATCAAACCCCAAGCAACAACTCCGAAGTCCTGCTCCAGTCAGTTCTCCCCTAAAGTGCCTAAAAGTAAAATTTTCACCAAGGCTCAGACTCAACCCCAGGCCTTCCTGGGACCCCTAAGCACATCAAAACCACAAACAAAACATGCCAACACACAGCAACATACAAAAACAAAAAAACAAAAATGCCAAGCCCCCAATTCCAGGATGTTACAGTTCTACCCCCTTAAAGAAAATTCGGCCTCGAAATTTACCCGATCAAAAGAGATGAGGGTATTGCTGTTGCATTACATCCTCTGGCTCCCACGTGGCTTCTTCTGAACCGTGATTCCTCCATAATATATTAACCAACAGAACCGTCTTCCTCCGCAATAACTTAACGTCACGATCCAAGATTTGAACCAGTTCCTCCTCAAAAGTTAAGTCAGGCTTTACTTCGATTTCTTCCACTGGCACAATATGAGATGGATCCGAATGATAGCGTCTTAACTTTGAAACATGGAACACATCATGAATCTGACTCAATTCCGAAGGTAACTCGAGCTGGTAAGCTACCGGTCCCACACGCTTTAACACACGATACGGTCCGATGAATCTAGGGCTCAGCTTGCCCTTCCGTCCAAACCTTAAGACTTTCTTCCACGGTGAAACCTTTAAGAATACCCGGTCACCTACTGCAAATTCTATGTCTTTACGCTTCAAGTCTGCATAAGATTTTTGCCTGTCAGAAGCTTCTTTCAATCGAGTCTGAATCAACTTAACTTTGTCCTCCGTTTCAGAGACCAATTCCGGACCCAGCAACTGTCACTTACCCAACTCTGTCCAGCAAGTAGGAGTGCGACACTTCCGACCGTACAACGCTTCATACTGTGCCATTTGAATACTAGCCTGGTAGCTGTTGTTGTATGCAAATTCTGCCAATGGTAGAAACTCTTCCCAACTACCCCTGAAGTCTATGACACAGCCCCTCAACATATCTTCCAAGATCTGAATTACCCTCTCAGATTGACCATCAGTCTGTGGGTGAAACGCTGTGCTGAAGTCCAATCTTGTACCCAATGCTTGATGTAACGCCTTCCAGAACCTCGATGTAAACCTGGGGTCTCTGTCAGATATGATAGACACGGGTACCCTATGTAACCTTACAATTTCTGCTACATATAGCTTGGCTAACTTCTGTAGAGAGTAATCAACGCGAACCAATATGAAGTGAGCGGACTTTGTCAAACGATCAACAACCACTCATACCGAATCTTTCTTAGTAGGCGTAAGAGGTAGCCCACTCACAAAATCCATCGCTATCCTTTCCCACTTCCACTATGGAATCTTTACCGGCTGTAATAACCCTAAAGGCAATTGATGTTCTACTTTCACCTGCTGACACGTCAAGCATTTACTTACAAATTCGGTTACCTCCTGCTTCAAACCCGGCCACCAAAACTGTTTCTGCAGATATCGATGCATCTTACTTCCTCCAGGATGCATAGCGTATGGGCTACTATGCGCTTCTTGCAGAATCTTCCGTCTTAATTCAACATCTTTTGGCATACAAGTCTTTCCTCGAAAGCACAATACCCCATCATCGTTCACACTGAAATCCTTTATCCCACCACCTGCCGTCAACTGGAACTTCGAACTCAACAACTCATCAGTCAACTACTTCTCCTTAATCTGGCTGACCCAAGAAGGCTTTACTTGGAGTTCAGCTAGTAAACTTCCATCATCATATAGGCTGAGATGTGCAAACATTGCTCTCAAGTCAGAGATCACCCTACGACTCAACGCATCCGCCACCACGTTAGCTCTACCCGGGTGATACTCAATCGAACAATCATAATCCTTTAGCAATTCGATCCACCTCATTTGCCTTAAATTCAACTCCTTCTGGGTAAGGAGATATTTTAGGCTCTTGTGATCTGTATAGATGACGGACTTCTCCCCGTACAGATAATGTCTTCAGATCTTCAAGGCAAATACTACCGCTGCCAATTCCAAATCATGTGTGGGATAATTCACCTCATGTGGTATTAACTGCCGAGACACATATGCTACCACCTTCCCTTCCTGCATCAACACACATCCTAAACCTGTGTGTGACGCATCACAGTAAACAACAAACTCCTTCCCAGCCTCAGGCTGTATCAACACTGGAGCCTCAGTCAAGATTCTTTTTAGCTTCTCAAAACTTTCCTGCTGCTTCTCAGACAAGACAAACGGTACTCCTTTCCGAAAAAACTTAGTTAATGGTGCCGCAATTAACGAGAATCCCTCAACAAACCTTCTGTAATACCCGGCCAAACCAAGAAAACTCCGAATTTTTGCCACTGACTTAGGCGGCTTCCAGTCCAACACAACTTCAATTTTCCGGGGATCAACCCTAATCCCCTCAGCAGACACAACATGGCCCAGAAAAGTAACTTCGCTCAGCCAAAATTTGCACTTACTGAATTTAGTGTACAACTGTTTCTCCCTCAGGATTTGTAAAACCACCCGAAGATGCGAATCATGCTCCTCTACCGATCTTGAATAGACCAAGATATCGTCTATAAATACCACAACAAACCGGTCCAGATAGGGTTGGAATACCCGGTTCATCATTTCCATAAACGCTGCTGGTGCATTGGTCAACCCAAATGGCATCACTAAAAACTCATAATGACCGTAGCGAGTACAAAACACCGTCTTATGAATATCCGCTTCCTTGACCTTAAGCTGATGATATCCTGACCTCAAATCTATCTTTGAGAAGACTGAAGCCCCCTTCAATTGATCGAACAAATCGTCAATCCTCGGCAGCGGGTATTTGTTCTTGATCGTCAACTTGTTCAACTGCCTATAGTCGATGCACATCCGCATTGACCCGTCTTTCTTCTTAACAAATAGCACCGGCGCTCCCCAAGGTGACACACTCGGTCGGATAAAACCTCGATCCAACAGTTCTTGAATCTGCACCTTCAGTTCCACTAACTCCTTCAGCGCCATTCTATATGGGGCAATAGACACTGGCGCTGTTCTCGAAAGAAGATCAATACTGAATTCCACCTCACGATCCGGAGGTAATCTTGGAAGCTCTTCTGGAAAAACATCAGAGAACTCCTTCACAGTTCTAACATCTCTTACAGTTAGCTCCTTGGCTTCCAGAGCCCGAACAAAAGTTAAGAATGCCTCACATCCTTTTCTCACCATTTTTTCTGCCCTTAAGGCAGACACTACATTGGACAAATAGTTCCTCCTTTCTCCCATCACTAAAACTTCATCATCCTCAGGAGTCCTTAACACCATGCGCTTAGCAGCACAATCCATGTTTGCTCGATATTTTACCAACCAATCCATACCTAAGATTAAATCGAACTCCCCGAACGGCAGTTCTATCAGATCAACCGGAAAAACCATCCCCTGAACTTCTAAAGGTACATCCCGAAAAAGTTTGTTCACAACTACAGATTGTCCTAAAGGGCTAAGTACAGTCATCTCCCTAGAAGCAATCTCGAAGTCTATGTTTAAAGTTCCAGATACCACACTAGCAACATAGGAATGTGTCGACCCAATATCAATCAATGCAGTAAAAGGCAATCCAAAAATTAAGAACGTACCGGTTATGACATCCGGTGCATCGCCCTCCTCTCGGCGTCTAGCTGCATAGACTAACCCCGGCTGTCTCGCATTTGTGCTCCCTGCACCTCTACCTGGTGTTCCACGGCCCTGACTGAAACCATTACCTCCTCTGGCTGGACCACGACCTCTCTGTGGTTGCTGACCACCTCTACCCGGCTGAGAATAACCCTGACCTACTGGCCGCGCTCTGCCCAGTTCTTGTGGACAGTCTCTCACCCGATGATCAGTAGACCCACACTTGAAACATCTTCTGTTACTCGTCCAACACTCACCCAAATGAAATTTACCACATCGAAAACACCTCTGAGGCTGACTATCAACAACAGATCTCGCAACCCGACTCGGCCCATCCAACCTAGGCTTTTTCTGATACCCCCCAACTGTCCCTGACGATCCAAAACTCCTTTTATTTCTACCTCTATCCCTATCTTGATTTTGCTTTTCGAACCGCTTCACCTCCTCGGCTATCTTAGCCTTTTCCACTAGAACAGCAAATTCTCTTTCTCGTTGTAGAGCTATCAGTACTCGCAACTCGTCTCTTAAACCATCCTCGAACCGAACACAACGCTCATGGTCTGTAGCAACAATACCCAGGGCATAACGACTTAGACGTAAGAATTCTACCTCATATTCGGCCACTGACTTATTCCCTTGAACCAGATTTAGAAAAGCCTTACGCTGAGCATCCACATAACTTGACCCAATGTATTTCCCTTGAAATGCCGATTAAAAGAAATCCCAAGTAATACAGTCAGCCACTGTACCATCCCTGATCGTAAGCCACCATTGATACGCATCGTCCCGAAGAAGAGACACAACTCCCTTCAACTTATCTACCACCGTAAAATCAAGATCATCCATAATGCGCTCTACTGCTTCTAGCCAATACTCAGCTACATTAGGAGCTACACCAGACACACCCCTAAACACTTCTTCTCCACTGGATCGAAGTCGTTCAGACACAGATTTATGAGCCACTGATCCTGTGCCCGCTCCAGTAACCCTCTCCAAATCTCACAACATCGCCTGAGACACTGCATCGTCTCTCGCCCGCTTGATCTCGAACTCGCTCGCACTGGGCGGCATCGGGCATCTCATTTTCTGGCCCATGTCCTGATTCTGAGGGTTCAGACCCAACACCTCGGCCTCTACCACGACCGCGCACAGCACATCCACGTCCCCTAGTACTCATGGCTACCGATACAACTTAATCTGTTTAAGGGTTTTATGAATTAGTACTTTCTTTCACTGTTTAATACCGAGCAGTTTTATGAGAAATAGCATTAGGAAGTGATTCTCGCGGTTTCACATCTAGGCCTAGAGGTTTCAGTCTCTAAAGTTTGAATCTCCTAACAATCGCAACACAACATATTTATTTCATACCTGAACAATCAATGATTGAAACACTTATCGCGTGGTTCTGGTGCTGGTGGACTCGGGTGCCATACTTCAAAATAAATCATTTCCTTAAATAATATTCCAAGTCGATTTTTTAAAACGTTTATCAAACCCGTCCCACAGTCGAGTTTTGCAACCCAGGCTCTGATACCAAAATTGTAACACCCCAAACCCGGTCTAGACGTTACGACCAGATCTGGAACGTCACAGGACTTTGGAAATTTTAATGAAATCGAAGGTTTAAAACTTTTCGTTTTAGGTGATAGTATAAAAACAGTGATTTGTAGTTTAAGAAAGATTTCCGAGTTGGGTTAATCGAAAATTTGTTATCTTTGTTTGCACTTGAGAGAAAACAGTTGTCTTATGATGCTTATGTTTTGAAAACTCCATCTTAGCTTTCATGTTAAAATATAATAAAGTCATATCTTAAATAAATAATAACTAAGAAGAACCAAATATTAAGTTAAGAAGGCCTTATTACATAACAAAATCCCCAATTAAAATAATTTGTAAAAAGAAACGAGTTTACTGAAAGAAACAATTTATGGCCTCCACGAGTCCGCCTCGGCTCCCAGATCCACAAGCTACTGATTACCTGCAAAATTAAGCAGAGGGGTGAGTCACCCAGACTCAGTGTGTAAATCCCCTATATCACATAAACGGCTCATGGCCCACAACCGTATATTGGGCCCTTAGCCCACTCAAGATGGCATACGAAGTAACTGAATGCAATATGTCCCAGCCCAACCTAGTTTTTCCATCCTCTACACGCCACCCGTACCAGCCCATCACACCGTGGGGATTTCTACAATTAACCCTTCATCCGCTACACGCCTCATACGTGGCACCAAGCCACTCGTGGTTCTAGACCACCGTGATACTAGATCACCGTGACAGAGTCACTATTATCATACGTGGGGCCAACCCACTGTGGTATCAAACCACCGTGACAATCCCTGATGAATATCTGTGTAGCCAACCCACTGTGGTACCAAACCACTAGGACGAGTCACTAAATCGTATATACGTGGTATTAAACCACCGTGGCACCAAGCCACCGAGACATGGTCACTAAATCAGATATATGTGGGGCCAACCCACTCGTGGTACCAAACCACCGTGACAGTCTCAAATACTTCCCCTTTTACATCATAATCCCAACCCATGCATAACATACATATCATAATGAATGCACCATGTTATCAAGTAAAGTAATAGATTACCATATACATCCATACTCACAAAGGGAACGTTAGAGTCACGTACCTGGCATCCCTAGCTTTACCCACAAGGGTACTACGACTGTCTACACAGTCTTTCCGGCTTTTCAGCCCATACAGTTAATAACACAACTAATAACAGAGTGTGAAATTTACACACCTGTAAACACGAAGGATTATACTATCGATCTCGCTAACACTTTCACTCGCATGGATCATAACGATCTGTTTATCCCTCTCCGAAGTTGACCCATAACCCGGTGGAAAGTCACGAACGGCAGACACCACACGCTTTTTGAACTTAGGGGTAGGGACTACGAGTCCAACCCCCTCCTTTGCTTGGCTGGCGTTTGATTCCATGAAAGGGATCTTGGTCAGAAGATACTATAATGAAGCAATGATTGTTTAACAAAAACGTTGTGTTAAGGCAGCGAATAACGAAAGAAGAACCCGACCGAATAACTAGAGAGGAATCCCTTACCTTGAGATCCCGAACAGAGAGGTAGGATTCGGAGATTGGCTGATCCTAAGACTTAGAACTCAAATGGTTCGGCTAGCAATGTTTTCCGGAATAAGCGCCCCCAATGATAGAAGAAGAGAAGAGAAGTCAATTAAATTGCAACACTAAGCCAATTAGCCATTCGGCTTTGGCTACCAAATACCGAAAGAAGATCGAGAAATGATAGTAGAGTCCCTCTTACCTTAACAACCAAATCGATGAAGATCTTGGCAGATTCCTAACACCTTGTTCCACAGTATTCGGCTAACACAGAAGACCCGAATAAACACAAGAAGATTTGGCTCAAAGAGAAAGAAAAAAAATAAACGCAACTAAAAAGGAGATAGGAGCAATTGATTCAGCCTTGAGAAGAAGGAATGGAAGAGAAAGATTAAGAGATCTTGAAAAGAATAATTGAGAGATGAGTTTCGGCTATGAAGAAACTATGGGGTGAGGGAAAGAGAGAAGAAAAGAAAATGAATATTTCAGCTTCTAGAGGAAAGAAGAATGAATGAGTGAATGAGTGGTTGCTAAAAAATATGAGAGTCCCAAAGGGCTTTCGGTCAAGAAGAAGAAAAAAATGGAAGAACCTTGATTGGCACCAAAAGAAACAATATGGAGGAAAAGAATTTGGCTAGGTGATTCGACAATGATCCCAACAAAATGGAAGAGTACAATTCAAACAAACAAAATAAGGAAAGAACCCTTAAGCACCTATTTGGAAAACAAAATTCGGCACTTCCCCTAGCTAGCTGAAAATGCCATATCTATGAACCAAAACAAAAGGAGATTCGGCCCCCACTCTCCCACTCTCCAAATCCCAAAACTTTCTCCACCCTTTTCTCTCCATCCCACATTTGAATCAGTTTGAATGATTCAAACTCCTCAAATGGCTCTCCATCGCTTATTCAAATTATTTGACCAAGTCTTGTCTCTCTCCTACAGAGTTTGATTACCATCCAGTTGCCTCCCTTGCCTGAGCCAAAAAAATAATATCCTTGAGTGCAGCTTGAGGGATTCGAACCCCCCTCACAGTTCCTCTTGTGACGCCACTTTCCTACATGCTAGGTGGCGTCTCCTTGCCACTTTACCACTGCACATTCTGTGTCATCAAACCCCAAGCAACAACTCCTAAGTCCTGCTCCAGTCAGTTCTCCCCTAAAGTGCCTAAAAGTAAAATTTTCACCAAGGCTCAGACTCAACCCCAGGCCTTCCTGGGACCCCTAAGCACATCAAAACCACAAACAAAACATGCCAACACACAGCAACATACAAAAAAAAAATGCCAAGCCCTCAATTCTAGGATGTTATAGAAAAGAAAAGGTGATATACTTCCTCAGTAAGAAATTCACTGAGTGTGAGATGAGATATTCACCAATTGAAAAATTGTGTTGTGCCTTGATTTGGACAACTCAGAGATTGAGGCAATACATGCTGTACCACACCACCTGGTTAATCTCGAAATTAGACCCCCTAAAGTACATGATGAAGTTAACTACTTTAAATGGAAGGATGCCAGATGGCAAGTTTTGCTTTCTGAATTTGACATCATCTATGTGAGTAAAAAAGCTGTGAAAGGGAGCGCAATAGCAGGCTTTCTAGCAAGCAGAGCTTTAGAGGATTATGAGCCATTGAATTTTGATTTCCCCAACAAGGATTTAATGTATGTAGCGGTAGTGAAGGAAGACACCCTAAAGGATCATCTTTGGAAGCTAAATTTTGACGGAGCATAAAATGCTGTCGGTAATGGAATTGGGGAAGTCTTAGTATCCCCAAATAGAGATCATTACCCATTCACTTGCAAATTGGATTTCAATTGTACAAATAATATAGCAGAATATGAGGCTTGTGTCATGGGACTCCGGGCAGCCATTGAGCGTGAAATCAAAGTGCTAGAAGTATATGGAGATTCTGCACTAGTGATCTACCAATTAAAAGGCAAATGGGAAACAAGAGAACCCAAATTGATCAATTACCGAAAGATAGTTATGGGGTTAATCGAGGAGTTTGACGATATTACTTTTAGTTATCTCCCACGAGAAGAAAACCACATGGCAGATGCTTTGGCCACTTTGGCCTCCATGATCAAAGTAAGCAAACAGGAGGATGTAAAGCCTATCCAAATGAGTATCTACGAAGCTCCAGCCCATTGCTATAGTGTGGATGAAGAGGAAAGAGATAATCACCCTTGGTATCACGATATATTACGGTACGTGAATATCCTGAGCAGGTAACTGAGAATGATAAAAGAATATTGAGAAGGCTAGCTTTTGATTATGTCTTAGACGGGGAGGTCTTGTACAAAAGAAGAAAGGATCAAGTACTTTTGAGATGTGTGGATGTTATTGAAGCTAAGAAAATTCTGGAAGAAGTCCATGAGGGTGTTTGTGGGACTCATGCCAACGGCTTTACAATGGCCAGACAAATCATGAGATTCGGATATTATTGGTCTACCATGGAAGGAGATTGCATCAATTATGCTAAAACATGTCACAAATGCCAGATTTATGGGGACAAGATTCATGTGCCTCCTTCACCCCTGCATGTTATGACTTCTCCATGGCCTTTCTCCATGTGGGGCATGGATGTCATTGGATCAATTTCACCGAAAGTTTAGAATGGACATCGATTCATTTTTGTGGTCATTGATTACTTCACCAAATGGGTAGAGGCTACTTCATACGCTAGCGTCACTAAATTGGCAGTTAGCAGATTCTTAAAGAAAGAAATCATATGTCGATATGGAATGCCTGAAAGGATCATATCCGACAATGCGTTAAACTTGAATAACAGCATAATCACTGAGGTCTACAGTCAATTCAAGATCAGACATCATAACTCGTCACCGTATCGTCCAAAAATGAATGGTGCAGTAGAAGCAGCCAATAAAAACATTAAGAAGATTGTGGGGAAAATGGCTGAAACCTATAAAGATTGGCATGAGAAGTTACCATTCGCTCTCTATGCTTATCGAACATCAGTCAGGACCTCTACCGGGGCAACTCATTTCTCATTAGTTTACGAAATGGAGGCAGTGTTACCCATCGAAGTTGAAATTCCTTCCCTTCGAGTCTTGGTAGAGTTAAAGTTAGATGGAGCAGATTGGATCCAGTCTAGATACGATCAGTTGAACTTGATCGAGGAAAAAAGGCTAAAGGCTATCTGTCATGGTCGGATAGCTCTCAATTCAGCTAGAATGGAACCATCGTCTGACAAAGTCACCCATGTATTCATAGCCCTCAATGCAAATAGGGATTTTCTACTCAGCATCGGTGACTACATTCGCCTATCCTGGGTGGTAGTCAATGACTAGTTCATAATCCTTTATCAGCTCTAACCATCTTCGCTGCCTTAAATTCAATTCCTTCTGAGTCATCAAGTACTTTAGGCTCTTATGATCGGTGAATATCTGACATTTTTCACCATACAAATGGTGTCTCCATATCTTCAAAGCAAACACAATGGCAGCCAACTCTAAATCATGTGTCGGGTAATTCTTCTCGTGCGGCTTTAACTGTCTAGAGGCATATGCTATCACCTTGCCTTTTTGCATAAGCACACAGCCCAATCCATCAAGAATGCATCACTATAAATCACAAATTCTTTTCCCAGATATGGTCTTACACGGGATCTCTTAACTCGATGTCGATGCCATGTCCCAGACATGGTCTTATACGAGATCGTACATAGATGTCGATGCCATGTCCCAGACATGGTCTTATACAAGATCTTCCTTTGGTGCCGAGGCCATGTCCCAGACATGGTCTTATACGAGACCTTCCTTATTAGATGCCGATGCCATGTCCCAGACATGGTCTTATACGGGACCTTCCTTATCTCATGTCGTGACATAGGTATCCTCGTTATTTTGAATCTTCAACCTGGACTTCAACTTAATACATTTTCATCGTTTTCTCATCAAGGCTTCATTAGTCGATTTTCATGAAATGATATTCATTATCATAAGATCAAGCAATTTAAAATATAAAAATACTATGAAACTTTAATTTCACACAAACTTACCTCGGTACTCAAATGGTGTGTAGATATTCGATTTAGTCCAACACTTTTTTCTTACCTCGGTTTCGGTCCGGGCTTCATGTTTCTTGATCTATAATAATAATTTCACTTGTTTAATACTCACATTGACTAAATTGACTCATGAATCATACTTTGGAAAATTATGATTTTGCCCCTAAACTTTTACATAATTACACTTTTGCCCCTAGGCTCGTAAAATGATTTTTATTCAACTTTCCTGTATTTTAGGCCTAGTCGAATTATTTTCATAACTACAACAGCCCTCAATTTCCACTAATTCACTCATGTATGACTATTTTTATAACTTTTACAATTTGGTCCTTTTATGCATTTTTCATGAAAATCACTTAGAGAAAGATGTTTATCATACATCAAACTTTCATATTCTTCCATAAGTCATCAAAATACATGCATTTCATACATGGGTAAATTTTTAAACATAAACCCTAGATCAAAATATAGCTAGAAATAGCTAAATCGAGCTACGAGGATCTAAAAAATATGAAGAACATTAAAAACGGGGCTAGGAGACACTTACAATCAAGCTTGAAAGTTGAAGAAACCCTAGCTATGGAGTCCTTGTGATTTTCGGCCAGGCATAGAGAAGATGGACACCATTTTTGACTTCTTTTTCCCTTTTAATTCTTTTATTAACCAAATGACCATTTTGCCCTTAAGGCCTTTTTCTTGAGATTTTTCCTTCCTATGTCCATTTTTGTCTATCTAGACATATAATGGTCTAATTGCTAAATAAGGACCTCTAGTAATTTTTATAATTCTATTGCATACTTAAATCTTCTAGAATCTCATATTTTCTAATCTTTGCAATTTAGTCCTAATGGACAAATTGATCACTAATAAATAAAATTTCCTTATGAAATTTTCACACAATCATGCAAACATATCATAAGCCACATAAAAATCATAAAAAATATATTTCTGCTTCGGATTTGTGGTCTCGCGACCATTATTCTGACTAGGCCCTAAATCGAGCTGTTACATGGTTGGAGATGTACTAATAATTGTTATCATGATGGTTATAATAGTTGTACTTCTAACCACTAGAAAAAGAAATAATAAGGAAAAATAAGAAACTGATGGTTAAAATATTCAAAGGTTACTGAAAATTCATGCTACCAATGTGGTATGAAAATGAATTGGTCACGTACCTGTCGTATATTTAAGCATCTAGTAAAACTATATCAAAGCATCCAATAAAAAAAGGAAACAATATTGAGATAAATTTTGTTATCCCAAAATGATGAAATGGAGGATAATTTTTTGGCAAAAGATGAAAATGTTTACTATGATGCTAAAGTTGACCATGCATACAAGGATGATTAATATGTTCTTAGTTTGTATCAAAATTTTGTTGGGATCCAAGCATTGAAAATTGAATTATTTGGTTTAAGAATCATTAGAATTAATGACTACTTGATATTTGCTTGGGGATAATCTCTTTCTCTTCATTACAAAGGATGTTTATAATCACTAGCTTTCATTCATGGTAATCTAAGTCAGTCTAATCAACTTCTTTTGAAATTTAATTTGATTTATATTAAGAATTTTAATTTATATAATTCTCTACTCTATGAATTTTTAAAACTTTTCACACATTTAGTTATTGAGATTTTTATGTGGAGATAAATGTTTATATTTTTATTGGTTCATTTTTAATAGAATTGATTGGTTTAATTTTGATTTTGATTAAAATATATGATTATTGCGGAATGGGAGTAAAAATACTTACTTGTCATGAACTTTGGGATATCCACCCTGTTTAGATAGTTTCATGATTGAGGTGGAGGTTAGAAAATGTTTATGTTTAAACCTTTATAGTTGTAAAGTTACTTTAATCTAACATTATAATTTTGTATTTTGTTGTGTTATGGTATATATATAAAATATTATCTAACCATAGTGATTTATTAGTAACATGAATTTATTATTTTTTATGTTTAATATATGTTTTATTTATAATTATTCATTTTATTTTTATATGAATAATAAAGTTTCTGAAGATCAGAAATTTTTATCATTCATGTTGAGAAGAAGTGCAAAAGTGTATATTATTTAAAATAAATTAAGAATTCATTAAGGTTATATAATAAAATGATTACATGCTCTTAAAGAGCTAATATTGCATCAAACTGTAAAAAGTTCTTTAAGAGCTAATATTTACCTCCTTGTGATGCAAAATTTTGTAAAACATAATATTATTTTTCAGATTAAGAAGATATATGTTGAAGGAAATCTTTACGTGTTATAAATTAAAACCATAGATAGAAATAACATGAGATACTTATGTATTTGTATTATAAATATTCCTCTAAAGAATACATTAGGCGTATATGATTGACATATGAGATAGTAAAAAGAAGTTCATAGTGTTGGTATGACCGGTTAGACCATCCCAAGTCAATAATGATGCAAAATAATTTGATGAAAATTTATATGATATTATTGAAGAATTAGAATTTATATTTTAATAATTGTTATCAATATCACTACCAAGAGCTTCAAAGTCTCACACAAGGAAACAAAAGTGTGGAGTATTACTACAAAGAAATGGAAGTGGCAATGATCCGAGCCAACATTGAGGAGGATCGTGAGGCTACCATGGCGAGATTTTTAGCGGGGCTAAATTGTGAGATTGTCAACATAGTGGAGTTACAACATTATGTTGAGCTAACCGACATGGTCCATATGGAGATTAAAGTGTAGAGGCAATTAAAGAAGAAAATAATTGCTAGGGTGGTGTACAACTTGGGTTCTACCTCTACATGGAGCCAAAATGCAAACAAAAAGGATGTTGTGTCTCAGGTAAAAGAAAAACCCGATAATTTTAAAGATAACTATTTTTTTTTTGTTTCAGATAAAGATAAGACCAACGTGTAAACGGGGAGGTCAATAGATGTTCATTGTTTCAAATGTTTGCGGAGAGGGCACCTTGCAAGTCAATGCCCTAACTAAAGTGTAATGATTCTCAAAGACAATGGAGAAATTGAGTCTGTGGGAAAATCTGAAGAAGAAACCAAGCCACCATTGGAAGATATGAGCGACGTAGAATATTCGATGAAAGGTGAACTTCTTGTTGTCAAAAGAAATTTGAGCACACAAGCTAAGGAAGAATAACCATAAAGGGGAAACATATTCCACACCGGATGACACATAAATGGCATGTGTGTAGTATGTTTGTCGATAGAGGAAGCTGCACTATGTCGCGTGTGAATATGTAATGTAAATTTGCAAGTATACACGTCGAATCAAGTAATAAAGTGATAAGTGAGATCGTCTCCACAGGGATTGGAATAGGTAAAAATATGGTTGAATTATTACTATAAACTATACTAATTATGCTTATAGCAAAGTAAACAAAATAATGATTTGAGGTGATGTATTAATATATGAAATATAAAAATCAAATAATGAATAAAATGCTGTGGCAATTTTACAAGACAAAGTTGAGAGGATTGATGCTGTTGAATGGGAATGTTTGAATTACTTGGATTGTATATTAATAACATAATAATGTCATGGTAAAATCTTGACCAAATTATTGCTTAAAGTATAACTACTGCATTCTGCTTCTTTCGAGAGCTAGAATTAAAGCTATCATTCTAAGTCTTTGTATGTCTACAAGTCTTATGAACAATACCTAACAATATGCTTCCTTACTTTGTACAGATCACAACTTTATGTCTAGAGTTCTACAAGTATTCACTCGAGTACTCAATCGTATTATTTGATTACTATACAACTTATTTAACCTTTTTAGAATTAAATCAAGTCTAATAATATACCATGCATTCATCTATGTCTAGAGCTTGCATGCATATATTTAAAATAATCCAAACCAAATAAAACAGTAAACCTACTCAACATATCACCATGAACATTAAATGTACCAAGATAGATCCAGTAATCCCAACCCAAATGAAATTAGATCATGGGTTGTGATTTAAAATAAAAAATCAGAATAACATTCAACATCATCATTAATAGTTTACAAATCACAGAAATCAAATAATAGAATGAAGGTAGAACTGTAGGAAGCTTTCACCACTCCAACTTTCTCTTCAACACTGCTGAATCGTGCAAGACCTAAGGCTGATTGTTCGTATCTTTCCTTGCGTCTATGCTCTCTTCTTAAGCTCCTACCCTCTACCTTTTCTCTGGAACTTTTCACAAGATTTTCTGGAGAGAAAACTGCTCTCCCAATCCCCTTCCTAAATCCTCCTGTAAAATCCCCGTGTGTAGAATTCTTTTCTTTTTGTTCTCTTTCCTCTTTTATAAGGTAGGTCCCCCCTCTCAGTACACACTTTTATCCCTTTTTGTCACGTGAATTTATGTAACACCCCTAACCTGTATCCGTCATCGGATTAGGGTTAAAGGCATTACCAGACAGATCGGAGACTTTATAGATATTTCATAAGACAATTCATCAATAGCAATCAATGAGTCCCTTTTTATAGGTCAACGAGACCTTAATCATGCTTTATAATTGGGCAGGGACTGAACCGAACACTTAGAAAATTTTCCAAAATTTTTTACATTTTTGAATACTGTAAAGGTCACACGCCCGTGCAGGTAGGTCGTGTGCCTCACACGACTACCAGACACACCCATGTGTCCAGGCCATGCCAAAACAGAGAATACCTACTGCCTTGGCCACACGGCCACCAGACACGCCCGTGTTCCATGGCCGTGTGAAACTATGCTAGCTACTAACTTGATCACACGGCCACCAGGCACGCCCGTGTACCATAGCCGTGTAATATTAGGCTAGCTACTGACTTATTCACACGGCTACTAGGCACGCCCGTGTGCCACGGCCGTGTAAGCAAAACATGCCATTTGCAAGGCCATAATGCCACCCACATTAGGGTCATACCTACAAGAAATATACCAATCCATTTCATGTACAATTGACAACCAAAAAACATGTCAAATGATCAACAAATCTCCACATTCAATTTCATTTCTAATCATGCCAATTTGCAAAACTAAAACACATATATATTCAAGTATGATTCATCCACATTTACCTTTCGTATAATCATTCCTTTGCTCAAGCATACATACTCATAATGCATTCATATGCTTACCATAGCTTTGACCATTTCATTAGCTATCTAGCCATACCAAATCATGCATCATATATCATATTTACTCATGCATATTACCAACACTTATCTAGCCACATCTCATGGCTATATTATACACATTTCAAACATAATCCAAGGTGACTAGCCTATACATGCCATTTCTAGCTATATACATATTTCAAAGGTACCAAAACAAGTTGAGTAGTGTGATGATGATCCTCGACGGTCCCCGAGCCTTCAGTAGCTTTGACGATCTATAAAACAGAGCAAACACACACAGAGTAAGCTTTCAAAAGCTTAGTAAGCCATATACAAATAACTTAGCATAAAATGCACATAATCTAATTAATACAATGGCAGTTATAGTCTCATAGCAAATTCATCACATATTATTTGGCTCATATGCTTAGCCATATCTTACCACATTCTTCAACTCAAATATCGCATATTCACATAGCTCATTCAAGCATATTTTCACATATTATCTCATCATTTCACTACACATATTCATCTTAGTAAGTTCGTATGGACACTTACCTTTCATACACACATAGTGTACTTTTCAAACGTACCTGAAATAAATATACAACTCTCATAGTCGTTCCTTTCTTGGATTTGCCCGTTGAACCATTCGGAATCTAATAGGATACTCAGAGTGATCGGAATAATTGTACAATGCCAACGTCCTAGACGTGGTCTTACATGTAACTAGATACCGATGCCACTGTCCCAGACAGGGTCTTACACGAATCATTACGATGCCAATGTCCCAGACATGGTCTTACACGTAAATCTCATATTGATGCCAACGTCCCAGACATGGTCTTACACGAAATCTCGAATCAATACCAACGTCCCAGACGTGGTCTTACATGATAGCACAAATCGGACACCTATGTCATGACATATACTATCCTATCTATTCCTAGGCTCAAACAGGACTTCTGGGACGTTGACACTATGTCGATTCTATCTCGGAATTCATGTATACATCATCTCATATACATTCATCCTTATCAATAGTCATATGAACATATATAATTCAATACAAATACATTTATTTGTATATCGACTTACCTCAAATTCGGATATTCGTTCGGACTCGGTTATTCGACTACTTTCGCTTTCCCGCGATCTAAGTTTGTTTTCTTCAGTTCTTGAACTATACATATTCAAATTTAACCCTTTTATTCACCAAATCATTCAATTCAATCCAAAAACACACATCTAGGGCAATTTGCAGTTTAGCCCTCACATTTTCACATTTGAACAATTTAGCCCCTAATTCACAAAATCACAAAATACACAAAATTATCATATACCCAAGCTTAGCCGAATACACCCTATACTCATATCAATCCATTCATTTCATTTATTTCACAAATTAGTCCTTCAAAATATTATTTTCACAATTTAGCCCTAATTAGCTAAATTCACCAAAACCCCAAAGACAAACTATGATAATCAAACATATATCTTTCTTTTAACACCAAAACTCATCACAAAGATCACCATTTCATCAATGGCACATCTCATAAACATCATCAATTCTTGAAATTAAGACATGGGTTTTAAAGTTTACAAAGCAACGATTTCAAAAACGTAGAAATTATCAAAAACCGAAGTCAAAACTTACCTCAATTTTGCTTGAACATAGCCGAAACCTAGCTTAGATATTTTCTTTCTTTTTCTTCAAACTTTCGGCACCCAAATAAGATGATAACATTCATCTTTTCATTTGTTTGTTTTATTAAAAACATATTAATATACATTTTACCATATTAACCCTTTTAATAAACATTTAATAACATATATATATAAGGTCACTAATGTCTTTTAAACATCCACTAAATAATTATTGGCTTAATTGCCTCTCAAGGCCTCCTCATTTAAAAGCCACATCAAATTGGCACTTAATCAATTAGAAGACCAGTTTTACATTTTATGCGATTTAATCCTTTCTTCAAATTAAGCACACAGACGAACAAATTAACTTACAGAACTTTAACACATACTTAATCACATATCAAAGGCACAGAAAATAATATTAAAATATTTTACTGACTCGGATTTGTGGTCCCGAAACCACTATTTCGACTAAGGTCTAAATCGGACTGTTACAATTTATCTGGTACGTGTCCAACTGGCTGAAAGTGATGAGGACTGAGTGTTGCGTCAGCATTTTGCTAGAATTGCCATAACATTTGTGTTGACAATCCATCCAATCTTTTTCCATAGCAATATTTCACTTCCTTGATTCTCTTCCTCCTTTTTCTCTTTTTCTTCATCCTTCCTG
Source organism: Gossypium sturtianum (assembly GCA_025698515.1). Classification (NCBI taxonomy): domain Eukaryota; kingdom Viridiplantae; phylum Streptophyta; class Magnoliopsida; order Malvales; family Malvaceae; genus Gossypium; species Gossypium sturtianum. The sequence continues at coordinate 65,601,615 of CM046944.1, read as the reverse complement.
CACCTACTGCATACAACAACCAATTCCTTTCTTCCTAACAGTAAAAGTAGCATGAAATGACATTTAAGGCACAATCCAAGTATTATTATGCAATGTTCTAAAAATAACCTAAAAATGAAAATATATCTACTTAAGTACAGACATTTAATCAAGCTTAGAGGTTTAAAATATAACTCTTTTTAAGAGTTATCACACCCTCAAACCTGAGTTCTTGCTTGTACTCAAGCAGAACATGTATGAATGCATGAATTTTCTATAACTACACAATTGCCTCTTGTATTGCTAAACCGAACAAAGCATATTTTATACCTCCATTTCAGCAGTCTTCTATCTAAAAAAATTGGTTCAAATTTTATAAGTTTGTTTAGCATACAAAGTGCAGAAAATGTTACCTAAAAATAAAAGTTCCTAAATATTCATGCAATTCTGACTATAGCAAGCACCTCTTAATGTACTTAGTTTATCGTTTCACTCAAATAAGTTTTTCTTCTCATACTTATTCTATCATTGCATTATATAAAATTTTCTCTAGGGAATTCATCTTGTCACACGATTTCTTTACTTGGCAATCTCAATGGAGCATACACTAGATTGCCAGGTATTACATCATGCCACAATTTGAATGTAATTCACTCATGAAGCTAAGGCTTTTGACTAAAAAGATGGATCGAGCAAACAACTACCCCCTTAACTACTCAGCCTACTACTACAGTGGAGTGGCCCAAAACTATTTTGTTTATTTTTTTTTACTCACTCTTATTTGATCTTGCTTTTTTGATCAATGATACAATGGAGCAAACATAGTATTACTGGCCTACTCAACAATTACAAACATTGGAGTGCTTTATAGTGTCTTTTTAAATTTTACTTTATTTATTCATTTATCCTCAGCTTTGCTATGGTATTTATTATTACACAATGCTAATTTACTAATATTAGTTTCAAGACTTTTAAGTATATTAAAAGAAACCTACTATAGACTAATCACAATTATACTTAGGTCATTCTAACAATTATACTTAGGTAATTCTACTTTTAGGAATTAATTTTCACACGACTATCCTAAGCTAAACATACTTAATGTTATCACAAATTTCAAAGTTTGAAGAGTTATTATCCTCATCGAACATCATAGATAACAATATACTTCTCATGGTCTAACAGCCATTTAGCATTTGTATGTCATGGCAAAATGAGTGACAAAATGAATGTCCAAATGATCTAATGTTCAAATAGAATATCTCATACATGCAATATGTGTAACACACCCCCAAACCTAAGGAATCCATTATCCTCAATGCATGATCAGACACAAAATTTCACTTATGCAAAAACAAATAGATATGTAGAAAATGCAATGAAACAATTATGAATGCATGATAAACAAATGTAAAAATGAAAACAAATATGAAAATGAAAAGTAAAAACAAAAGCTTGGAAAGGAATTGTGTTACTTTAGTTGGATCGGGTGGATTTCCTTGTAGCGTGCTTGTAGCGCTACTTCAATTGAAATAAAACTCCTAAATAACTTAAACTACTTAATAATTATTAACAATTATGAATAATAAAATAATAAAATAATAAGAGCTGATAAATACAATATCGAGCTCATATATAACAAAAATTAAACCCAAAACCCAAACCCAATATGATTTAAACTCGAATTAGAAGCCCAAAACTCGTAATTCCCGTTATAATCACGTCAAGAAATTCTGCTCGTGCAGTCTTTATTAAAATGGTCATAACTTGAGCTCCTGAACTCGAAATCGAGTGATTCAAAGTGTCTTTCGAAGCTAAGAGAAATATATTCGAACGCCATGAGACATCTCAGCCCAAAAATTCCTGGATCCCTCCCAAAACATTGCCGCAAGTCTGCTGATTTCCCAAACTTGAAAGTTGACCACTTCAGTGAATGGAATTTAATAAATTTCACCCCATTCATTCATCTATCATTCCCTCTTTCATCGAAAAGATTTGTCCTCGAATCTTGTCTTTGATCGAATATTGGTTTGATTTTCTTGACCTTTGACATTGTTGTTGGGCGTTAAGGTAGTGTGAGCCCATCACATCCATGGGTATGAAATTAGGCCTTGAGACTCACATCATTAAGTAATTAATTTGGCTAGAACATTCATGCACATGCATCAACAATAAATGGTTCCTTCATGTAACCTTTAATGGTTGGATATTCATGCATGAAAAAGGGAGATGAATTGCCTCTTGAGCTGTTGGTTCATTAAGGAAATTCTTCCAAACATTCATCTTCAAATGACCGTAGAAATGCCTTTAGGAATCAGCTTTAATTTGACCGAAAATCCATGCATCTCCAAGAAGTTAAATGGCCTTTGTTAATCACTTGAAAAGTTACAATTTTTCTCATAAGCTGGCCGGCCATTGGTGTACCATTAGGACACAATAAATAACCATTTAAGACACTTTAAATTTAATAATAATGCTGTAATAAAATGGGACAAATTTAATAGCTAGTTTTAAGACATATTTAAAACGCAATTAAACTAACTATATAAACTACCAACTAAATTAACTAAAAAACTACGAGAATTAAATACGCATATGACTAAGACATAATTAAGACACATATACTAATATTAAAAACAAAAGTTGTGGAATTAATTAAATAAAGTAAAGTGGACAGTTTGGGCATTAAAAGCCCACAAACATTTCTTTGAATCCCTTAGTTTTAGTCCGCTTCTTAGGCCCAAATTGTTTGGAAAATGGCAACTTAGGTTCTTGCCCAATTAGTGTCCCCGGAATCATATGACCCTTCACATTCCACTCGAATTCATGCACAATCAACATCCATCGGACCTACAAGTTTATACATTCATCAAGCTTCAAGTGACCCTTCATATTCCATGGCCAAATTCAACGATACATGTACTTAAGGCCTTGGCCGAATTCAAGGTATCATCTACCATGTAGGTACAGTTCAAGGGGGAAGAATGAGCCTTTATGAAGATTCAAGGAATTATTCCATGCATGTACTGCAAGGGGGGAAGTAGTGCATTTAAGTTGCAACATTCAATGTGAGCATGCATGTACACCACCAAGGAAGATGAATTTGACCATTCAGTTATACATTGAACCTATACGTTCAAGTATTTTACTATACATTGTATGCAAGACATACATGTATGCACTTAATAGTTTAATATGTCCATTAAAATTCCTAGGTCTATAAATAGTTTGGTCATCTCATTGTAAAGACTAATAAACTTTTTAATACAAACCATATTCTGAGAGTTTATCTCTTGGTTCTTCATTGAACATATTCAAACTTATCAAAACTACAGTTTTGTGGCATTCACTTGTATTATCACTCCCCTTTTCATCCCTTTCCGGTGTGTGGTGACACCAACCTTGATGCGATTTCCCGAGCTTGGATTGTTTAGAAAATTGCATGAATAAAGGATCATCTTGAATATGTTTAAAGGATGGTGGAAACTGCGACCCGAAGCACTTGAATGTTTTATGGAAACGGAGTTATAATCAAACTCGACCCTTGGTATAATGAAGATGCCACACTTCGGGGTGCTAAACAAAGTGATAAGTCAAGGGTGAACACCACAAACTCGAAGGAAGTTTGATAACTTCAAGTAAGTTCGGTTAAGAACCTTGGAGAGAAATTCTCACAAATAAAAGTTGTTTTTGTATTAAAATGGTCTTCTTCTTTATAATGACCAGACTTGAACTACTTATAGAACACTAAGTAACTAATAAAAATTCAGCATCTAATGGTGTTCACACACACCATAATCATGTTCATACTTGACATAAAGATGTTAAAACATGAGTCATTAAAAATGGTTCTTGAAATTGGTGGATGCATGCATGGCCGAAATTAATGTTGTTCACCCCCATTGGACATGCATGAACACTTAACCCTTAAGAAAGTATTGATTCATCTTGAGCAATTAAAGGGCTTCTAAAATCCATGCACATGCATTAAGTTGAAAAGTTCCTCACGCACTTCATTGAATGGGTGAAATTATGGGGCACATTTCCCTTTATTGTTCATTAATTCTTCCTCACTAAGCAAGCTTAAAACATGAACTTGGCACACCATATGATGATTCAAAAATGAATTAGCTTTAAAAGCTTGAATCTTGATCATTCTTGATGGTTGTTTGATGCATGCATTCGACAATGAATGCTCATCCTAAGCCCATATGAATAAGCACCTGCACCACATATAAAGAGTCATCAAATGTTTGAAAAATTCATTCCAACATTCGACTAAGACGATTAGTACAAAAATTAGTCACTTGACTCTTGACTCATATGCATAGAAACATAAATATACTTTACCACGAATGCGCACACACATATGACATACTTTTAGACAAATGACTCAAAACACATAAATAACAAGATTGATTAAATGTAGCATTAGAACATTACTTCACACACATGTATTTATGAACATATGACACAGCCTCACGCATAAACATATATTAACATATCAAACACTTTAACATATAATGCATGATAAAATCAATGGATAAAACAAAATAATAATATTTAGCACGTTAGTTCAACAAAACATTAAAATAAAAAACAAAACATTCAGCCTTACCTTTCCAATATGAATGAAAAGTTTTATCATTGGCAACAAATAAGAATCATAGAGCAAGTAATAATTATTCACATAATCATGCAAAACAAAAATTTGATGCTCGGAACGTATGAACAATAATATAGAACAAGAATCTCCGAGATCAAAGGTTTGGTTTTGCAATTGCAACTCATTGCAGTTCAAATACTTTGTTTGTAGGTTTAAAGACAAAACATCAAGCAAGCAAAATTTATTCACATATTTATTAAAAAAATTATGATGCTTGATTTCTTCCGATAATGATTAAGAATAACAAGCTCCGAGTTTAAATACACGATTTTGATCACTTGTTCTAAAATGCAGCAAAAGTTTCTTTTTCACCAACACGTCACACATGCTAAACAAAGAAGATTTAGGCATACGCACATTCAAGCAATCAAACCTCTCAAATTTTATTCGAACAGGCATGAACTTACATGAAAGTTTCACACAAAGATTTAAAGAACTCACATAAAAATCAGACTCAAACAGATTAAGCATTTCATGTGGAAATTCTTTTTCATTCTAAACATTTGAATTTTGTGGACATCTATTGAAACCAGTGACATAAATTGATTTATCAATTTGCGGTTTAATAACTCGTAGACCAGCACAACACAACTTATGAAAGAAATGCTTTAAAACATGATTCGATGAAAACTCACCAACAACATTCAAAGGATAACAACAAGACAGAACATATTAGATAGAACCTTTGCGAACAAAATTATTGGCAGATTTATCATCGAAATTCAAAGAGTACCGAATTGGTTGAATCTCAACAAGATCCTAACCTTGCTTACCTTTCAATAGTTGAGGATTGTTTGCAATTTCCAACTCACATTTATCGATCAATTGGAACGGTCTCTCGTAGAGAAGGTAATGTAACACCCCTTACCCGTATTCAACGCCAGAACCGGGCACGAGGCGTTACCGTATTAAAATCCTCAAGATCGCCACTTAGGCACAACATGACCACTCTCTTTGGCCATCACAACAACCTCAATCTCGACTTACGAGGCCTCTCTCAAACACATAAGGGCTCTCGAGACCATATCGAAAACTCTTACGATCTTAAAATTTTTCTCTTTTATACAGGGGTCACACGCCCGTGTACGATGATGCACGCCCGTGTGTAGACACACACGCCCATGCTCTCCAACCGTGGTGAACACTGACTTCACTTACACGGCCTAGAGTCTAGACACACGCCCGTGTGGCTAACTCGTGGCCAACACTGATTAACCCACACGCCCTAGACACACACCCGTGTGGCTAGTCCGTGGTCTATTCTGATTTAAAATACTAACATGCAGGGGACACACGGCCAAGTCATACGCCCATGGGATGACCGTGTGTCACACATGGCCTAGACACACGCCCGTATGTCTACCCACATGGACAAGAACAAAGCTATTTTCCAAATTCTTTTCACCCTTCTAGCATACACAACATGCACTCATTCAACACATCCATAATCAACTCAAACTCTTACAATCTCACATAGATAACTACATCTTTTCATTTAATAAAGTGCCAACAACTATATCATTATACAAAATATATTATCCATCTAAAGGCCAACACATCATAGCCATTTACAACAAAATTCACTAACTTGTCCGGCCCCTATACATGCCATATACAAAACATTAAGTCTCATGTACAGTGTCTTTGATAGTAGTGTGGGCGATCTTCCAATTGATCCTCGTATCTCGATTCAACACTTTTGCTCTATAAGACAAGGGGAAAGAAAGGGAGTAAGCTTTGAGCTTAGTAAGTTTACACATAAACAATTAAGCACCATAGTATAAGCTAAACAACAATTAGCATTATACTAACATATAATGTACAACTATGCTTACTCTTTCTATCCCTTACCACATTTCCAACACATCATGAATCACTTACTCATAACCATTGACATGCAACCCTGCATTCAATATCACATTTACACAATATACAACACATCATTATTTCTCGATAATACATCCACACAGCTAATCCAAACAGCTAATCCACACAGCTAATGTCTCGGTGGTTTCGCACTTAGCCCACCACAATTAATTAATAAGGTAGTATCGCACTTAGCCTACCATAAAGGTAATCGTAGTGGTTTCGCACATATCCCACTAGACAATATACCTAACGATAGCATCGCACATAGCCAGCTCATCGTCATTATGTATTAGGATGGTATCGCACTTAGCCCATCTTTTAGCATTGTCACTACACATTCACATATCTATTTACTCAATCATTCATCCATTCACAAAATCTATCACATTCATTCGACTTGAATCACATAGGTTCTCAATCATTCTTAACCATGCTATACACTAGCTAGCATTAACAAATTGTAAGTATGAATGCATTGTTTATGCATAGACTTACCTCGATACTCAAAAGTATATAAACGTGCAATTTAGTCCACCACTTTGCTCTTGCCTCGGTTTCGATCTGGGCTTTTTCTTTCTTGATCTATAATGATAATTCAACTAATCAATATACACATTGACTAAATTGACCCACATCTCATACTTTGGCAAAATTACCCTTTTGCCCCTAAATTTTCTCCTCTTTACGCTATTACCCCAAGGCTCGTAAAGTGATTTTTATTCAACTTTCTAGCCTTTCATGCTTAGACAAATCACTTACTCAACTAAAGCAATCATCAATTCTCACTACATCACACATGTATGAGCAAACTGAAGATTTTTACAAACTAGTCCCTACATGCATTTTCTATGGAAACTAATTTAGCAAAAGATGTTTCTACTACATCAAGCTTTCATAATCTTCCATAAAACATCAAAATACATGCATGTCATACATGGCCACATTTTTTAACATCCATCATAGCTCATCAAATAGCTAAAAATAGCTTACTCATGCTACAAGGACTTCAAAAATATAAAGAATATCAAAAACGGGGCTTAGATGCACTTACTAGCAAGCTTGAAAAATTTGAAGAACCTTAACAATGGCTCTCTCAATTTTCGGCAGCCTTGGAGAAGAAGATGAATGAATTTTGTCATCTTTTCTCCTATTTTAATCACTTAATTTTTAAATGACCAAAATGCCCTTTTTGAGAAACTTTCTATTTTAACTCATCCATGCCCAATTTTGTCCAAAAATGAGAAATTGGGAAAATTGCTATTTAAGGACCTCTAATTAATATTCTAAAGCTATTTCACACAAAGAGCTTCTAGAATCTCACAATTTGCAACTTTTGCAATTTAGTCCTTTTGGACAATTCAACCGCAATTTCACAAAATTGCTTCATGAAACTTTCACACTAGCATGCATACATAGCATAAACCTCAAAAACTCATTCATAAACTTCGGATTTGTGGTCTCGCACCACAATTCTGACTAGGCCCTAAATCAGGATGTTACAACTCTCCCTCCTTTAGAGATTTTCGCCCCCAAAAATCTTACCAGTAAAGAGGTTTGGATGTTGCTCTCTCATAGCTTTTTCCGTTTCCCACTTAGCCTCTTCGACACCGTGTTTCTGCCATAACACTTTCACTAGTGCTATGCTCTTATTTCTCAACTGTTTGAGTTCTCAAGCCAAGATCTTAACTGGCTCTTCATCATAAGACATATCCAGTCTTATCTCAATTTCCGTCGAAGGAATAACATGTGAAGGATCAGAGCGACACCATCGCAAACATCGACACATGCAACACATTATGAATCTTTTCCAAATCTACCGGCAAAGCAAACCGGTATGCTACTGGCCCAACTCTATCTGTAATCTCATACAGCCCTATGAATCTTGGACTCAATTTTCCTTTTCGTCCAAATCTCATAATCTTCTTCCATGGGGACACTTTCAAAAACACTTTGTCGCCCACTTCAAACTCAATTTCTTTTCTTTCGGATCCGCGTCGACTTACTTCTCCGGTCAAAGCAACTTTCGACTATTACGGATTATTTTCACTTTCTCCTCTGTCTCTTTTACTAGATCGACCCCATGGATCCGCTTCTCACTAAGCTCGGTCCAATACAAAGGAGTCCGACACTTACGACCATACAAGGCCTCATACGGAGCCACCCGTATACTTGACTGATAAATGTTGTTGTAAGCAAATTCGACTAAAGGTAGATATCTCTCCCAACTACCTTCGAATTCTAACACACACGAGATCAAAGCATATCTTCGAGAACTTGAATCACTCTTTCGGATGACCATCGGTTTGCGGATGGAACGCGATCTCAAATTCAACTTTGTTCCCAAAGCCTCTTGCAACCTCTTCCAAAGCCTCAAGTGAACCTCGGATCCTATCCGATATTATAGACACAGTACACCATGTAACCTCACTATCTCTCGCAACATACAACTCAATTAACTTATCCAGTGAATAATCAACACGTCTTTGGAATAAAGTGAGCCGACTTCGTTAGTCTATCCACAACAACCCATACAACATCTCTCTTTTTCGGAGTCATCGGCAACCCCGTCACAAAATCCATGGTAACCCAATCCAACTTCCATTCGGGTACCAACATTGGCTGAAGCAATCCCGAAGGCACTTGATGCTCAGCTTTAACTTGTTGACAAATCTGACACTTTGTCACGAACTCTAAAATATCTCTTTTCATACCCGGCCACCAATAATACTTCTTCAAATCATTGTACATTTTTGTACTGCCCGGATGTAATGACAAACATCCATTGTGGGCCTCATGGAAAACCTTTCGGATTAACTCTTCATCTTTTGGTACACAAATTCTGTCACGGTACAACAAACAACCATTTGAGCCCACTCGAAAATCGAAATCACTTTCTGATTCACACTTATCTCTCTTAGCTGACATCTCACTGTCATTTCTCTGAGCCTCACATATCTGTTGAACAAATAGTGGCTTAGCTCTCAACTCTGCCAGAATAGCACCATCATCAGACAATGCTAAACATGTCCTCATAACTCTTAAAGCATAGAAGGATTTCCTACTCAGGGCATCCGTAACCACATTCACTTTTCCGGGTGGTAATCAATGACTAACTCATAGTCTTTCAACAACTCAAGCCACCGTCTCTGTCGCAAATTCAGATCCTTCTGATCCATCAAATATCTCAAACTCTTGTGATCTGTAAAGATTCGGCACTTCTCATCATATAAGTAATGTTGCCAAATCTTTAACGCGAAAACAATCGCAGCCAACTCCAAATCATGAGTCGGATAATTCTTCTCGTGCAGTTTCAACTGTCTCGAGGCGTAAGCGACTACCTTACCCTCTTGCATCAACATGCAACCGAGACCATTAAATGACGCGTTACTGTAAACCACAAACTCTTTCCCTGATTCTGTTGAACCAAAACCGGCGCCTCAGTAAACATTATTTTCAGTCTCTCGAAACTCTGTTGACATGTCTCAGTCCATTCAAACTTGACATCTTTGTGCAATAGTTTCGTCATCGGGGTAGCAATCACAGAGAACCCTTTTACGAAACGTCTGTAATATCCTGCTAATCCCAAGAAACTTCTAATTTTTGGTACGTTCCTCGGCGGTTTCCAATCCAAAACAACCGATATCTTACTCGGGTTAACTCTAACACCATCACCCGACACAAGGTGTCCTAGGAATCCGACCTCTCGGAGCCAAAACTCACTTTTGCTAAACTTAGCGTATAACTGCTCATCTCTTAAAGTTTGCAAGACAATTCTCAAATGATCTTCATGATCGTTCTCATCCCGAGAATAGATCAATATGTCATCAATGAAGACAACTACAAACTTGTCCATATACGGTCTGAAAACACGGTTCATCAGATCCATAAAAATCGCCGGGGCATTCGTCAAACCAAACGGCATAACCAAAAACTCATAATGGCCATACCTTGTCCGAAATGCGATTTTCAACACATCCTCGCTTTCTTCTCAATCGATAATAACTGGACCTCGGTCTATCTTGGAGAACATCAGAGCTCTCCTTGATTGATCAAAAGATCATCAATCCTTGGTAAATGATACTTATTCTTAACCGTCACTTTGTTAAGCTGTCTATAGTCTATACACAACCTTATAGACCCATCTTTCTTCTTCACAAACAATACCGAAGCACCCCACGGTGAGTAGCTCGGTCTTGCAAAACCCTTATCTGTCAACTCTTGCAATTAAACCTTCAGTTCTTTCAACTCTAAAGGTGCCATCCTATACGGAGCAATCGAAATAGGTGCCGTTCCCGGAACTAACTCAATCCCAAACTCAACCTCTCTCTCTGGAGGTAATCCAGGTAACTCTTCCGGGAATATATCCAGATACTCACATACCACTGGCACTGTTTCAAACTTTACTCCAACCTCTTGAGTATTCAACACAAAAGCAAGATAGGACTCACACCCTTTTCTTAAACATTTATCAGCCACTAAGGAAGAAATCATCACTGGTAGACTATCCGATCCACCTGATTCAACCCGAACCACATCTCCACTCTCACATTTCAATTCAATAAACTTACTACCACAGTTCACTAAGACACTATGGGTAGTCAACCAATCCATGCCTAGGATTAAATCAAACTCATCAAATGGCAACAACATTAGGTTTACCGGAAAGCAATGACTCTCAATCATCAAAGGACAATTCTTACACACCTTGTCCACTAACACATGCTTACCTAACGGGTTTGACACCTTAACCAAAAAGTCCGTAGACTCAACAGTCATACTCAAACTAGATGCCAATCTCATGCAAATATAAGAATGAGTAGACCCTGGATCTATTAAAGCAATAATAAGGGTGTCAAAGAGAGAAAAAGTACCCGTTATCACATCATGGGAGGATGCCTCTTCGCGAGCACGAATGGCATACGTCCTCGCAGGTGCCCGACCCTCCGGTCTCACAGCAGAGTCTCTAGATGAATCTCTACCACTATTCTCGCCTCTCGGGTTCCTTGGTGGTCTACCCCTTGCAGACACATCACTGGATCTCATCTCTAGCTTCTCTTTCTTATCATCCCTCTCGGGGCAATTTCGGATAAAATGGTCGGGGGAACCACACTTATAACAGTTTCGACTGTTACCCCAACACTCTCCGGTGTGATATCTACCACAACTTGGACACTCTAGTTTGTTCTTTGGATTGCCCACACTTTCCATCAAAGTAGCTTGGACTCTCGAACCCGAACGAGTATTGCCCAAGTCTCGATCTGAATAACCCATCGGTCTTTGTCGTCCTAGGACTCACTTCCTTGGACCTTTTAAATGCAGGCTTAATACGACTTGCCCATCGGCCTCTTTCTAGCATCTCGGGCTTCACTCACAGCCCTTTTCTTTTCTGTACTCAACTCTTCGGCCTTACTTGCCCTTTCGACCAACACCACAAATTCTTTAAACTCCAAAATACTCACTAGGAGTTTGATGTCCTCATTCAGTCCATCTTCGAACCTCTTACACAATATGGTCTCTGTCGACACACATTCTTGAGCGTATCTGCTAAGCCTAACAAACTCACGCTCATATTCCGCTACTGACATTCTTCCTTGCTTCAACTCAAGGAATTCCTTCCTTTTCTGATCAGTAAATCGTTGGCTTATCTACTTCTTCTGAAACACTTCCAGAAAGAAGTCCCACGTCACTCGCTCTCTCAGGACTATTGACGTCAACGTCTTCCACCAATGGTATGCCGAGTCCTTCAGCAAGGATACGGCACACTTCAAGCTCTCTTCAGCTGTACAAGAGAGTTCCTCAAACACTCTCATCGAGTTCTTTAACCAGATTTCTGCCCTCTCAGGGTCATCATCAACATTAGATCTAAACTCCTTAGCCCTATGTTTTCTAATCTTATCTATCGGGGGTTTCGATATCCTCACTACATCAATACCTTGAGGAGCCACAGGAATTGGCTGAGGTATAGGAGGAGGTGGATGAGGTTGAGCATTAGGGTTCGCTCGAATGTAATTCGAGTACCAATTGCTCATCATCTGGAGAAAGGCTTCCCGTGCCCTTCCCCTTGACCCCTAGCCTCGGGTCCACTTTGAACAGGCACGATTCCTTACGCATGAGCCGACACATTACTAGCTGCTTCATCAGCAGTCAATGGATCGGAATCCATATTCTATATAAAACAAGATTTAAAATCATCAGAAGCCACCACACTATCATTGTACACTTATGGCATGTATAGCTAGACTCTTACACCTACTACGGTAGTCCTAGAACCGACTAAACCATAGCTCTGATACCACTAAATGTAACACCCCTTACCTGTATTCAACGCCGGAACCGGGCACGAGGCGTTACCGTATTAAAATCCTTAAGATCGCCACTTAGGCACAACATGACCACTTTCTTTGGCCATCACAACAACCTTAATCTCGACTTACGAGGCCTCTCTCAAACACACGAGGGCTCTCGAGACCATATCAAAAACTCTTACGATCTTAAAATTTTTCTCTTTTATACAGGGCTCACACGCCCGTGTAAGATGATGCACGCCCGTGTGTAGACACACACGCCCATGCTCTCCAACCGTGGTGAACACTGACTTCACTTACACGGCCTAGAGTCTAGACACACGCCCGTGTGGCTAACTCGTGGCCAACACTGATTAACCCACACGCCCTAGACACACACCCGTGTGGCTAGTCCGTGGTCTATTCTGATTTAAAATACTAACATGCGGGGGACACACGGCCAAGTCACACGCCCATGGGCTGACCATGTGTCACACATGGCCTAGACACACGCCTTGTGTGTCTACCCAATGGACAAAAACAAAGCTATTTGGCAAGTTTTTTTCAGCCTTCTAGCATACACAACATGCACTCATTCAACACATCCATAATCAACTCAAAATCTTACAATCTCACATAGATAACTACATCTTTTCATATAATAAAGTGCCAACAACTATGGCATTATACAAAATAGATTATCCACCTAAAGGCCAACACATCATAGCCATTTACAACAAAATTCACTAACTTGTCTAGCCCCTATACATGCCATATACAAAACATTGAGTCTCATGTACCAGAGTGTGCTGATAGTGTGGGCGATCTTCCAATTGGTCCTCGTATCTTGATTCAACACTTTTGCTCTATAAGACAAGGGAAAAGAAAGGGAGTAAGCTTTGAGCTTAGTAAGTTTACACATAAACAATTAAGCACCATAGTATAAGCTAAACAACAATTAGCATTATACTAACATATAATGTACAACTATACTTACTCTTTCTATCCCTTACCACATTTCCAACACATCATGAATCACTTACTCATAACCATTGACATGCAGCCCTGCATTCAATATCACATTTACACAATATACAACACATCATTATTTCTCGATAATACATCCACACAGCTAATCTACACAGCTAATCCACACAGCTAATGTCTCGGTGGTTTCGCACTTAGCCCACCACAATCAATTAATAAGGTAGTATCGCACTTAGCCTACCATAAAGGTAATCGTAGTGGTTTCGCACATAGCCCACTAGACAATATACCTAACGATAGCATTGCACATAGCCAGCTCATCATCATTATGTATTAGGATGGTATCGCACTTAGCCCATCTTTTAGCATTGTCACTACACATTCACATATCTATTTACTCAATCATTCATCCATTCACAAAATCTATCACATTCATTCGACTTGAATCACATAGGTTCTCAATCATTCTCAACCATGCTATACACTAGCTAGCATTAACAAATTGTAAGTATGAATGCATTGTTTATGCATAGACTTACCTCGATACTCAAAAGTATAGAAACGTGCAATTTAGTCCACCACTTTGCTCTTGCCTCGGTTTCGATCCGGGCTTTGTCTTTCTTGATCTATAATGATAATTCAACTAGTCAATATACACATTGACTAAATTGACCCACATCTCATACTTTGGCAAAATTACCCTTTTGCCCCTAAACTTTCTCCTCTTTACGCTATTACCCCAAGGCTCCTAAAGTGATTTTTATTCAACTTTCTAGCCTTTCATGCTTAGACGAATCACTTACTCAACTAAAGCAATCATCAATTCTCACTACATCACACATGTATGACCAAACTCAAGATTTTTACAAACTAGTCCCTACATGCATTTTCTATGGAAACTCATTTAGCAAAAGATGTTTCTACTACATCAAGCTTTCATAATCTTCCATAAAACATCAAAATACATGCATGTCATACATGGCCACATTTTTGAACATCCACCATAGCTCATCAAATAGCTAAAAATAGCTTACTCATGCTACAAGGACTTAAAAAATACCAAGAATATCAAAAACGGGACTTAGATGAACTTACTAGCAAGCTTGAAAATTTTGAAGAACCCTAACAATGGCTCTCTCAATTTTCGGCAGCCTTGGAGAAGAAGATGAATGAATTTTGTCATCTTTTCTCCTATTTTAATCTCTTAATTGTTAAATGACCAAAATGCCCTTTTTGATAAACTTTCTATTTTAACTCATCCGTGCCCAATTTTGCTCAAAAATTAGAAATTGGGAAAATTGCTATTTAAGGACCTCTAATTAATATTCTAAAGCTATTTCACACAAATAGCTTCTAGAATCTCACATTTTGTAACTTTTGCAATTTAGTCCTTTTGGACAATTCAACCGCAATTTCAAAAAATTGCTTCATGAAACTTTCACACTAGCATGCATACATAGCATAAACCTCAAAAACTCATTCATAAACCTCAAATTTGTGGTGTCGCACCACTATTCTGACTAGGCCCTAAATCGGGATGTTACAGGTAATGAAGTTGGAACTCATCAAATGGACCTTTTAGGAACTTGAAATGAAGAGACAAAATGAGGGCAACTCACAGGTTGGTTAGTAAAAACATTCCTCACTTTTTCAATTTCTTTTTCAACAATGCCACTTGTATCACTCACACTTTCTTTTATTTCTTTAATCTAAATTTCTTTTTCTTCTCTCTCGCACTCTTTTTATTTTTTGATTTCAATTTCTTTTTCCTCACACTCTCTTTTTATTTCAACTTCTCTTCTCACAACCTCTTTTTTTCACATTTATTTTTTTCTTCTGTCAATTTCTTTTATTTTTCGCTCATTTTCTCTAATTATCAACTCTTGTCTTTCTTTTCTCTCATTCTTTTCTTACAAGATGGGGTTGACATGAGAGAATCGAAATGAGAAGATTTTTGTTGGGTAAGAGTGGACAGACTTATATATGAGACACGATCAACTCTTTGGGGTTGAAACTCCACGGATGAGTACTTTGGTGCACTCAAAGAGGTACTTGTGCCTTCTAATTTGTTACCTCAAAAGGCTTTAAACTCGTGGTTCACTTTACTCCGAGTCGAATTCCTCGACGAATAGGAATCATGACATGGATATCTTCTCAAGGAATCATAAGACGATTGACTCCTTGACGATCTTGCTTCTATACAATCTACTCTTTTGCGAATTTGCCTGGCTTGAGATCGCAAGACACTTTGTATTTCTTTTAACAAATGTTGTAATTCCAACTCGGTATAGTCTTGTGACATGATTCAACAAATGGTTAGTAACAAAAGGAATAAAAATGATAAAAAGTTCCTTACCAAACAAATCCTCACAAGTCACTCCGAAGGAAATCACTCCACTCGTGTTTGCACATAAATTCAACTTTTTTCACTCGAATGATCTCACTTCGCTCTTGCCTTTTCTGTAACACCCCATACCCGAGTCCGAGGCTCAGACCGAATACGAGACATTACTATGCTTGAACTTACTTAATCATGACATTACGGGCTATAAAATTTCGTTACGAAATTAAAACTTCTCATTCTTAAACAATTCGTACATTTCATGGGCCTACGAGGCCTTAAACTCGTACTGGTAAACTTTCGGAACCTTATCGAAAAACTTTTCTTTGAAACAGGGGTTACACGCCCGTGTAATATAAGACACGCCCGTGCATAGGCATACACACCCATGTCCTCAGATCGTGCCCTAAAACTCAGTATTCTGCAAATTTCCACACGGCCATGACACGCCCGTGGACTTAGACCGTGTACTACATCTTGATATACGGACTTATTTCACACGACCGGGCACACGCCCATGTTCTAACCGTGTGTCATGCACGGCCTTAACACACGGCCGTGGGATTAGTCTGTGGCCTATTCTTACTTATAAGACTAAGGTGCAGTTTACGCACGGCCTAGACACACGCCCGTGAGTCTAGCCGTGTGGGCATTTAGAGGCTATTTACCAAGCTAGTTGCCATCCTGAAATTAAGATCCAATTCATACTCATTTTTAACAACTCAATACTACATCATTCATGAAAAATACTACATGTTTCATTGATAATTATAAACATACACACTTGGCCAATCACTTAGCCATATACAAAAGAATAACAAACTTAATAGCCTATACTTTGGCTCTTCTTAAAACATTTACTCAAAATGTAATGCTACCTATACATGCCACACTTAATAAAACAACTTGGCTATACCAAAATAGCGATTGATAGTGTGCTCCGAGCTCCGATGACGGTGATCCTCGATATTACCTTGGCGAGACTACATGGAAAGAAAGAATGAAAGACATAAGCATTTAGCTTAGTAAGTTTGCATAATACACATAGCAACATTCTTACTTAATATAGACCATTTGATATAAACAATGGCATCATAAATTCAGCTATATAAAGCTTACTTACTCATACTTGATTCTTACATAACTCATGAAACTTACTAGTCTCATACTTGATAGGCAAACAAAGTACCTGTATCACTAGATCACATTGATCAGCATACGTGAACATAATACTCATAATTTCTAATTCATCATTCATAACATGAATAATATTCTTTTTCACTTGATAATAACCTTACTTACTTTGCTTTCTTGTTATCTCTTTGGAGCTTAACTCGTTTGCCCGATGAATTTATATGAATAACCGAGGATACTAAATCTCATCTAAATTTCGAGGCCATGACTTAACATGGACTTATACGAAGTCTTTCTTGTTCTCACCAATGCCATGCCTTAACTTGGACTTATATGGGATCTCTTTCTCTTGATAACTTTTCAATGCCAAGCTTGCCTTGGTCTTACATGATAACTTGTTCAATGCCAAGCTTGCCTTGGACTTACATGATAACTTGTTCAATGCCATGCTTGCCTTGGACTTACATGATAACTTATTCAATGCCAAGCTTGCCTTGGACTTACATGATAACTTATTCAATGCCAAGCTTTCCTTGGACTTACATGATATCTTGCTTGCTTGCCGATGCCATGCCTCGGCTTGGTCTTATCTGGACTTTCTTGTTTCATGTGGTAGATCGAGTTTCCTAAGTTATTCAACTTCAATCGGGGCTTTCTCATGCTTGATCTCATTAATTTCTTTGTTTAACATAACATTAAACATTTTTCATAATAACATTGTACATTATACTAAGCAATTTAATGATATAAATCATAAAGCTTAGAAATCATACAAACTTACCTCAATATACAAAATGTAGCTAGGTATGCAATTTAGTCCTCGACCTTGTTCTTGCCTCGGTTTCGATCCGGGCTTCGTTTTTCTTGATCTATAGTCATAAATAGATCATTTAATATTCACATTGACTAAATTGACCCTTTACTCATACTTGGGCAAAATTACTATTTTGCCCCTATACTTTCTCATATTTGCACTTTTGCCCCAAGGCTCGTAAAATAATTTTCATTCAAATTTCTTAGACTACATGCTTAGCTGATTCATTTTCTCTACTATAGCCATTATCAATTCTCATTATTTCTAATAGGTATGACTAATTTCAAAACTTTTACAAACTAGTCCCTATGCTCATTTTTCATGAAATTCACTTAGAAAAAGATGTTTATCTAACATCAAACTCTCATAAACTTCCATAAAACATCCTTTAACAAGCATACCATTAATGGGTAGATTTTTGAACATGCATCTTAGCTCACTTTATAGCTAAAAATAGCTAATTCAATAGACGAGAACTTTAAAAATACGAAGAATATTAAAAACGGGACTAAGATGCCTTACTTACAAGCTTCAAAAATTTGAAGAACCCTAGCTATGGAGTCTCCCAAATTTTCGGCACAAGGGGGAAGAAGATGAATAAGATTTTTATCATCTTTTCCCATTTTAATCATTTATTTGCTAAATGACAAAAATGCCCTTTCTTTAAAATTTTACAAATTACTAACTCATGTCCATTTTTGTCCAACAATTATGATTTGGGAAAATTGCTATTTAAGGACTTATAATTGCTATTCTAAAGCTATTTCATACAAAATGCTTCTAGAAACTCATATTTTACAACTTTTGCAATTTGGTCCTTTTTGACCATTCAACTTCAATTTAGCAAAATTGCTTCATGAAACTTTCACACTAACATGCAAACATGGCATGAACCTTAAAAACTCATAAATTCACCTCAGATTCGTGGTATCGCACCACTATTCCGACTAGGCCCTAAATCAGGCAGTTACAATTCTCCCCCCTTAGGGATTTTCGTCCTCGAAAATCTTACCAACAAAAAGGTTTGGATACTGGTTTCTCATACTCTCTTCTGGTTCCCATGTGGCTTCTTCTATTCCATGTCTTTGCCACAATACTTTCACTAAGGCAATACTTTTCTTTCTTAGCTTAGCTTCCCGAGCTAATATCTTAACTGGTTCTTCACCATAAGTCATGTCGGGATGAATCTCTATCTCTCGATTGGGAATTACATGTGAAGGGTCCGATCGGTAGCGTCTCAACATTGACACATGAAACACATCATGTATCTTTTTTAACTCGATGGCAAAGCCAATCACATAAGCTCTGAGCCCAACTTTCTCATTAATCTCATACGGTCCAATAAAACGTGGATTCAACTTGCCTTTTCGGCCAAATCGAGAACTTTTCTCCAAGGTGACACTTTCAAGAAAACTTTATCTCCGACTTGATACTCTATCTCTTTTCTCTTTAAGTCCGAATAGGACTTTTATCTGTCCGATCACGCTTTTAAACTTTCTCGTATCACTTTCACTTTCTTTTCAAACTTCTCTAACCAAATCAACCCCGTGAATTTGGTTTTCTTTAAGTTCGATCCAATATAAAGGCGTTAAACACTTACGCCCATATAAAGCCTCGTAAGGCGCCATCTTTAAGCTTCGACTAAAAACTATTATTGTAGGCAAACTCTACTAATGGGAGAAACTTTTCCCAACCGCCTCGAAATTCAAGAATACAACATCTGAGCATATCCTCGAGTACTTGAATTAACCTCTCGGATTGACCGTCAGTTTGAGGATGAAAAGCGGTACTAAAGTTTAACTTTGTACCCAAGGCCTCTTGTAACTTCTTCCAAAACCTGATGTGAATCTCGGATCTCTATTAGATATGATTGACAAGGGAACTCCATGAAGTCTTACTATTTACAAAACATACAAGTTTGCCAACTTGTCTAGTGAGTAATCAACTCGTCTGGCAAGTATAAAATGGGTGACTTCATAAGTCTATCAACCACAACCCATACAACATCTTTCTTTCTCGGAGACAAAGGTAAACCTGTTACAAAATCCATAGTAATACGGTCCCATTTCCACTCCGAAACTAAAATGGGTTGAAGAAAGCTCCGAAGTACTTGGTGTTCACCTTTTACTTCTTGACAAATCAAGCATTTGAAACAAATTCAAATATCTATCTTCATTCTCGCCACCAATCTCATGTTGCTTCAAGTCATTATACATCTTGGTACTACCGGATGTACAGATAAACATCCATTATGGGCATCATGTAAAATTTTCTGAATAAGCTCTTCTTTTCTCGGTACACAAACTCTGTCTTTGAACATCAGACTTCTATTGGAACTAATTCGAAGTCGGACTCAACATCCGCTCTCATTGATCTCTCTCGAACTTGCAATTCACTATCCTCTTTTTGAGCTTCAATGATCTCTTGGAGGAATATTGGTCTAGCTCTCAACTCAGCTAGAATAGAACCATCGTCGGACAAAGTCATCCGTGAATTCATTGCCCTTAATGCAAATAAGGATTTTCTGCTCAAGGCGTCGGTGACCACATTCGCCTTCCCCGGATGGTAATCAATGACCATCTCATAATCTTTTATCAGCTCTAACCATCTCCGTTGTCTTAAGTTCAACTCTTTCTACGTCATCAAGTACTTCAAACTTTTATGATCAGTGAAAATCTGACATTTCTCACCATATAGGTGATGTCTCCATATCTTCAATGCGAAGACTATGGCAGCCAACTCTAAATCATGTATCGGATAATTCTTCTCATGAGGCTTCAACTGTCTGGAGGCATAAGTAATAACTTTGCCTTCTTGCATAAGTACACAGCCTAATCCATTTAAGGATGCATCGTTGTAAATCACAAATTCTTTCCCTGTCTCAGGTTGAACCAAAACTGGGGCTTTTGTCAACATCGCTTTCAGTTTCTCAAACCTTTGTTGGCATCTTTCAGTCCACTCAAACTTCACCTTTTTCTGTAATAATTTAGTCATTGGGGTTGCAATAACAGAAAACCCCTTCACGAATCGTCTATAATAGCCGGCTAGGCCTAGAAAGCTTCTAATCTCAGAGATATTCTTCGGTGGATTCTAGTCTATTATGGCTGAAATCTTACTGGGGTCTACTCGAACTCCTTTTTCCGAGACAATATGTCCCAGAAACCCTACTTCCTTGAGCCAAAATTCGCTTTTACTGAACTTAGCATATAATTGATTTTCTCGTAGAATCAGTAAAAAGCGTCCCGTAGGTGCTCGGTATGCTCATTCTCATCTTGGGAATAAATCAGTATGTCGTCAATGAAAACGACTACAAACTTGTCAAGGTATGGTCTAAACATGTGGTTCATTAAGTCCATGAATACCGCCGGAGCATTGGTCAAACCAAAGGGCATGACTAAAAATTCATAATGCCCATACCTTGTTCGGAAGGTTGTTTTAGGCACATCTGATTCTTTTACTCGTAGCTGGTAGTACCCTGATCTTAAGTCTATTTTGGAGAACACAGTGGCTCCTTTCAACTGATCGAACAAATCATCGATTCTAGGCAATGGGTACTTATTCTTTACTATCACTTTATTAAGTTGACGGTAATCTATGCACAATCTCATAGTGCCATCTTTTTTTTTCATACATAAAACCGGAGCACCCAGGGAGAACAACTTGACCTTGCAAAGCCTTTATCTGTCAACTCTTGTAACTGCGACTTCAGCTCCTTCAACTCCGTCGGAGCCATTCTGTAAGGAGTAATAGATATTGATGCAATGATGCAGAGCTAGCTCAATGCTTGAACTTAACCTCTCTAACTGGTGGTAGTCCTAACAATTCCTCAGGAAACACATCCATGTACTCACATACTATTGGCACTGACTCAATCCTTAACTCTATTTCTTTTTCATTCATCACGAAAGCCAAATATGCTTCATACCCCTTTCTCATGTATCTCTGTGCCGTCACGTGAGAAATCAATTCTGACAATCTACTCTGTTCATCTGATTCTATGTGAAGGGTGTCCCCATCCTCACATCTCATTTCAATGTATTTCTTCCCACAATTAACTATTACATTATGGGCAGTTAACCAGTCCATACTGAGAATGAGATCAAACTCGTCAAATGGTAACAACATAAGGTTTGCTTTAAAATAATGACCTCTAATCATTAATGGACATTCTCTACATACTTCATTCACTAACACACTCTTTCCTAAATGATTAGACACTCTAATCACAGATTCTGTAAACTCTATAGGCATACTCAAATCGGATACCAATTTCATGCAAATGTAAGAGTGTGTAGATCCGGGATCTATTAAAGCAATAACTTTAACATCATGAAGAGAAAAGGTACCCGTGATAACATCATGGGAAGATGCCTCTTCGCGAGCGCGAATGGCATAAGTCCGTGCAGGCGCCCTACCCTCGGGTCTCACGGCCTGCTCTCTAGGGTTACCTCTTACACTTGCCCCACTTCTGGGGTTTCTCTGCGGCCTTCCTCTAACCATATTCCCGGATCTTGGGTTCTGAGTTCTGTTCTCTTTCATCATCTCTGGACAATCTTTTATGTAGTGGTCCTGGGAACCAGATCTGAAACAGGCATTTTCTTGTGCTCGGCATTCTCCTAAATGACGTCTGCCACAATGTGGGCATTCGGGTCTATCAGATCGAATATTCCCCACACTAGCGACTGAAGTAGTTTGTGCTTTATTTCTCGAATACTATTTACTCTTATCCTTCCTGGAAAATCCAGTGGAAGTAGTCGATCGGGCGGGGAAATCTCTTGACTTCTTGGATGAAGATTGAAATGACTTGTTCCATTGCTTCTTTCTAGAGTCACGAGACTCCATTTCAGATTTCTTCTTCTCTTTTACTAGTTCTTCGGCTTTACAAGCCCTTTCGACTAGCACAACAAATTCCTTCAGTTCTAGGACAGTAACAAATAGTTTGATCTCCTCATTTAGCCCATCTTCAAATCTCTTACTCATGATGGCCTCGGTGGATACGCATTCTTGAACGTATTTGATGAGTCTTACAAACTCACATTCGTAGTCAGTTACAGACATCTTGCCTTGTTTAAGTTCTAGGAATTCCTTTCTTTTCTGGTCCACAAACCTTTGACTAATATACTTTTTCTTGAACTCTTCTTGGTAAAATTCCCACGAGATCTTCTCTCTTGGGACTACTGATACCAAGGTGTTCCACCATTGATAGGTAGAATCTCTTAAAAGAGAAACTACGCACTTCATGCACTCTTTAGGTGTACATGACAGCTCATTAAATACCCTGATGGCATTTTCTAACCAGAATTCAGCTCTTTTCTGATCATCATCTTTTCTAGCCCAGAATTCTTCTGCCCCATGTTTCCTGATTCTATCGATCGGATGCTTCTCTCCTCTTACCACCTCTACTACTTGAGGGGTTATTGGGATAGATTGAGGAATAGGTGGGGGTAGAGGAGGTTGTCCATTCGGGTTCGTACGAATGAACTCCGTGTACCATGTGTTCATCATATGGAGGAAGGCTTCTCTAGCCTCTTCTCCTTCTCCTTGACTCACCGTAGTGGGTCTATTCTCGTTCTCATTCAACACCGTCCCTTCAGCGGGAGCCAGCGCATTACTTTCTACGTCATCTGCCATATCTCTTTCAGGATCCATTTACTATATATATAAACATAATTTAAGTCATCAGGAGTCATCACACTATCATTATAAAAACATTCTTACGTATGGCATGTATAGCTAGACTCGTGCTCATGCTACGTTAGTCCTAGAATGACTAAACCGTAGCTCTGATACCACTAAATGTAACAACCCATACCCGAGATCGAGGCTCAGACCGGATACGAGACATTACTATGCTTGAACTTACTTAATCATGACATTACGGGCTATAAAATTTTGTTCCGAAATTAAAACTTCTCATTCATAAACAATTCGTACATTTCATGGGCCTACGAGGCCTTAAACTCATCTTCGTAAACTTTGGAACCTTATCGAAAAACTTTTCTTTGAAACAGGGGTTACAAGCCCGTGTAATATAAGACACGCCCGTGCATAGGCATACACACCCATGTCCTCAGACCGTGCCCTAAAACTCAGAATTCTACCAATTTCCACACGGCCATGACACACCTGTGGACTTAGACCGTGTACTACATCTTGATATACTGACTTATTTCACACGACCGGGCACACGCCCATGTTCTAACCGTGTGTCATGCACGGCCTTAACACACGGCCGTGGGATTAGTCCGTGGCCTATTCTTACTTATAAGACTAAGGTGCAGTTTACGCACGGCCTAGACACACGCCCGTGTGTCTAACCGTGTGGGCACTTAGAGGCTATTTACCAAGACAATTGCCATCCTGAAATTAAGATCAAATTCTTACTCATTTTCAACAACTCAATACTACATCATTCATGAATAATACTACATGTTTCATTGATAATTATAAACATACACACTTGGCCAATCACTTAGCCATATACAAAAGAATAACAAACTTAATAGCCTATACTTTGGCTCTTCTTAAAACATTTACTCAAAATGTAATGCTACCTATACATGCCATACTTAATAAAACAACTTGGCTATACCAAAATAGCGATTGATAGTGTGCTCCAAGCTCCGATGACAGTGATCCTCGATATTACCTTGGCGGGACTACATGGAAAGATAGAATGAAAGACATAAGCATTTAGCTTGGTAAGTTTGCATAATACACATAGCAACATTCTTACTTAATATAGACCATTTGATATAAACAATGGCATCATAAATTTAGCTATATAAAGCTTACTTACTCATACTTGATTCTTACATAACTCATGAAACTTACTAGTCTCATACTTGATAGGTAAACAAAGTACCTGTATCACTAGATCACATTGATCAGCATACTTGAACATAATACTCATAATTTCTAATTCATCATTCATAACATGAATAATATTCTTTTTCACTTGATAATAACCTTACTTACTTTGCTTTCTTGTTATCTCTTTGGAGCTTAACTCGTTTGCCCGATGAATTTATATGAATAACCGAGGATACTAAATCTCATCTAAATTTCGAGGCCATGACTTAACATGGACTTATACAAAGTCTTTCTTGTTCTCACCAATGCCATGTAATATCCGGGATTTATAGCTTATGCATTAATGCTAAATTGTATGAAGTAGCATGCCTATGTGTGTTCTGATTGTGTTGTATGAATTGTGTAAACCTTAAAATGTAGGAAAATGCCTTAGAAATTATTAGATTTTAAATTCAAAAGAGGAAGCTAGGCAGAGTAGCCTTAAGAGAAATTGTAGGGGAAATATGACACACAAATGGGCTTGGTTAAGTGGCTTGGAGGCGCCACTCAAAACCTCTGTAAATGACACCACAAACAGGTGCGAATGGGCCAAGGTTCGAGTCGCATGGGAAGCTAAATAAAAGCTTTTATTTTGCGGCAACAAGGAGCAGAGGTGGACGGCATGAGGAGACTGAGGGAGGAGCTTTAGATAGGTCCAAATTCTTTTTAAATTCGGCAAAGCTAGGAGATAATTATTGATTTTATTTAAATTATTTTGAATAAGTAAGAGAAGAGGAAAAATAGGAGAATAACAAAGATAAGCTAGTGTAGCCGAATTTATCAGTAGATATGCATCTTTTTCCTTTGTTTTCTTTTATTCTCTCAACTCTTGCTAGCCAAAATCTTCTTCTCCCTAAAGATCACCATTGCTGATTCCTCCCAAGTCCCATACTCTTCCATTGAAGCCGAATCCCCATCATAAATCTTCTTCTTCTTTTTCTCTCAATCTTTCAAAAGCTAAAAGTAGGTTCTTTTTAGACCATAGCCGATTGGTTCATTAAAACCCCAAATGCCGAAACTTGTGTGATCATCATCTAGCCATAACTGAATATTGTTTGCAGATTCAAGCAAGGGAGCAATCGATTTCAAGATACTAAGGGTAAGATCAGTCGTTATTCGATTTTCAATCCTTTCTCCTATTAGCCGAAAGTTAAATCTAATCCCAGTGATGCTCTTTGGCCGAATCATTGAAGGAGAATCTCGGGATTTCTTCTAAGTCGACAATAATAGAAGATCATTCGGGTTTTGGTTAGCTAAGGTAAGAAACGCATGATCTTAGGCCAAAGGCTATTTATTAAAGTTCATTGAAGTGATTGGAAATTGGATCTAACCCATGTCTATAGGGATTTCGACGACTTCATAGCCAGAGACCACTTTCGTGATTTAAGATTCGCAAGGTAAGGAGGTGTAATATTCGGCCATATTGGTTATTATGTTAGCCGAATCTGACCATGGTTATTTAGGGGCAGTCGACAGTGGTATACAAGGATTTCGGGATTCAAAATCGCAAGGTAAATGCACATACACATTCGGCCAAGGCCCTATTTAGCAACTTAAATCTATTTCTTACTTAATTCAAAAGCCGAAAACTAACCAAGTTAATTGATCTAGTGTTAGCATATTTTAAGGAGGAAATACTACAACGTTTCGGGATTTGATTAGTAATCAAATCGGCAGCAAGGTAAGAATTTTGGTTGCAATAATCCTTCGAGATTTGATTATCTAGCCGAATGGCTTGTTGCTAACATGCTTAAGGATGGTCGAATGTAGGAACTGAGGATCTAGAGTATTAGATCGGGATTTTTGAGATTTTAGTGAACTCGTTAAGTAGACCAAGTGTGTATCCCACACTGAATCTTGATTTATTTACGGTATTATTTTAATATATGTGTTAATAATAATATGAAAAGTGGGCTAAGGTACCATGCAATGGTACAAAGTACTCATGTACGTAATCTTAACATCATGTTAATAAATGTTATGAACATGTGGAATATGGCATGTATGTGAATATTGATAAGAATGTGAAATAAGGCCTAAGCCTTGATAATTGCATGATTTGTATGACATGGGGCATATGGCTTATATGGAAAGGGGAAGTGATCTGGTGGTTTATACCACAATATCTGAATGTGGTGACTTCGGTCACATAATCCGAATGTGGTGACTTCGGTCACATAATCTGAATGTGGTGACTTATGTCACAAAATATATTATCCGGTGGCTATGACACAATATATAAGGGCGATGAGCACGTCGTCTGCAATGACGCCTTGATGATGTGTAGCGGATGGGTGGGTTGATTTAGTAATCCCCACGGTGTGATGGTTGGTACGGGTGATGTGTAGCGGATGGTTATCTAGGTTTGGGTTCGGGATTGCATCATTATATTTAATTGCTATTTGTATATGTATGAATTGTTATGCCTAAATCGTTGGGATTTAGTGTTGGCTGTACACACTGAGTCTATTTGACTCACCCCATTGTGGGATATCTTTTCAGGTGACACTCAGTGATGGACCGGGTCGGCAGGAGCTTAATGGTGACTATGCTCAGCTCAGCTTTTATTCTACTTTATTTTATTTTGAACTTTAAGTTTGAATTTCATTTCGGGTTTTACCGTTGATGTAATAAGGCCACTAGTATGAAACTGTTTATGCATGCATTTTAATTATTTAGTATAATACAAATTTTATCCACTTAAAGTTTAAGCAACTTTTCTTACAAATAAATTTTAAATGTTTAGACACCTAAACACAAACGATTTACGAATTAAAGATTAATTCCAAAACAACTCGGTCTTTTATAAAACCACCCCAAATTTTCCAAAGTACTAAACATGAATTTGAAACGTTTTACTCAGGGAACATACCCGATCCGGTCTGGACTCGTGGGCCGGGTTTGGGGTGTTTTAATTTGGTATCAGAGCCAGGTTCAAAACTCGGCTCTGGGATTTTTGGGCTCAAAATGTTTTCTATTAATGGGCTTTTGAAACATATATGTTTTTAAAGGATAACAGGTCTGTTAGCTCGGCATGGCACCTGCGTCTCCAGCCCAAGTCCGCCAGGTAAGTACCCTAAACCATTGTGTGATATACATGTGGGCTTTATGGGCTTTATGGGACGTAGACTAGGTTAAATAGACTCTGATGGACTATAGGCTTAGTTTAAACCACTTCTTAAATTTTCATAAGACTTAATTTCACTAAACAAACCCGTTAACGAGCATGAAGACTAGGGTGTGGCAACCGCCATCATACGCATGTCTAGGATTGGATCCTAAGAGCACAGTATTTAAGCGGTCATAGTGAATCACCTCCTTTTCACTTTGGAATCCTACAGTGCGTAGTATTTGTCACCTTAGTCGAGTTAGGGTGTGGCAATAGGCGACGCGCATGCCTAGGAGTGGATTCGGGGAGAGCTTGGTATTTAAGCGATCCTAGCGACTCACCTCCTCTTGTTTGGAATCCTACCTGTGCGTGGTGACTATTCACCCTAGTTATGAGGACTCGTTGATGGGCTAAACCCTATAATTAAAACCCGAAAGGGACTAGCCACCCTAGTTTGAAAAAAAAATTACCGAAATACCCCCGGATTTCAAAATTACCGAAATACCCTTATTTCATAAAATCACCAAGGAATCTTGAATTGGAAAATTTATGAAATTACCCCTGATTTACAAAATTTTTAAATTGACCCCGATTTATTACCAAAATACCCCTGTAGGTGAAATGACGAAAATACCCCTGGGATAGGAATAAGACGAAAATGTTTGAATGATGAATGTGTGTTGAATGAATGTGCTCCTCTAAATTAGGATGGAAGACTTGAAACTTTGATCGATTGAAAGAACTACTTTTAAACTTCTTTTCATAAAATTTCTTCGCGGATAATTAGTGGAACAAAGACTAATGCATAAAACTTTCTAAAACAGATTAAAGCGCGATCGTAGAAATGAGTTCTAGGGGGTGCGGTCGTAATGTGTGAGGATGTGGTAGAGGCAGAATGACCGTATCGGAACCCGTTAGGTCTGGACAAGGGTTTGAAAATAAGGTACCACCACCCCACCACCACCGTTGTTGGTGTTGGCAAAGGCAAGATCGAGACGGGGAGGATCTGATGATCGCGAGCAATGCCGCAAGTTCCGGAGATGGTGGTGGGCGGTGGAGGTATGGGAGCTCGAAAATCTGTACCCGAGCGACTCTGAGCCAATGGAGCTGAAGTATTCCGTGGCGTATCTGGTGTGGCACCTAGTACGGTGAGTATTGGTTGGGCGGCGAACAAATTATGGATGAGTGGATCGACCACGGCGAGAAACCGAATGAATGGTCTCGCTACTTGCGATGAGGCATATCAATGGTGGCTCACGCAGATTCGGGATGGTGCCACAACCGAGGATCTCACTTGGGAGTATGTTAAAGTGGCGTACGGAAGAAGTATGTTGGAACTAGTTATCTTGATGCCACGAGAGGAAGGCATTTACGGGGTGGTTCAAGGGAACAAGTCCGTAGTGCAGTACGAGGTGAATTCTTAAGGTTGAGCCAAGTATGCTCGAGGTATCGTGGCTACGGAGCATGAGCGATGTGTCCAGTTTGAGGATGGCCTTAGGGATGACTTGAGGTTGTTGATAGCTCCACAGCAGGAGCGAGAGTTTGTAGTGTTGGTGGAAAAGGCTAAGGTAGCCGAAGGAGTTAAGGAATCTGTAAGGCGAGAATCTGGATGGAGCAGGCAAAAAGAGAGGTTTTGGGTCGTCGTGGTCATCCGGGAATGCGCAGAAGAGGCCTAGAGTTGATGGGCCGCGAGGTCAGCAAGTGGTGACAGGAGGGCGGTATCGTACTTGTGATCAGTGTGGGAAGAGGAACCTAGGAGAGTGTTGGAAGAAGACGGGAGGATGCTTTAAGTGTGGATCCAAGGAACACATGATTAAGGACTGTCCTATTAAGATAGACGAGAGTCAACCAACAGGTCAAGGTTCTAATCAGGCTGGAAGAGGGGGACAGCAGCCTCAGCGGGGTCGTGGTCCGAATGGCAGAGGAAATGGTGCTGGAAGAGGACGTGGAACACCAGGTTAAGGTGTTGGTAATACGGAGGCTAGACAGGCCAGGATCGGTATATGCGATTCGTCGGAGGGAAGACGGCAATGCACCTGATGTTATAACGGGTACGTTCCTTATTTGAGTTACCCTTTATTGCTTTGATAGACATAGGGTCAACTCATTCCTATGTTGCTAGTAAAGTATTCGAAACTTTGCATGTGAACTTTGAGATCTGTACCTAGGAAGATGACTGTACTTAGTCCTTTAGTAGGCGGTCGTGATAGTAGATAAACTCTTTAAGGAAGTGCCTTTAGAAGTTCGGGGCCGCAGCCTCCGGTGACTTAGTGGAACTACCATTCGGGAATTTGATCTAATCTTAGGCATGGATTGGTTAGTGAAGTATCGTGCGAATGTGGATTGCGCCGCTAAACGCATGTCGTTGAGAACTCCCGATGATAAGGAAGTTATGATGATGGGCGAAAGACGGAGAACTATTTGTCGAATGTAGTATCCGCTCTTAAGGCGAGAAGATGGTAAGAAAGGATGTCCGGCTTTTCTCGATGTGGGTCCGTGCCTTGGACACTAAGGAAACAAGTGTAGAAGGGGTTAGAACAGTAAGGGAATTTGTGGATGTCTTTCCGGAGGAATTACCTTGAATACCCCCTAATAGGGAGGTGGAGTTCGAAATTGACTTGTTTTGCTGGAACGCGCGCGCGGTATCTATCGCTCCGTATAGAATGGCACCGAAAGAATTGGTTGAGCTCAAGGCTCAAATTCAAGAGTTGCTTGATCGTGGGTTTATCCGACCCAGTGTGTCTCCATGGGGAGCACCGGTCTTGTTCGTGAAGAAGAAGGACGGAACTATGCGCATGTGCATAGATTATCGTCAGCTGAATAAGCTGACCATCAAGAACAAGTACCCTTTGCCAAGGATAGACGACTTGTTCGATCAGCTTAAGGGGGCAGCGGTATTCTCAAAGATAGACCTAAGGTCTGGATATCATCAGCTTAAAGTGAAGGAAGCAGATATCCATAAGACAGCTTTCCGGACAAGGTACGGGCATTATGAGTTCTTAGTAATGCCGTTCAGATTAACGAATGCCCCAGCCGCGTTCATGGATATGATGAATCGGGTTTTTCAACCTTACTTGGATAGGTTCGTCGTTGTGTTCATAGACGACATCCTAGTATACTCCAAGTCTGAGGAGGAACATGATGAGCATCTCCGGATTGTGTTGCAAGTATTAAGGGAGAAGAAGCTATATGCCAAATTCAGCAAGTGCGAGTTTTGGCTTAAGGAGGTTGCATTCTTAGGGCATGTAGTGTCTGCTGAAGGAATAAGGGTGGATCCTAGGAAGATCGAAGCAGTGCTGGATTGGAAACCACCTAAGTCTGTGGCTGAGATTCGAAGTTTCTTGGGATTGGCAGGTTACTACAGAAGGTTTATGGAAGGATTTTCATCAATAGCTGCACCTTTGACGAAGTTGTTGAGAAAGGAAGTACCTTTTGTATGGACAGATAAGCAACAGGAGAGCTTTGAGAAGCTTAAGAGGGTTTTGACTGAAGCTCCGGTCTTGATTCAACCGGAGGCAGGAAAGGACTTTGTGGTGTACTGTGACGCTTCTTACACGGGATTAGGATGCGTATTGATGCAAGATGGGAAGGTAGTCGCTTATGCGTCTCGACAATTAAGGCCACACGAGGTTAACTACCCGACGCATGATTTGGAATTGGCGGCAGTGGTCTTTGCTCTTAAGGTATGGAGGCATTATTTATATGGAGAAAAGTCAGTGATCTACACGGACCACAAGAGCCTTAAGTATCTGCTGACTCAGAAGGAGTTGAACTTGAGACAGCGAAGGTGGGTGGAATTACTGAAGGATTATGATTGTTCCATAGAGTATCATCCGGGCAAGGAAAATGTAGTGGCAGATGCCCTAAGTCGGAAAGTAGTGTCGGATCTGAGGGCAATGTTTGCACATCTTAGCTTGTATGATGATGGAAGTTTATTGGCAGAGTTGCAAGTCAAACCAACATGGTTGAATGAGGTGAAGGAAAGTCAGTTAATGGATGAGGATCTAAGTGCTAAGCTACGGCAAGTGCAGAGTGGAGAGTTGGAAGATTACGGTATTAATGACGAGGAGTATTATGTTTCAAGGGCAAGGTCCAGTATGCCAAGAATGAGGACTTAAGGCGAGAGAATTCTTCAGAATCGCATGGTAGCCCCTATGCTATGCATCCCGGAGGTACTAAGTTGTATAGAGATCTAAGGGAGCAGTTTTGGTGGCCTCGTCTTAAGAGGGAAGTTACCGAATTTGTAGGGAAATGCTTGACGTGTCGACAAGTTAAGGTCGAACACCAAGTTCCGTCGAGGATTGCTTCAGTAGATAAAGATTCCAGCGATGGAAGGGGAGAGAATCACCATGGACTTCGTTAGTGGGCTTCCCCTTACGCCTACTAAGAAGGACTCGGTATGGGTGATAGTGGATCGATTGACAAAGTCCGCACATTTCATTCCAGTGCGGGTTGATTATTCTTTGCAGAAGTTGGCGAAGTTGTATGTGGAAGAGATTGTGAGGTTGCATGGAGTACCGGTGTCAATTATTTCAGATAGGGATCCAAGGTTTACGTCTCGGTTTTGGAAAGCTTTGCATTAAGCTTTAGGCACCAGATTGGATTTCACTACGGCTTTTCAACCGCAGTCGGACGGCTAGTCTGAGCGAGTGATCCAAGTGTTAGAGGATATGTTGAGGGGCTGTGTGATAGACTTCAGAGGAAGTTGGGAAGAATATTTGCAGTTAGCGGAATTTGCATACAACGACAACTATCAAGCCAGTATTCAGATGGCACCGTATGAACTGCTGTATGGACGGAAGTGTCGCACTCCTACGTGTTGGACGGAATTAGGGGAACGACGAGTTTTGGGTCCAGAGATTGTGGCAGAATCTGAAGAGAAAGTTAAGGTAATTCGGGCACGGTTAAAGGAAGCATCAGCGATGTGCGTAAGTCGTCTGCAGATCTTAAGCGGAAGGAAATAGAATTTGATGTAGGGGATCAAGTGTTTCTTAAGGTGTCACCGTGGAAGAAGGTGATGAGATTTGGTCGCAAAGGAAGCTAAGTCCCGTGTTTATAGGACCTTATCGGGTATTAAAGCGAGTTGGACCAAATGGCATACCGATTAGAGTTGCCTTGGAGTTGAAGCAAATGCACGACGTATTCCATGTTTCTATGTTACGTCGTTATCGATCGGATCCATCTCATGTAGTACCGATTGAGGAGGTGGAACTAAGGCGGATTTGTCCTACGAGGAAGAGCCGATTCGAGATCTTGGAACGAGATGTGAAAGTGTTACGGAGGAAGTCGGTTCCTTTAGTCAAAGTGTTATGGCGTAATCATGGATCGGAAGAAGCTTCGTGGGAGCGGAAGAAGCAATGTGACAAAGAATACCCTCACTTATTTCAGCCGAGTAATTTCGAGGACGAAATTATTTTAAGAGGGTAGAACTGTAATATTCGGATTTATAGCTTATGCATTAATGCTAAATTGTATGAAGTAGCATGCCTATGTGTGTTACTGATTGTGTTGTATGAATTGTGTGAACCTTAGAATGTAGGAAAATGCCTTAGAAATTATTAGATTTTAAATTCAAAAGAGGAAGCTAGGCAGAGTAGCCTTAAGAGAAATTGTAGGGGAAATATGACACACAAATGGGCTTGGTTAAGTGGCTTGGAGGCGCCACTCAAGGCCTTTGTAAATGACGCCACAAACAGGTGCGAATGGGCCAAGGTTTGAGTCGCATAGGAAGCTAAATAAAAGCTTTTATTTTGCGGCAACAAGGAGCAGAGGTGGGCGGCATGAGGAGGCGAGGAGGAGCTTTAGATAGGTTCAAATTCTTTTAAATTCGGCAAAGCTAGGAGATAATTATTGATTTTATTTGAATTATTTTGAATAAGTAAGAGAAGAGGAAAAATAGGAGAATAACAAAGATAAGCTAGTGTAGCCGAATTTATCAGTAGATATGCATCTTTTTCCTTTGTTTTCTTTTATTCTCTCAACTCTTGCTAGCCAAAATCTTCTTCTCCCTAAAGATCACCATTGCTGATTCCTCCCAAGTCCCAAACTCTTCCATTGAAGCCGGATCCCCATCATAAATCTTCTTCTTCTTTTTCTCTCAATCTTCCAAAAGCCGAAAGCAGGTTCTTTTTAGACCATAGCCGATTGGTTCATTAAAACCCCAAATGCCGAAACTTGTGTGATCATCATCTAGCCATAACCGTATATTGATGTGGATTCAAGCAAGGGAGCAATCGATTTCAGTACTAAGGGTAAGATCAGTCGTTATTCGATTTTCAATCCTTTCTCCTATTAGCCAAAAGTTGAATCTAATCCCAGTGATGCTCTTTGGCCGAATCATTGAAGGAGAATCTCAGGATTTCTTCTAAGTCGACAACAATAGAAGATCATTCGGATTTTGGTTAGCTAAGGTAAGAAACGCATGATCTTAGGCCAAAGGCTATTTATTAAAGTTCATTGAAGTGATTGGAAATTGGATCTAACCCATGTCTATAGGGATTTCGACGACTTCATAGCCAGAGACCACTTTCGGGATTTAAGATTCGCAAGGTAAGGAGGTGTAATATTCGGCCATATTGGTTATTATGTTAGTTGAATCTGACCATGGTTATTTAGGGGCAGTCGACAGTGGTATACAAGGATTTCGGGATTCAAAATCGCAAGGTAAGTGCACATACACATTCGGCCAAGGCCCTATTTAGCAACTTAGATCTATTTCTTACTTAATTCAAAAGCCGAAAACTAACCAAGTCAATTGATCTAGTGTTAGCATATTTTAAGGAGGAAATACTACAACGTTTCGGGATTTGATTAGTAATCAAATCGGCATCAAGGTAAGAATTTTGGTTGCAATAATCCTTCGGGATTTGATTATCTAGCCGAATGGCTTGTTGCTAACATGCTTAAGGATGGTCGAATGTAGGAACTGAGGATCTAGAGTATTAGATCGAGATTTTCGGGATTTCTGTGAACTCGTTAAGTAGACCAGGTGTGTATCCCACACTGAATCTTGATTGATTTACGGTATTATTTTAATATATGTGTTAATAATAATATGAAAAGTGGGCTAAGGTACCATGCAATGGTACAAAGTACACAGGTACGTAATCTTAACATCATGTTAATAAATGTTATGAACATGTGGAATATGGCATGTATGTGAATATTGATAAGAATGTGAAATAAGGCCTAAGCCTTGATAATTGCATGATTTGTATGACATGGGGCATATGGGTTATATGGAAAGGGGAAGTGATCTGGTGGTTTATACCACAATATCTGAATGTGGTGACTTCGGTCACATAATCCGAATGTGGTGACTTCGGTCACATAATCTGAATGTGGTGACTTATGTCACAAAATATATTATCCGGTGGCTATGCCACAATATATAAGGGCGATGAGCACGTCGTCTGCGATGATCAGCCGATGATGTGTAGCGGATGGGTGGGTTGATTTAGTAATCCCCACGGTGTGATGGTTGGTACGGGTGATGTGTAGCGGATGGTTATCTAGGTTTGGGTTCGGGATTGCATCATTATATTTAATTGCTATTTGTATATGTATGAATTGTTATGCCTAAATCGTTGGGATTTAGTGTTGGTTGTGCCTGCACCGAGTCCGTTTGACTCACCTGTTGTGGGATATCTTTTAGGTGACACTCGGTGATGGACCGGGTCGGCGGGAGCTTAATGGTGGGCATGCTTAGCTCACTTTTTATTCTACTTTATTTTATTTTGAACTTTAAGTTTGAATTTCATTTCGGGTTTTACCGTTGATGTAATAAGGCCACTAGTATGAAACTGTTTATGCATGCATTTTAATTATTTAGTATAATACGAATTTTATCCACTTAAAGTTTAAGCAACTTTTCTTAAAAATAAATTTTAAATGTTTAGACACCTAAACACAAACGATTTACGAATTAAAGATTAATTCCAAAACAACTCGGTTTTTTATAAAACCACCCCAAATTTTCCAAAGTACTAAACATGAATTTGAAACGTTTTACTCGGGAAACATACCCGATCCGGTCTGGGCTCGTGGGCCAGGTTTGGGGTGTTTCATGCCATGCCTTAACTTGGTCTTATATAGGATCTCTTTCTCTTGATAACTTTTTAATGCCAAGCTTGCCTTGGTCTTACATGATAACTTGTTCAATGCCAAGCTTTCCTTGGACTTACATGATAACTTATTCAATGCCAAGCTTGCCTTGGACTTACATGATAACTTATTCAATGCCAAGCTTGCCTTGGACTTACATGATATCTTGCTCAATGCCAATCTTGCCTTGGACTTACATGATAACTTATTCAATGCCAAGCTTGCCTTGGACTTACATGATATCTTGCTTGCTTGCCGATGCCATGCCTCGGCTTGGTCTTATACGGACTTTCTTGTTTCATGTGGTAGATCGAGTATCCTAAGTTATTCAACTTCAATCGGGGCTTTCTCATGCTTGATCTCATTAATTTCTTTGTTTAACATAACATTAAACATTTTTCATAATAACATTGTACATTATACTAAGCAATTTAATGATATAAATCATAAAGCTTAGAAATCATACAAACTTACCTCAATATACAAAATGTAGCTAGGTATGCAATTTAGTCCTCGACCTTGTTCTTACCTCGGTTTTGATCCGGGCTTTGTTTTTCTTGATCTATAGTCATAAATAGATCATTTAATATTCACATTGACTAAATTGACCCTTTACTCATACTTGGGCAAAATTACTATTTTGCCCCTATACTTTCTCATATTTGCACTTTTGCCCCAAGGCTCGTAAAATAAGCTTCATTCAACTTTCTTAGACTACATACTTAGCTGATTCATTTTCTCTACTATAGCCATTATCAATTCTCATTATTTCTAATAGGTATGACTAATTTCAAAACTTTTACAAACTAGTCCCTATGCTCATTTTTCATGAAATTCACTTAGAAAAAGATGTTTATCTAACATCAAACTCTCATAAAATTCCATAAAACATCCTTTAACAAGCATACCATTCATGGGTAGATTTTTGAACATGCATCTTAGCTCACTTTATAGCTAAAAATAGCTAATTCAATATACGAGAACTTCAAAAAATACGAAGAATATTAAAAACGAGACTAAGATGCCTTACTTGCAAGCTTCAAAAATTTGAAGAACCCTAGCTATGGAGTCTCCCAAATTTTCGGCACAAGGGGGAAGAAGATGAATAAGATTTTTATCATCTTTTCCTATTTTAATGATTTATTTGCTAAATGACAAAAATGCCCTTCTCTTTAAAATTTTACAAATTACTAACTCATGTCCATTATTGTCCAATAATTATGATTTGGGCAAATTGCTATTTAAGGACTTATAATTGCTATTCTAAAGCTATTTCATACAAAATGCTTCTAGAAAATCATATTTTACAACTTTTGCAGTTTGGTCCTTTTTGACCATTCAACTTCAATTTAGCAAAATTGCTTCATGAAACTTTCACACTAACATGCAAACATGGCATGAACCTTAAAAACTCATAAATTCACCTCGGATTCGTGGTCTCGCACCACTATTCCGACTAGGCCCTAAATCGGGCTGTTACATTTTCGGCTCATAGCTCCTCTCGCGTGGCAAGAATCAATTCAAAAGGTAACCAAAAGGTTGTAGGGTTATTTTGGTAATTTTAGAAAAAAATTCTTTTTTGAAATTTTTTCACATAAGTTTTAAAAATGAAGAAAAATGGGTTTTTAGAAGAAATTTGAGTATAGGGGTGAAACGATAATTTTTGAGTCAATTTTTTTTCGATAGCGTAAAAATTGTACGGGAAGGACAAAATGGACTTATAAATAGGTATCGTGAAAAAAAAAATTCTTGACAGGTCTCTAGACATTTTTTTCGAGTTTTACTCTTTTTTTCTCATTTTTTTTACTTCAATTTTCTTTTTTTTTGAAACTTTTTTTTGAAACACTTTTTTTAAACCCAAAAATAGTAAAGATAAATACGAAAATTAATTCAAGAATCTCAAGCTCTGATACCAACTAATGCGATTTCTCGAGCTTGGATTGTTCAGAAAATTGCGTGAAGGAAGGATCATCTTGAATAGGTTCAAATGATGGTGGAAGCCGCGACCCAAAGCACTTGAATGTTTTATGGAACCAGAGTTATAATCGAACTCGACCCTCATAAATTTGACAAACACTCGAACCTTAATATAATGAAGACGCCACACTTCGGGGTGCTAAACGAAGTGATAAGTCAAGGGTGAACGCCACAAATTCGAAGGAAGTTTGATAAGTTCAAATAAGTTCGGTTAAGAACCTTGGAGAGAAATTCCCACAAATAAAATATGTTTTTGTATTAAAATGGTCTTCTTCTTTATAATGACCAGACTTGAACTACTTATAGTGTAACACCCCTAACCTGTATTCATTGCCGGAATAGGGTTACGGAGCATTACCGGACTTATTACACAATTGAACATACATTTCTCAAACAATTATCAATATCAAATACAAGTCATTCATAATCAATCACATTGTCCCTAATACGAGCCTACGAGGCCCAAATCATGCATTTAGAGTGGTTCGGGACTAAATCGATAACTCAGTAAGTTTTTGGAAAACTTAGAAAATTTTACAAAATACAGGGGACACACGCCCGTGTGGCCCGGCCGTGTGTCTCACACGGCCAAAGACACGCCCGTGTCACAGACCGTGTGGACATTCGAAATGGGATCACATGGCCATGTCCCTGTAACACCCCTTACTCGTATTCAACGCCAGAACAGGGTACGAGGCATTACCGGAATTACATCACAAGCAATCATAAAATTTCGAGTCATAAATTCGCGTCCAAATTAAATCCATTTGCATTTAATCATAATGTCCCTAGTACGAGCCTACGAGGCTCAAAACATGCTTTGGAAGTGGTTTGGGACTAAACCGAGAAATTTAAAATTTTTTGTAAAACTTAGAAAATTTTCCACTATACAGGGGTCACACGTCCGTGTGGATATGGGACACGCCCATGTGGGCAGGCCGTGTGATCACACATGCCTGTGTCCCGACCCTGTGTAACTCTCTGACTTGTAACCCTTGAACAAATTGAGATCACACGGCCAAGTCACACGCCCGTGTGCTAGGCCGTGTGGAAAATTAATTTTCACAAAAATAGGTGCAGACTTCACACGACCAGGGCATATGCCTGTGTTCGAGGTCGTACCGTCCACACGGCTAAGACACACTTCCGTCTCTCTACCCGTGTGCTCAAATCTGAGCATTTTGTTTCTCAAAACTAAGGTGCAGGGGACACATGGCCAAAACACATGCCCATGGGACAGGCCGTGTGTCACACACGGTCTAGACACACGCCCGTGTGTCTACCTATGTGGACAAAATAGAGTCTATTTCCCAAGCCATTTGCCACCCTCATTTGCACATACACTTACTGTAACAGCCTAAATTTGGGTCTAGTCGGAACAATGGTTTCGAGACCACAAATACGATGAGGAAAATTCTATTTTTATTATATTTTTATGGTTTACAATTTTACGGAAAGATTTCTTAAAAATTTCGTTCAAAAATTTCGATGTTTGAGCACTCAATTTAGTAAAAAAGGACTAAATTGTAAAAAGTGTAAAAGTTGAGTTCTACATGTTAGAGGTGTCCAATTGTTATGAAATTTTAAATTGAAGGTCCTTAAATGATAATTAGACCATTGGTTAAGTTGGTGGACAAAAATGGACATGGATGTGTATGTTTCAAAAGATTTTTTTAAGGGGCATTTTGGTAATTTAGTGAATTAAATGAATTAAAAACAAAACTTAAATGCCAAAATTTTCCATCTTCCAGCTTAGGCTGAATTTAACATGGGAGAAGCCATGGATAGGGTTTTCAAGCTTTCCAAGCTTCATGGTAAGTCCATTTTAGCCCCGTTTTTCATGTTCTTTACGTTTTTTGGAGTCCCGATAACTTGATTTAGCTTATTCTAGCAATAATTTAACTTAGGGTTCATATTTGGAAAAATACCCATAGGTGAAATGTGTTTATTTTGATGTTTTATGGCAGAATATGAAGCTTAGAATTATGTTAAACAACTTTTACTAAGCGATTTTAAGTGAAAACGAGTAAAACGACATAATTGGCAAAAATACATAATGTACATAAGTGCATGTTAGAGCAAGAATTTGACGTTGCTATAGAAGAGAAAAATGTTCATCCTGTAATGAAACATAATAAAATTGAATAAAAATTATTTTACGAGTTTAGGGGTAAAAGTGTAATTTTTGAAAAGTTAGGGGGAAAAATTGTAAATTTGCCAAAATTTGATATGTGAATTGAATTGATTAGTGTGTTGATAAAATGTATTAAATGAGTGTTAATTTGACATGTTAGATCAAGAAAACATGAAATTTGGTCTAAGATTGGGGAAGAACGAAGTTGTGAGCTAAGTCGGGAAAATTAGTCGTTTCGGCATTTGAGGTAAGTCCGTGTGATTAAATGAGAATGATATTGATGTCATTGTTATTATAATTTAGAATCTATCTTGCCATGATTGTATTAAAGTTTATGTTGATGATATTGTATATGAGAAAGTGATGTCAAGTGTAAATAACATTTATATGTAAATAATGCACTATTATGTTTAAATAAATTTATGTATTGTTAAATTGTTATACATGTGATATTATGATTGTCATCACGAATATTTGATAGTTGCAAAAGTTAGTATGTGAAATGTGTATTGATTTGAGAAATGTAATTGTATGTATAAGTGATACTGAACAAATAAGTCAAATCCCGGTTGAACTTTAGGAATACTTTAGTGATAAGTGGTAGCTTCGACTACATATCAGTGGTAGCTTCAGCTACATATCGATGGTAGCCGGCTACATATCGATGGTAACCGGCTACATTTCGATGGTAACCGGCTACATATCGATGGTAACCGGCTACATATCGATGGTAGCTTCACTACATTTTTAGTGGTAGCTTTGGCTACATAAAAGTGGTAGCTTCAGCTACATATCAGTGTGGCACTTATGTGCAAGATTTATGTGTATCCTTTAGTATTCCAAATGGTTCAACGGGTAAATTGATGATACATAAGATGAGAAAGCATGTAATTGTATATATAAGTAATGTGCAGGTTTGCATGTAAGCATGAAATTATATGTACAAATGGTACAGGTATGTACGTAAATTTTATAAGTGTTGGTCTTATGATATTATGAGTTATTATTATTATAAAAGTGACCTTAAATGAATCTTAGGAATAAGTAATTATGTTGATGATATATGCATTTGGTTGAGAATCATGTATTAGGCTTTTGAGCCATATCAAATTGAGAGATAATATGTTTAGTATATTTGTTTTATGATGCTTTGGATATTTGTGAAAACATAAAATGTTAGTGATACTCATGAAATCATTGTTATGCTAATTACAAGCTTAAGTCTTTGGTGTTATGTACGTTTAAATATAAGTGAATGCAAAGAAAACATGAAAGAGTGAAATTAGCATTAAAACAGTTTAGACAGCAACAGTTATGTGAATTTGAAAAATCACCAAAAATAAGAGAAATGAAATTAGAAAGTGAATAAGATATATAATTAAATCTTATTGTGTCTATTTTCATATGAAAGAAACAGTGTAAGAAAAGGAATTTTATATTCTGAAATATTTGAATTTAGTGAGACAATGTCAGAATGAGTTTCGAAATCCCCTATTTCAACTTTGGAAAATAATTAAAAATTTTAAAAAAATAATTATGAGATATAATTTATATTCTTGAATTATTAAATTAGTCTATTTTCATTAGAAACAAGTGGGAACGGCATATAAAAACTGTACAATGAGATAATTTATTTTTAGTGAAGAGAGGCCAGAACCGTTGGACAGTGTAACAGGGGAGAATTTAATGAATAAACTGAACTAATTAGCCAAACCAAAAATTCTGAAAATTTTATGATAAGAATATATATGAGTCTAGTTTCAAGGAAAATTAGGGGAACTTAATTTGGAGTTTCTTAGCTCCAGATATAAATAATTTAGTGACTGTGACTCGAGAAAATAGGTTGACTGGAATATGAGTAAAGATGCAAATTGGGTTGTATTACCATGAGAAACAATGGGATAAATTGTTTTTTTTTATTTTCATTTTCATACGGTCTTACTAAGCTATAAAGCTTACTCCCACCCTTCCTTTCCTTTAGTGTTTTCAGGTTAGCTCGGGGTTGGAGATCGTCGGAGGCAGCATCACACAATCAAGTCGCTACCTTTAGTATAATGAAGCATATATTAGAAATTTCAAGTGAGTGGCATGTATAGGGATTTAGTTGATTGACATGCATTATTTTGCTTTGGCCAAATGTGTAGGCTTATATTAAGTTATATGCATATGGCCATGAGATGTGGCTTATACTTGATTATGGCTTGTGTTTGAGTTATTCATGTCATATTTTAATGTTTATAATGTGATTATGTTTGTTTGCCATGCATGGTTAGTAATATGACATGAGTGCTTGATGGATAAGTTGGTAACCATATTATAATGGTAAAAGTGGTCATCAAAATAACAAGTCTTATGAGGGTGAAATATGAAATCTAGACGTGGTATTGCATGAATGTATATGTTATAGTCTGGTAATGCCTCGTACTCTGTTTCGGTGTCGGATATGGGTAAGGGGTGTTACACTTACACCAAGTCAATGGCACAAAACATAATATACTTAAGCAACCAAAACATCCAAAATTATGACCAACACATGCCAATACAATATCAACATCTATCATACTCACAACATTTATTATGTCCTAAATCGATCATGCCAATTTCACATTCATTAAGCCTCATTTAACTACTTTCAAAATACCTAATTGTACACAAGTTTGTCATCTCACCAATAAATCACATTTCCAACCATTACATATTCATGTATTGAATCACATTCCATCATTCACTAAGCATTTCATAACCATATCACCAAAGACATTGGCACATATATGAATATACTTAGGCTTACTACCATGTTAACCAAAATAAGCCAATTTACATTGCCAATTATCAAAACAAACCTTTGACAATTACAAGCCAATACATTTGGCTGAAATCATAATGACACATATAACACAATGACCAAGTCCCTATACATGCCATACATTCAAAATACTAAGATCATCAATACCCAAAATAAGAGTTGGATAGTGTGATTCGAATCTCTGATGATCTCCGACCTGAGCTAGCTTGACAACACTATAAAAACATGGAAAATAAACGGAGTAAGCTAGATAGCTTAGTAAGCTAGTATGAAAGAAATAAGCAAACCCTACCATACATTGACATGGAAGTAATGTAACATAAGATGATGTAATTTACCATAATCTCATGACCATATTTCACTTCCATCACAAACTTACCTTGAAATCGTCATTTCACGAGTTAATAATCATAAGCTTTGAGTACATACCTGTACCATCTCGAAATGAATTTACACATATTCGCGTCTTTGACATACCCGTGAACCACTCAGAATAATAATGTCGGATACTCGGGAATCTTTCACACTAAGTGCCACATATGTAGCTAATGCTACCTAAATCTCGTATCACATAGTTGCTCACTCTCAAGCTAAAAA
This sequence comes from Gossypium sturtianum, assembly GCA_025698515.1. NCBI lineage: Eukaryota > Viridiplantae > Streptophyta > Magnoliopsida > Malvales > Malvaceae > Gossypium > Gossypium sturtianum. The sequence goes on along the minus strand of CM046944.1, from coordinate 65,557,963 downwards.
CGGGCCTGCTCACACAAGTTGTCGGTCAAGACGTAACTACGCGGTGCTGCTCACACAAGCTGTCAAGTAACCGCAACATATGCCGATATACTCGATATTACCGGTGGGGCGTGCACAGACCAAAGACCCGGATCACATAATCACATAACACATGGTAACCCTAGTGACATGTCACTTGTATCCTAACCTATTCCTAAGGTTCAAACGAGATTTTTTGCTTGTCAAATCGCCATCGGACTCGTCCATAGAATTAAACCCATCCACATAATCAAACATACCGTTCATGCAATATTAAAGCATTTAAATACAATTATATTAAAGCTTATTTAACATACGAACTTACCTCGATTACAAAAATGGCCAAACGGTTTTATTCGTCAATTACTTTAGTTTTCCCCTGATCTAGACCCGAACTTCATTTTTCTTGATCTATAATACCAAATTCATCTCATTTAATTATCACATTATTCAATTTAGCCCAAAAACACCTTATGGAAAAAATACATTTTTGCCCCTAAACTTTTAACATTTTACATTTTAGTCCCTAGGCTCATTAAATGAATTTCATTCAATTTCTTAAAAACCCAAGCCTAGCCAAAACTTATTAATACTCATAACAGCCCACATTTTTCAGTTATTTACATTTTAACACACATTTTACAACCTTTTACCAATAGGTCCCTTTTTGACATTTCCATCAAAAATCACTTTGTAAATGTTGTTTTCCTAACATCAAACATGCATTTTCTACCAGCAAACATCAAAATACATACATATTCTACATGGGTAAAATTTTAGACTTTGACATCTTTTCAAATTAGTCCTTGAAATAGCTAGATTAGGTTAAGACAACTTCAAAAACATAAAAATTATGAAAACGGGGCAAGAACGGACTTACAATCGAGCTTGAAAGTGGCCAAAACCCTAGCTATGTCTTCCTTCAAATTTTTGGCACAAAGGGGACTATTTTGAGAAGATGGACACTTTTATTTCACCTAATTTTGTCTTTATTTACCAAATGACCAAAATACCCTTCACTTAAACTTTGAAATTTTACTTACTCCATGTCCATTTTTGTCCATCTTAAGGTATAATGGTCTAATTACCATCTAAGGACCTCTAATTTAAAATTTCATAGCAATTAGACACCTTTAGCTTCTAGAACACACATTTTGCACCTATTGCAATTTAGTCCTACTAGTCAAATTGGACACTTTATCGATAAAATTTCTTAGCGACATTTTCACACAATCATTCAATCATACTGTAGACCTTAAAATATTATCACAATAAATATTTCTACTTTGGATTTTTTGTCCCGAAACCACTATTTTGATTTGACCCTAAAACAAGCTGTTATAGCCCCAGCCCGTGTCCGACCCCGTGTAACTCCCTGACTTGGGTCACATGGGCAACCACAGGCCCGTGTGACCAGCCCGTGTGCCCTTCGAAATGGCCTCACATGCCTGTGTGCCAGGCCGTGCCAAACATGTAGGGTATACTGACTTATGCCACACGGCCAAGTCACACGCCCGTGTCCTGGGCCGTGTGGAGCATACTGACTTGATTTTTAATTAAACACCAGGGGAGACACGGCCATGTCACTTGACCGTGTGTCACACACGGCTGAGACACACACCCATGTGGACAAAAATAGGCTATTTACCAAGCCATCACCTACACAAACCAAATGGCTTATAATATGGCATAAATAGGCATTCCAACCAATCTCAACCAAGCCTAATTTATGTTATTTTCATACCAACAACAATATGGCTCATAACATCATATTTTACAAATTCAAAACATACCAATTTCACATTCACACTTCACTTAACTAGTTAACTTCATACATGCACATTCTTATCTAAAATCACATGCATACCATAACTAAAATTTCAGCCATTTAGTACTCATCAAACCAATTCACATCAAGCCTTCATCTAGCAATTACCAATCACATAGAAAAGGCCATTTGCACATATATATACATAGCCATATAAACCAAAATAAGCCAAATCACATGGCTATACACATAAATAACCATTCATCATTTACAAGCCAAATTAAATGGCTAAATTAACATATATACCAAAATGACCATAACTCCTATACATGCCATACAACCAAATACATAAGTTCAAAAATACCAAAGTGAAAGCTTGATAGTGTGGTGAGATCTCTGAAGACTCCGAAATCCGAGCGAGCTTCTATAAACACTATAAAACATGGAAAAGTAAACAGAGTAAGATATAAAGCTTTATAAGCTCGTATAGTTAATAAGTAAAGCTCACCATTCATTCACAAATCAAGTAGTATGAACATTATATACTACAAAATCATTAAATCACAATGTAAACAGATATTCAATCACATAAGTAATCATGAACTCACAACTTTCATAGGTTTAATGCTCATATAGTTTCCGTACATACCTGTACTGATACGTATCTATTTCTCACTTTTTCATATCTTTGATATACTCGTTGAACCATTTGGAATAATATCAGATACTCGGGAATCTCGCACCCTAAGTGCCAATACATAGCCGAAGCTATCTCAATCTCATATCTCATATAATGCTCACTCTCGAGCTATCAACGGGTCTGCTCACACAAGCTGTGTAACATCCCGATTTAGGGCCTAGTTGGAATAGTGGTGCGAGACCACAAATTCGAGGCATAAGTATGAGTTTTTGAATTCTATGCCATGTTTGCATGCTAGTGTGAAAGTTTCATGAAGCAATTTTGTTAAATTGTGGTTGAACTGTCCAAAAGGACTAAATTGCAAAAGTTGCAAAATGTGAGATTCTAGAAGCTATTTGCGTGAAATTGCTTTAGAATATCAATTATAAGTCCTTAATGAGTAATTTTCACAATTTTTAATTTTTGGACAAATTTGGGCATGGATGAGTTAAATTAGGAAGTTTGTCAAAAAGGGTATTTTGGTCATTTGACAATTAAATGATTAAAATAGGAGAAAAGATGAAAAAATTCATTCATCTTCTTCTCAAAGGCTGCCGAAAAATTGAGAGAAGCCATTGTTAGGGTTCTTCAACTTTTCAAGCTAGCTAGTAAGTGTATTCTAGCCCGTTTTTGATATTCTTCGTATTTTTGAAGTCCTAGTAGCATGAGTAAGCTATTTTTAGCTATATGATGAGCTAAAATGGATGTTAAAAAATGTACCCATGTATGACATGCATGTATTTTGATGTTTTGTGGAAGAATATGAAAGCTTGATGTTGTAAAAACATCTTTTACTAAGTGAATTCCATGAAAAATGCATGTAGGGACTATTTTGTGAAAGTCTTGAGTTTGGTCATACATGTGAGAATTAGTGAGAATTGATGATAGCTTTAGTTGAGTAAGTGACTTGGCTAAGCATGAAAGGCTAGAAAGTTGAATAAAAATCACTTTACGGGCCTTGGGCAAAAGTGTAAATATGAGAAAGATTAGGGGCAAAATGGGGATTTTGCTAAAGTATGAGATAAAGGTCAATTTAGTCAATGTGTGTATTGAATGTGTTGATTTGTCATTATAGATCAAGAAAGATGAAGCCCAGATCGAAACCGAGGCAAGGGCAAGGTCGTGGACTAAATTACACATCTCTATACTTTTTGAGTACCGAAGTAAGTTTACGTATAAACGATGCATTATGCGTATACTTTGTAAATGCTAGCTAGAGTATAGCATGGTTGAGAACCTATATGGTTCATGTGGAATGAATGAGTTAGTTATAGTGAATGAATGAATGAATGAACTACAAAGTAGATATGTGAATGTGTAGTGATAATGCTTGATGGTAAGCTAAGTGCGATGCTACCCCAATACTTAGCAACGATGAGCTGGGCTATGTGCGATGCTATCGCTAAGTATATTGTTTAGTGGGCTAAGTGCGAGACCTCTATGATTACCTTATTGGTAGGCTAAGTGCGATAACACCTTATTGTATCGATTGTGGTAGGCTAAGTGCAAAACTACCGAGAGAGTAGCTGTATGAATGTATTAGTGAGTAGTGTAGATGTGTGGATGTGTTATTGTGAAATAATGATGTGTTGTATATTGTGTAAATGCGATATTAAATGCAGGGGTGCATGTCAATTGTTATGAGTATGTGACTCATGATGTGTTGGAAATGTGGTAAGGGATACAAAGAGTAAGCATAGTTGTGAATTACTTATGTTAGTATAATGCTAATTGTTGTTTAGCTTATATTATGATGCTTAATTGTTTATGTGTAAACTCACTAAGCTCAAAGCTTACTCCCTTTCTTTTCCCTTGTCTTATAGAGTGATAGAGTTGAATCGAGATACGTGGATCAATTGGAAGATCGCCCACACTATCAGCACACTCTGGTACATTGGATTAAACGATTTGTATATGGCATGTATAGGGGCTAGACAAGTTAGTGATTTTTGGTTGTAAATGGCTAAGTCATGTTGGCCTTTAGATGGATAATCTATTTTGTATAATGCCATAGTTGTTGGCTATTTTATTATATGAAAAGATGTAGTTATCCATGTAAGATTGTGTTTCAAATTGAGTTGATTATGAATGTGTTGAATGAGTACATGTTGTGTATGCTAGGGGGGTGAGAAGGGGCATGACAAATAGCTTTGTTCTTGTCCATGTGGGTAGACACACGGGCATGTGTCTGGACCTTGTGTGACACACGATCAGCCCATGGGCGTGTGACTTGGCCGTGTGTCCCCTGCATATTAGTATTTTAAGTCAGATTAGACCAAGGACTAGTCACACGGGCGTGTGCCTAGGACGTGTAAGTTATTCAGTGTTGGCCACGGGCTAGCCACATAGGCATATGTCTAGACTTTAAGGCCGAGTGAAGTAGTCAGTGTGCACCACGGGTAGTGAACACGGACGTGTGACCTAGCCGTGGGACTTTGGCAGAATGGTTGAGTTTTGTGCACAGGTTGTGGACATGGGCGTGTGTGACTACACACGGGCGTGTATCATCTAGCACAGGCATGTAGTCCCTGTCTAGATGGAGAAAATTTTTGAGATAGTAAGAGTTTCTGATATGGTCTCGAGAGCCCTCGTGTGTTTGAGTAAGGCCTCGTAGCTCGAAAATGAGGTTGTCGTGGTGACTTAAGAAGAGTAGTCACGTTGAGCCTCAGTGGCGACCAAGTAGTTTTAATCCGGTAACGGCTCAGACCTGGTTTCGGCGGGGATTACGGGTAAGAGGTGTTACATTTAGTGGTATTAGAGCTATGGTTTAGTCGGTTCTAGGACTACCGTAGCGAGTCTAAGAGTCTAGCTATACATGCCATAAGTGTACAATGATAGTGTGGTGGTTTCTGATGATTTTAAACCTTGTTTTATATAGTATATGGATCTCGATCAATCAACTACCGATCAAACAGCTAGTAATGCACCGACTCCTGCGTAAGGAACCGCGCCTGTAGAGAGTGGACCCAAGGTTAGGGGTCAAGGGGAAGAGGCTCGGAAAGCCTTTCTCCAGATGATGAGTAATTGGTACTCGGATTATGTTTGAGCGAACCCTAATGCTCAACCTCCTCCACCTCCTCTTATGCCTCAGCCAAATCCAGTGACTCCTCAAGGTAATGATGTAGTGAGGATATCAAAACCCCCGGTGGATAAGATTAGGAAACACGGGGCTGAGCAGTTTAGAGCTAAGGTAGATGATGACCCTGAAAGGGCGGAGTTCTGGCAAGAGAACTCAGTGAGAGTGTTTGATGAACTCTCATGTACACCTAAAGAGAGCTTGAAGTGTGTTGTGTCTTTGATGAGGGACTCGGTATACCATTGGTGGAAGACGTTGACATCAGTAGTCCCGAGAGAGCGGGTGATGTGGGACTTCTTTCTGGAAGAGTTCCGGAAGAAGTACATAAGCCAACGATTTACTGATCGAAAAAGGAAGGAATTCCTTAAGTTGAAGCAAGGAAGAATGTCAGTAGCAGAATATGAGCGTGAGTTTGTTAGGCTTAGCAAATACGGCCAAGAATGTGTGTCGACGGAGACCATTCAGTGTAAGAGGTTCGAAGATGGACTGAATGAGGATATCAAACTCCTAGTTGGTATCTTGGAGATGAAAGAGTTTGTTGTGTTGGTTGAGAGGGCAAGTAAGGCCGAAGAGTTGGGTAAAGAAAAGAGAAGAGCTGTGAGTGAAGCCAGAGAAGCAAGAAAGAGGCCAATGGGCAAGTCGTACCAAGCCCAGTCGAAAAGATCCAGGGAAGTGAATCCTCGGACGACAGCATCAGTAGGATATTCACATCGAGACTTGGACCACACTCGTCCGGGTTCGAGAGTCCAAGCTACCTCGATGGAAAGTGTGGGCAGTACGAAAAAACAAACCGGAGTGTCCAAATTGTGGTAGATGTCACACCGGAGAGTGTTGGGGAACCAACCGAAAATGTTATAAGTATGATTCCCCTGACCACTTTATCCAAAATTGCCCTGAGAGGGATGATAAGGAAGAGAAACAAGAGATGAGACCTAGTGATGTGTCTGCAAGGGGTAGACCACCAAGGAACCCGAGAGGTGGAAATAGTGGTAGAGGTGCGTCCAGAGACTCTACTATGAGACCGGAGGGTCATGCACCTGCAAGGACTTATGCCATTCACGCCCGCGAAGAGGCATCATCCCCAGATGTGATAACGGGTACTTTTTCTCTCTATGACACCTTTGTTATTGCTTTAATTGATCCAGGGTCTACTCACTCTTATATTTGCATGAGATTAGCATCTAGTTTGAGTATGACCGTTGAGTCTACGGACATTGTGGTTAAGGTGTCAAACCCGTTAGGAAAATACGTGTTAGTGGACAAGGTGTGTAAGAATTGTCCTTTATTGATTAAGAGTCATTGCTTTCTGACAAACCTTATGTTGTTGCCGTTTGATGAGTTTGGCTTAATCCTTGGCATGGATTGGTTGACTACCCATAGTGTCTTAGTGAACTGTGGTAGTAAGTTTATCGAATTGAAATGTGAGAGTGAGACGTTGTTCGGGTTGAATCAGTGGATCGGATAGTCTACCAGCTGATGATTTCTTCCTAGTGGCTGAGAAATGTTTGAGAAAAGGGTGTGAGTCCTATCTCGCCTTTATTTTGAATACTCAAGATGTTGGAGTAAAGTTTGATACAATCTTTGCAGGTATATGAGTATCCTGGATGTATTTCCTAAGAGTTAACCTGATTACCTCCAGAGAGAGAGGTCGAGTTTGGGATTGAGTTAGTTCCGAGAACGACACCTATTTCAATTGCTCCATATAGAATGACACCTTTAGAGTTGAAAGAACTGAAGGTTCAGCTGCAAGAGTTGACAGATAAGGGTTTTGCAAGACCGAGCTACTCATCGTGGGGTGCTCCGGCACTATTTGTGAAAAAGAAAGATGGGTCTATGAGGTTTTGTATATACTATAGGCAACTTAACAAAGTGACGGTGAAGAATAGGTATCCTTTACCAAGAATTGATGATCTTTTTGATCAACTGAAAGGAGCTACAGTGTTCTCAAAGATCGACCTGAGGTCTGGTTATTACCAGTTGAGAGTGAAAGAGCAAGATGTGTTGAAAACTGCATTTCGAACAAGGTATGGCCATTATGAGTTTTTGGTCATGCCGTTTGGTTTAACGAATGCACCTGCGATTTTTATGGATTTGATGAACCGTGTCTTTCAACCGTATATGGATAAGTTTGTGGTTGTCTTCATTGACGACATATTGTAACACCCCAAACCTGGCCCAAACGCCACGACCGGATCTGGTATGTTACGGCTTAAAGTTTAAAAACTTCGCTTTGAAAGGATTTGAAATCTCGGTTGATTTGTAGAAGTATTCGTTAAATAAGTGTTATTTGAAAAAAACCTTTGTAATATTTTTATTTCTTCTATACAAATTACTTGTTTGAAAATCCCATTTTTATTTCTTTTTATGACTTAAGTCTTTGAACATAAATTTTAAAACTGTAAACATTAACAAATGTAAAGCGATAACCTAAGCCCTGGGGCCTTATTACATAAAGAATCCCAAAATTAAAACTTAAAGAAAACCGTAAATAGTTCGTGAAGATAAACAAAATAAAACTTGATGGCCCCTCGAGTCCGCCTCGGCTCCCATGTCCACGATCTACTACTCATCTAAAAGTTAGGGAAAAATAAAAGGGTGAGTCACCAAGACTCAGTGTATAAATCCCGGAACACACAACAATCTGAGGCCCACAAACACATTATGGGCCCTGGCCCATACATAAAGGCAACAATCATAATTACATGAATAATAATAAATGATGAATAGCCTAACCCATCCTAGAATTCCATCCTCTACACACCTACCCGTACCAACCATTACACCTCGGGGATTTCTACAATCAACCCTCCATCCGCTACACACCATAACGACAGCCGTACTGCCTATTCCTATTAATCAGGAATCATTAAACGTGGCATAGCCACCGATCACTATGTGACCTAACATTTGAATTTGTGGTTTAACCACCGATCACCAAGTGACCTATTATGCACTTCCCCTTCATTATCATAGTTCCACCCCATGCATACACACATGAAAAATTTAAGACATCATACCACCTCTAAGAAAACAGGCTTTCATATATATATTTATCGATACACATAGAGATTTCTATGATTACGTACCTGGCATTCTTTACAGACCCTTTTTCGGGTTTGATTCGACTGTCTACACAGCCTATTTCTGGCTTTTTAGCCCAATATATATATATAATACAGTTAACTAGTGTGTTAGAGATCTACACACCTGTTTACCGATAAAACAATACTTTTTATGTCGACGCTGTCCGTAGCCGACACCACTGCTATTTGCCTAAGGTGTTGTTCAGAAGCCAGTCCACAACCCGGTGGCCAATCCCGAATCTACGACACCGCTGCTTTCTTAAACTTAGGATTGGTTTGATGGATCCAATCCCCTCCTTCGCCTGATCGATATTTGATTCCATCAAAAAGGCCTTATTAATCATAACATATGGTTAAGATTGTGATTTCGATATCGAATCTAACGAGAACCTAAAGAGAATCCCTTACCTTGAAATTCCCGAAAAGTGATATGAGATTTCAGGGACTAGTGTTCCCGGCTTTTAGATCTAAGAGATCTACTTCAATTCCCGAATGTCGCCCAACAAGAGAATACATAAAACCATTAAACCATTAGCTTTTCGGCTTTGTCTCCCAAAATCCGAAAGAGAAAGTGAAGAGATAGGAAAATCAACACTCACCTTAGCACAAAGAATTCGACTACCCCTTAGAGATTCTGGCTTTTGAGAAGATCATAAGAAAAGATGATAGGAAGAAGTCTATGTAGATTCAAATTTAGTGAAGAAATCGGCAAAAGGGAATAGGAAGTATTCGGCTATGGAGATGAGAATAGAGTTCAGAGTTTCAGCTTTTGAAAGAAAAGATGTTGAGAAAAATTGGGAGGTTTCGACTTTTGAAGAAATCAAAAGAAAAGAAATTGCAGAGAATGACTGAGAGTTTCGGCACAGAGAATGAAGAAAAGAATAGGGTTCAAATGCCGAAATTGAAGAGATACTACCCCTATTTATAGAGACTTTCGACACTTACGTATCAAAAACCAAAAGTGCCCTTCTTGCTAACTAAGAACTCATCAAATAATAGGGGAAATTTCGGCACCCCTTTGCCATAAAGAAACCGATTTCTTCCCTCCTCTAGGTGATGGAATTTCGGCCAACACTGCACTCAGCAGATAGCTCTTATCTTTTCTCCTTTATCTTAATCTATTCATACCTTTAGAAGAAGCCTAGATAACACCACCTCTTCCTTCCTTTACCAACTCATTGTCCCCAATATCCATGTCATTTAATCCTCCTATTTTCTAGCCCCAATGCTGTCCCAACTAGCTCCCCTTTAATTGCCAAAAATGGCCCAAATACATGGGCTCCATGCGACCAACACTTAGGCTCTCTCTCCATCTACTAGTGATGCCACCCTCTAACTCCTTTGCAGCGCCACCTAACACTGGGCCACGAGCCCACTTTGTGTCCTAACTTCCAGATAATATATTTTAAGCCCTATCTTATTAGGCTTTCAACTAAAGTGTTCAAACAGAAAATTTAATCAAGGCCTCGACCCCATCCTGAGCCCAATTTGGACCCCTAACACTTAAATTACACATTAAACATATCCCCACACTAAACGCAGAGAGTAATCAACACGTACTGATATGAAATGAGCAGACTTCGTCAAGCGATTAACAATCACCCAAACCGAATCTTTCTTAGTAGGCGTGAGGGGTAGCCCACTAACAAAGTCCATTGTGATCCTTTCCCACTTCCATTGTGGGATCTTCACTGGCTGCAACAACCCTGATGGTAACTGATGTTCTGCCTTCACCTGCTGACAGGTCAAACACTTCCCCACAAATTCGGTCACCTCTCGTTTTAAACCCGACCACCAAAACTATTCTTGAAAATCCCGATACATCTTACTCCCTCCAGGGTGCATAGCGTATGGACTACCATGCGCTTCTTGCAAAATCCTATACCTCAACTCAGGATCTTTCGGCATACACACTCTCCCTTGAAAACATAATAGCCCTTCCACATTAATACTAAATTCTATCGATCCATCACTTGATCCTACCAGAAACTTCTCCTTTAGCAACTCATCAGTCTGCTGCTTCTCCTTAACCTGACTGACCCATGAGGGTTTCACTTGGAGTTCGGCTACTAACCTCCCATCATCGTATAAACTGAGGTGAGCAAACATTGCTTTCAAGTCAGAGATTACTTTACGGCTTAAAGCATCCGCCACCACGTTGGCTTTACCCGGATGGTACTCGATCGAGCAGTCATAATCCTTTAATAACTCGATCCACCTCCTTTGCCTCAGATTCAACTCCTTCTGGGTCAACAGGTATTTCAAGCTCTTATGGTCGGTATAAATGATATATTTCTCCCCGTATAGATAATGTCTCCAGATTTTCAAAGCGAAAACCACCGCCGCAAACTCAAAATCATGGGTGGGATAATTGGCTTCGTGCGGTCTTAACTGCCGAGATGCATACGCAACAACCTTTCCACCTTGCATCAACACGCATCCTAGTCTCGTGTGTGAAGCATCACAGTAAATCACGAACTCCTTCCTGACCTCCTTTGAATCAATCACCGAGCCTCCGTTAAAATCTTTTTTAACTTCTCAAAACTCTCTTGCTGCTTACAAGACCAAATAAATGGAACTCCTTTCGGTAACAACTTAGTTAACACTCGCGATCAATGAAAATCCTTCCACAAACCTTCAGAATACCCACTAACCCAAGAAAACTTCGAATTTATGCTACCGACTTAGGCGGCTTCCAATCCAACACCGCTTCAAGCTTCCGAGGGTCAACCCTAATCCCCTCTGTCGACACAACATGACCTAGAAAAGTAACCTCCCTTAGCCAAAATTCGCACTTCATCGAATTTGGCATACAATCGCTTCTCCTCGTAATCTGCAGAACCACCCGTAGATGTGAATCATGCTCCTCTTCCGATCTTGAATAAACCAAGATATCATCTATGAATACCACGACAAACCGATCCAAGTAGGGTTGAAATACTCGGTTCATCATATCCATAAACGCTGCTGGTGCGTTAGTCAACCCAAACGGCATTACCATGAATTCAAAGTGTCTGTAGCGAGTCCTAAAAGCCGTCTTATGAATATCCGCCTCTTTAACCTTAAGCTGATGGTACCCTGACCTCAGATCTATCTTTGAAAAGACTGAGGCTCCCTTCAACTGATCGAACAAGTCATCGATCCTTGGCAACTGGTATTTGTTCTTGATCGTCAATTTGTTCAACTGACGATAGTCAATGCACATACGCATTGATCCATCCTTTTTCTTAACGAATAACACCGGCGCTCCCCAAGGCCACACACTTGGTCGGATAAACCCTCTATCTAGCAACTCCTGAATCTGTGCTTTCAATTCAACCAACTCCTTTGGCGCCATCCTATACGGAGTAATAGATACTAGCGCTGTTCCCAGAAGAAGATCAACACCAAACTCCAGTTCACGATCCGGGGGTAATCCCGGAAGCTCTTCTGGGAAAACATCAGGAAATTCTTTCACCGTCCTGACATCTCCGACAGTTAGTTCCTTTGCTTCCAGAGCCCGAACAAACATTAGAATTGCCTCGCATCCCTTCCTCCCCATCCTTTCTGCCCTTAAGGCAGACACCACATTTGACAAACAATTCCCCCTTTCACCTATCACCAACACTTCACCACCATCGGGAGTTTTTAACACCATACGCTTGGCTGTACAGTCTAAGTTCGCTTGATACTTCACTAACCAATCCATTTCTAAGATCAAATTGAACTCCCCAAATGGCAGTTCCATCAGATCAGCCCAAAAAGCTACCCCTTGAACTTCCAGGGGTACATCCTTATACAGTTTGTTCACCACTACAATTTGTCCTAGAAGGCTTACTACAGTCATCTCCCTAGAAGAAGTCTCATAATCTAAGTTCAAAGTTCCCGCTATAGCACTAGCAACATAAGAGTGCGTCGAACCAATATCAATCAAGGCAGTGTAAGGCAAACCAAAAATTAAAAACGTACCGGTTATAACATCCGGTGCGTCAGCCTCCTCTCGACGTCTGGCAGCATAGACTAACCTCGGCTGTCTCACCTTAGTGTTTCCTGCCCCTTGGCCTGGTGCTCCACGGCCCCGACCGGAACCGTTACCACCTCTGGCTGGACCACGACCTCTCTGTGGCTGCTGACCACCTCTTCCTGGTTGTGCATTCCCTTGGCCCATGGGCCCTTCACTGCCCGGTTGCTGCGGACAGTTTCTAACTTGGTGGTCCGTAGATCCACACCTAAAGCACTTCCCACTGCCTGCCCAACACTCGCCTTCATGGAATTTACCACATCGAGCACACTTCTGTGTCTGACCAACAGAAGCAGGTCTCTCTTCCCGCCTCGGCCCGTCTGACCTAGGCCTTTTCTGAGTACGCCCAACTACCCCTGACGATCCAAAATTCCTCTTACTTCCACCCCTTTCTCTATCCCGATTTAGTTTCTCTGTCCGCTTCACCTCCTCAGCTATCTTAGCTTATTCCACAAGCACAGCAAATTCCCTCTCCCGCTGTGGAGCTATCAATACACGTAAATCATCCCTCAGACCATCTTCAAATCGAACACAACGTTCATGGTCTGTGGCCACCATTCCTCGAGCATAGCGGCTAAGGCGTAATAATTCCGCTTCGTACGCAGCCACCGACCTACTTCCTTGCACCAAATTCAGAAATGCTCTACGCTGCGCATCCACATAACTTGTCCCAATGTATTTACTCTGAAACGCCATTTTGAAAGAATCCCAAATGATACGGTCAGCCACCGTACCATCCTTAACCGTAAGCCACCATTGATAAGCTTTGTCCCGCAGGAGAGATACAACCCCTTTCAACTTCTCCTCCTCCGTGAAATCCAAATCATCCATTATGCGTTCAACTGCCTCCAACCAATACTCAGCTGAACTCGGGGCTATACCAGAAATTCCCCTAAATTTGCCCCATTGGCTCTAAGTCGCTCTGGCACAGATTTTCGGGCTCCTGTGCCCATGCCTGCCCCAGCAACCCTCTCTAGAACCCTTAACATTACCTGAGATACCGCATCATCTCCGGCCGTCTGGTCCCGAAATTCCTCCTCCACAGCTGGTGGTACCGGCATCTCGTTTCCAGATCCATGGCCAGACCCTACTGGTTCTGACACCGTCATCCTACCCCTACCATGACCACGCGGCAGACGTCCACGACCTCTTGTACTCATTCTATCGATTCGCGTTTATCTGATTAGAAATTTTATGAATTGTTAATTTCTTCCACTAATTAACCACGAACAATCTTATGGACAGTAGTTTTAAGAGTAGTTCTTTAGATTTCGAAATTATATCTACAGGTTTCAGTCTCAAGTGTATATCTCTTAGTTCCACATACATTCAACCATCATACATCAACATACAAGTAACATCCATGAATCCACATTCATCACATAAGGATATTTTAAATCGTTTCACTACCTGTGTAGTACTTTCGTAATTTTATCCTATAGGGTATTTTTTGAAATATATTTTTTTTTCAAAATAGGGTAACTTGGTGATTTTACGCAATAAGGGTATTTTGGTAATTTTACAAATCAGGGGTAATTTAGTATTTTTTCTACAACCCAGGGGTATTTTGGAAAATTTTCAAAATTAGGGTGGCTGGTCCCTTTCTGGTTTTAATTATAAATTTTGGCCCGTCAACAAGTCATCATGGCTAAGGTGAGCAAATCACTACGCACACTGTAGGATTCTAGCGAAGAGGAGGTGAGTCACTAGGACCGCTTAAGTACCAAGCTCTCCTTGAATCCAATCCTAGACATGCGTATGCCTGTTGCCACACCCTGACCCAGCGACTTGTTCACGGGTTTGTTTGGTTGGATTAAATCTTATGAAATTGAAGAGTTGTTTATTCTAGGCCTAAGGTCAATCAATGCCTAACATACTAGTCTACATCCATCGAGCCCATCAAGCCCAATCATGCATATCATATCAGAACTTAGAATACTTACCTGCGCGGATCGGGTGCCGGTAGACTCGAAGGCCATATCTTCATCCAAGACATTTTCTCAAATTCTCATTAAATTTTCAAAACACTACTAGACCCATTCACAGCCCAAGTTTTAAACTGGCCTCTGATATCAAAATGTATCACCCCAAACCCGGCCCAAACGCCACGACCGGATCTGGTATGTTACGGCTTAAAGTTTAAAAACTTCGCTTTGAAAGGATTTGAAATCTCGGTTGACTTGTAGAAGAATTCGTTAAATAAGTGTTATTTGAAGAAAATTTCTTCTATACAAATTACTTGTTTGAAAATCCCATTTTTATTTCTTTTTATGACTTAAGTCTTTGAACATAAATTTTAAAACTGTAAACATTAACAAATGTAAAGCGATAACCTAAGCCCTGGGGCCTTATTACATAAAGAATCCCAAAATTAAAACTTAAAGAAAATCATAAATAGTTCGTGAAGATAAACAAAATAAAACTTGATGGCCCCTTGAGTCTGCCTCGGCTCCCATGTCCACGATCTACTGCTCATCTGAAAGTCAAGGAAAAATAAAAGGGTGAGTCACCAAGACTCAGTGTATAAATCCCAGAACACACAACGACCTGAGGCCCACAAACACATTATGGGCCCTGGCCCATACATAAAGGCAACAATCATAATTACATGAATAATAATAAATGATGAATAGCCCAACCCATCCTAGAATTCCATCCTCTACACACTAACCCGTACCAACCATCACACCTCGGGGATTTCTACAATCAACCCTCTATCCGCTACACACCATAACGACAGCCGTACTGCCTATTCCTATTAATCAGGAATCATTAAACATGGCATAGCCACCGATCACTATGTGACCTAACATTTGAATTTGTGGTTTAACCACTGATCACCAAGTGACCTATTATGCACTTCCCCTTCATTATCATAGTTCCACCCCATGCATACAAACATGAAAAATTTAAGACATCATACCACCTCTAAGAAAACAGGCTTTCATATATATATTTATCGATACACATAGAGATTTCTATGATTACGTACCTGGCATTCTTTACAGACCCTTTTTCGGGTTTGATTCGATCTACCACATGACCTATTTTCGGCTTTTTAGCCCAATATATATATATATATCTGAGTTAACTAGTGTGTTAGAGATCTACACACCTGTTTACCGATAAAATGATACTTTCTATGTCGACGCTGTTCGTAGCCGACACCACTACTATCTACCTAAGGTGTTGTTCAGAAGCCGGTCCACAACCCGGTAACCAATCCTGAATTGCTGACACCGCTCGTTTCTTAAACTTAGGGATTGGTTTGACAGATCCAATCCCCTCCTTCGCCTGATCGATATTTGATTCCATCAAAAAGGCCTTATTAATCATAACATATGGTTAAGATTGTGATTTCAATATCGAATCTAACGAGAACCTAAAGAGAATCCCTTACCTTGAAATTCCCAAAAAGTGATATGAGATTTCAGGGACTAGTGTTCCCGGCTTTTAGATCTAAGAGATCTACTTCAATTCCCGAATGTCGCCCAACAAGAGAATACATAAAACCATTAAACCATTAGCTTTTCGGCTTTGTCTCCCAAAATCCGAAAGAGAAAGTGAAGAGATAGGAAAATCAGCACTCACCTTAGCACAAAGAATTCGACTACCCCTTAGAGATTTCAGCTTTTGAGAAGATCAGAAGAAAAGATGATAGGAAGAAGTCTATGTAGATTCGGCTTTAGTGAAGAAATCGGCAACAGGGAATAGGAAGTATTCGGCTATGGAGATGAGAATAGAGTTTAGAGTTTCGGCTTTTGAAAGAAAAGATGTTGAGAAAAATTGGAAGGTTTCGGCTTTTGAAGAAATCAAAAGAAAAGAAATTGCAGAGAATGACTGAGTGTTTCGGCACAGAGAATGAAGAAAAGAATAGGGTTCAAATGCCGGAACTGAAGAGATACTACCCCTATTTATAGAGACTTTTTGCACTTACTTATCAAAAATCGAAAGTGCCCTTCTTGCTAACTAACAACTCATCAAATAATAGGGAAATTTCGGCACCCCTTTGCCATAAAGAAACAGATTTCTTCCCTTCTCTAGGTGATGGAATTTCGGCCAACACTACACTCAGCAGATAGCTCCTATCTTTTCTCTTTTATCTTAATCTATTCATACCTTTAGAAGAAGCCTAGATAACACCACCTCTTCCTTCCTTTATCAGCTCATTATCCCCATTATCCATGTCATTTAATCCACCTATTTTCTAGCCCCAATGCCGTCCCAACTAGCTCCCCTTTAATTGCCGAAAATGGCCCAAATACATGGGCTCCATGCGGCCAACACTTGGGCTCTCTCTCCATCTACTAGTGACGCCACCCTCTAGCTCCTTTGCAGTGCCACCTAACACTGGGCCACAAGCCCACTTTGTGTCCTAACTTCCAAATAATATCTTTTAAGCCCTATCTTATTAGGCTTTCCACTAAAGTGTTCAAATAGAAAATTTAATCAAGGCCTCGACCCCATCCTGAGCCCAATCTGGACCCCTAACACTTAAATTACACATTAAACATATCCCCACACTAAATGCATAAGCCCATTAATTCAGGATATTACACATATTGATATATTCTCGGGATGAGAATGATCATGAGGAACATTTGAAAATTATCTTGCAAACTTTAAGAGATGAGCAGTTGTATGCTAAGTTTAGCAAGAGTGAGTTTTGGCTCTGAGAGGTTGGATTTTTAGGACACGTTGTGTCGGGTAATGGTATTCGAGTCGACCCGAGTAAGATTTCGGCTATTGTGGATTGGAAACAGTTGAGGAATGTGTCAGAAGTTAGAAGCTTCTTGGGACTAGGGGGATATTACAGACATTTTGTAAAGGGGTTCTTAGTGATTGCTACCCTGATGACGAAATTGTTGCATAAGGATGTCAAGTATGATTGGACGGAAGCATGTCAATAGAGTTTTGAGAGATTGAAAACATTGTTGACTGAGGCGTCGATTTTGGTTCAACCAGAATCGGGGAAAGAGTTTGTGGTGATCAGTGACGCGACGTTTAATGGTCTCGGTTGAGTGTTGATGCAAGAGGGTAAGGTAGTCACTTACGCCTCGAGACAACTAAAATCGCACGAGAAGAATTATCCGACTCATGATTTGGAGTTGGCTGCGATTGTTTTCATGTTAAAGATTTGGCGACATTACTTATATGGTGAGAAGTGCCGAATCTTTACGGATCAGAAGAGTTTGAAGTATTTGATGGATCAAAAGGATTTAAATTTGTGACAGAATCAGTGGCTCGAGTTATTGAAAGACTATGAGTTAGTCATTGATTACCATCCCGGAAAAGTAAATGTGGTTGAAGATGCCCCGAGTAGGAAATCCTTGTATGCTCTAAGAGTTATGAGCACGAGTTTAGCATTGTCTGATGATGGTGCTATATTGGCAGAGTTGAGAGCTAAGCCACTATTTGTTCAATAGATATGTGAGGCTCAAGAAAATGATAGTGAGATGCAAACTAAGAGAGCTAAGTGTGGATCAGAAATTGACTCTAATTTTCGAGTGGGTTCGGATGGTTGTTTGTTATACCATGACAGAATTTGTGTACCTAGAGATGAAGAATTGATCCGAAAGGTTTTACATGAGGCACATAGTGGTTATTTGTTAGTACACCCGGGCAATACAAAAATGTACAATGACTTGAGGAAATTTTATTGGTGGCCGGGTATGAAAAGAGATATCTCTGAGTTCGTGTCAAAGTGTCTAATTTGTCAACAAGTGAAAGCTGAACATCAAGTGCCTTCGGGATTGCTTCAGCCAGTGATGGTTCCTAAGTGGAAATGGGATCGGATTACCATGGATTTTGTGACGGGGTTACCTATGACTCCGAAAAAGAAAGATGCTGTGTGGGTTGTTGTGGATAGATTGGCAAAGTCGGTTCATTTTATTCCAGTACGTGTGGATTATTCACTGGACAAGTTAGCTGAATTGTATGTTGCAGAGATAATGAGGTTACATGGTGTGCCTATGTCTATAATATCGGATAGAGATCCGAGGTTTACTTAGAGGTTTTGGAAGAAGTTACAAGAGGCCATGGGTACGAGGTTAAATTTTAGTACTGTGTTCCATCCACAAACTGATGGTCAGTCTGAAAGAGTGATTCATGTTCTTGAAGATATTCTTCGATGCTTGAGTTACTGAATTGAGTATTAGACTGATCTTGATCTCAGGGTGGCAATTGGCTTGGAAAATAGCCTCTAGGTGCCCACACGGATAGACACACGGGCGTGTGCCTAGACCGTGTGTCCCCTGCACATTAGTGTTTTAAGTCAGAATACACCACGGGCTAATCACACGGCCGTATGTTTAGGCCGTGTGTGACACACGGTTAGCACATGGGCGTGTGCCCTGGCCGTGTGAAGTCTACACCTTGCACCTGTAATTTGAATTGCCACACGGCTGAAGTACACGGGCGTGTGTATGGACAGTGTGGATAAGTCAGAATGCCAAAGTTTAGCACACAGGCCAAAGCCAGGGGCATGTCAAGGCCGTGTGAAATTAGTCATTGTTGACTACGGGTGGAAGACACGGGCATGTCTTAGGGGTACACGGGTGTGTCCCAAGTCACATGGGCGTGTGACCCCTGTTTCGAGGAAAAGGTACCGATTAAGTTCTGAAAGTTTTCGGATAGGTGTTTAAGGCCTCGTAGGCCCATGAAACGTATGTTTTGATTAAGAAAGAGAAGTTTCTGTTTCGAAACAAAATTTTACAAACGATAAGTACATGTTTACTTAAGTTCAAGTATGGTAATGTCTTGTATCCAGTCTCAGTCTCGGGCTTGGGTATGGGGTGTTACATTTAGTGGTATCAGAGCTACGGTTTAGTCGATTCTAGGACTAACGTAGCACGAGCACGAGTCTAGCTATACATGCCATACGTAAGAATGTTTTTATAATGATAGTGTGACGACTCCTGACGACTTAAATTATGTTTATACATATAGTAAATGGATCCCAAAAGAGCTGTAGCAGATGATGTAGAAAGTAACGCGCCGGCTCTCGCTGAAGGGACGGTGCCTAACGAGAATGAGAATAGACCCATTACGGTGAGTCAGAGAGGAGGAGAAGAGGCTAGAGAAGCCTTCCTCCATATGATGAACATGTGGTATGCAGAGTTCATTCGTACGAACCCGAATGCTCAAACCCCTCCACCCCCACCTATTCCTCAACCTATCCCAGTAGCCCCTCAAGAAGTAGAGGTGGTAAGAGGAGAGAAGCCTTCGGTTGATAGGATCAGGAAACATGGGGCAGAAGAATTTCGGGCTAAAAAGGATGATGATCCGGAAAAGGCCGAGTTCTGGTTAGATAATACCATAAGGGTATTCAATGAGTTCTCATGCACGTCTGAGGAATGCATGAAGTGTGTAGCCTCTCTTTTAAGAGATTCTGCTTACCAATGGTGGAACACCTTAGTGTCAATGGTACCACGAGAAAACATCACGTGGGAGTTCTTTCAAGAAGAGTTCAGAAAGAAGTCTATCAGTCAAAGATTTGTCGATCAGAAGAGAAAGGAATTTCTAGAACTGAAGCAAGCCAAGATGTTCGTGACTGATTATGAGCGTGAGTTTGTACGACTCAGTAAATACGGTCGAGAGTGTGTATCCAACGAGGCTATCATGAGCAAGAGATTCGAAGATGGACTAAATGAGAACATTAAGTTGTTTATTGCTATCCTAGAATTAAAAGAATTTGTTGTGCTAGTAGAGCGGGCTTGTAAAGTCGAAGAGCTAGTAAAAGAGAAAAGAAAATCTAAAATGGAGTCTCGTGACTCTAGAAAGAGACAGTGGGGTAAGTCATTCCAATCCTCATCTAAGAAGTCAAGAGATTTTTCCACTAGATCGGCTACTTCCACTGGGTTTTCGAGGAAGGACAAGAGTAAGCAGTATCCGGGAAATAAGGCGCAGAATACTTCAGTTGGTAGTGTGAGGAACATTCGATTAGATAGACCTGAATGCCCACAGTGCAGCAGGCATCAGCTCAGAGAATGTCGAGCACATGAAAATGCCTGTTTTAGATGTGGTTCCCAAGACCACTTTATAAAAGATTGCCCTGAGAAAATGAAGGAAGAGAGAGCTCAAAACCTGAGATCTGGGAGTATGGTCAGGGGAAGACCGCAGAGAAACCCAGGAAGTAGGGCGAGTGGGAGAGGTAACCTTAGAGAGTAGGCCGCGAGACCTGAGGGTAGGGCGCCTTCGAGGACTTATGCCATTCGCACTCGCGAAGAGGCATCTTTTCCAGATGTTATTACGGGTACCTTTTCCCTTCTTGATATTAAAGTTATTGCTTTAATAGATCCCGGATCCACACACTCTTACATTTGTATGAAACTAGTATCCGGTATGAGTATGCAGATAGATTCTACAGAATTTGTGATTAAGGTGTCTAATCCTTTAGGTAAGAGTGTTTTAGTTAATGAAGTATGTAAAGACTGCCCATTGATGATTAGAGGTCATTGTTTTAAAGCAAACCTTATGTTGTTACCATTTGATGAGTTTGACCTCATTCTTGGTATGGACTGGTTGACCACCCATGATGTAATAGTAAATTGTGGGAAGAAATACATTAAGATGAGATGTGAGAATAGGGACACTCTCCTTGTAGAATCAGACAAACAAGGTAGATCGCCGGTAATGATTTCTCATATGACGGCACAGAAATACATAAGAAAAGGGTATGAGGCATATTTGGCCTTTGTGATGAATGATAGAGAAACAGAGTTAAAGATTGAGTCAGTACCGATAGTATGTGAGTACTTGGATGTTTTTCTCGAGGAATTACCAGGACTACCACTAGTTAGAGAGGTTGAGTTCAGCATTGAGCTAGCTCCTGGTACTGTACCAATATCTATTACTCCTTACAGAATGGCTCCAACGGAGTTGAGAGAGTTGAAGTCAGAGTTGCAAGACTTGACAGATAAAGGTTTTGCAAGATCAAGTTGTTCTCCATGGGGTGCTCCAGTTTTATTTGTGAAAAAGAAAGATAGCACCATGAGATTGTGCATAGATTACCGTTAGCTTAATAAAGTGACAGTAAAGAACAAGTACCCATTGCCAAGGATCGATAATTTGTTCGATCAATTGAAGGGGGCCACTGTGTTCTCTAAGATAGACTTGAGATCTGGGTACTACCAGTTGAGAGTAAAGGATTCAGATGTATCCAAGACCGCTTTTCGAACGAGGTGTGGGCATTATGAATTTTTAGTCATGCCCTTTGGATTGACCAATGCTCCTGCGATATTCATGGACTTAATGAACCGCATCTTCAGGCCATACCTCGACAAGTTTGTAGTCGTTTTTATCGACGACATATTGATTTATTCTCGAGATGAGAATGAGCATGCTGAGCATCTACGAACGGTTTTGAAGACTCTACTAGAAAATCAGCTTTACGCCAAGTTCAGTAAAAGTGAATTTTGGCTCAAGGAAGTAGGATTTCTGGGACATATTGTCTCGGGAGATGGAGTCCGAGTAGATCCAAGTAAGATTTCGGCCATAATGGACTGGAATCCACCGAGAATATCTCTCGAGATTAGAAGTTTTCTAGGCCTAGTCAAGCTATTATAGATGATTCGTCAAGGGGTTTTCCATGATTGCAACTCCGATGACGAAATTGTTACAGAAAAATGTGAAATTTGAGTGGACAAAAAGATGCCAACAAAGTTTCAAGAAACTAAAGGTATTTTTGACAGAAGCTCCGAATTTAGTACAACCCGAGACAGGGAAAGAGTTCGTGATATACAGCGATGCATCCTTAAACGGATTAGGCTGTGTACTTATGCAAGAAGGCAAAGTGATTGCTTATGCCTCAAGGTAGCTAAAGCCCCATGAGAAGAATTATCCGACGCACGATTTAGAGTTGGCTGCCATAGTCTTCGCATTGAAGATTTGGAGACACCATTTATATGGTGAAAGATGTCGGATTTTCACCGATCACAAAAGTTTAAAGTACTTGATGATGCAGAAAGAGTTGAACTTAAGGCAGTGGAGATGGTTAGAGTTGATAAAAGACTATGAGTTGGTCATTGACTACCATCCTGGGAAGGCGAATGTGGTCACCGATGCTTTGAGTAGAAAGTCCCTATTTGCATTAAGGGCAATGAATTCGCGGATGACTTTATTCAATGAAAGTTCTATTCTAGCCGAGTTGAGAGCTAGACAAATGTTTCTCCAAGAGATCATTGAAGCTCAAAAAGAAGATAGTGAATTGCAAGTCAAGAGAGCTCAGTGCGAGACAGATGTTGAGTCTGATTTCCAGATTAGTCCCAATAGAAGTTTGATGTTCAATGATAGAACTTGTGTACCGAGAAAGCAGGAGCTTATTCAGAAAATTTTGCATGAGGCACATAACGGATGTTTATCTTTACATCCGTGTAGTACCAAGATGTATAATGACTTGAAGCAACAGTATTGGTGGCCAAAAATGAAGAAAGATATTTCAGAGTTTGTTTCCAAATGCATGATTTGTCAGCAAGTAAAGGCTGAACACCAAGTACCTTCGGGTTTGCTTCAACCCATTTCGGTTCCCAAGTGGAAATGGGACCGTATCACCATGGATTTTGTAACGGGTTTACCGTTGTCACCAAGCAAGAAAGATGTTGTATGGGTTGTGGTTGACAGACTTACGAAGTCGGCCCATTTCATACCTGTACGAGTGGATTACTCACTCGACAAGTTGGCAAACTTGTATGTTTCAGAAATAGTAAGGCTACATGGAGTTCCTTTGTCAATCATATCGGATAGAGATCCGAGATTCACCTCCAGATTTTGGAAGAAGTTACAGGAGGCCTTGGGTACAAAGTTGAACTTTAGTACATCTTTTCATCCTCAAATCGATGGTCAATCGGAGAGGTTAATACAAGTACTCGAAGATATGCTCCGGTGTTGTATTCTTGAATTCCAAGGCAGTTGGGAAAAGTTTCTCCCATTAGTAGAAGTTGCCTACAATAATAGCTTTCAGTCGAGCTTAAAGATGGCGCCTTATGAGGCTTTATACGAGTGTAAGTGTCGAACACCTTTGTATTGGACTGAACTCAAGGAAAACCAAATTCACGTGGTTGATTTGGTTAGAGAAACTGAAGAGAAAGTGAAAGCGATCTGAGAATGTTTAAAAGCTGCATCAGACAGACAGAAATCTTACTCATATTTAAGAAGAAAAGAGATAGAGTATCAAGTCGGGGATAAAGTTTTCTTGAAAGTGTCACCATGGAGAAAGGTTCTCAGATTTGGTCGTAAAGGCAAGTTGAGTCCACGTTTTATTGGACCATATGAGATTACTGAGAGAGTTGGGCAGGTAGCTTATCGATTGGCTTTTCCGTCTGAATTAGACAAGATACATGATGTGTTTCATGTGTCTATGTTGCGACCCTATCGATCAGACCCTTCACATGTAATTACCCCGTCAGAGACAGAGATTCATCCCGACATGACTTATGGTGAAGAACCAATTAAGGTTTTAGCTCGGGAAGTCAAACAGCTAAGAAATAAAAGTATTGCCCTAGTGAAAGTATTGTGGCAAAGACATGGGATAGAGGAAGCTACGTGGGAACCAGAAGAGAGCATGAGAAACCAGTACCCAAACCTATTTGCTGGTAAGATTTTTGAGGACAAAAATCCCTAAGAGGGGGAGAATTGTAACAGCACGATTTACGGCCTAGTCAGAATAGTGGTGCGAGACCACAAATTCGAGTTAGTAAAATTGAATTTTTAAGGTTTAAGAGATGTTTGCACGATAGTATGAAAGTTCTATGTAGAAATTTTGTGAAAATTTCTATTAAAGGGTTCATTAGGACTAAATTGCAAAAATTGCAAAATATGAAATTCTAGAAGCTTTTTGTATGAAATAGCTTTGGAATTTTAATTAGAAATCCTTAAATAGCAAATTTCCCAAATTATAATTTTTGGACAAAAATGGACATGAGTTAGCAAATTGTGATTTTTTAATGAGAATGGCATTTTGGTTATTTATCAATTAAATGATTAAAATGGAAAAAGATGATGAAAATCTTATTCATCTTCTTATTCCTTGTGTCGAAAATTGAGAGACTCCATAGCTAGGGTTCTTCCATTTTTGAAGCTTGCTAGTAAGTGCATCCTAGCCCCGTTTTTAATATTCTTCGTATTTTTGGAGTTCTCGTATTATGAATTAGTTTTTTATAGCTATAAGTTGAGCTAGAATTCATGTTCATAAATCTACCCATGTATGACATGCTTGTAAAATGATGTTTTATGAAAGATTATGAGAGTTTGATGTTAGATAAACATCTTTTTCTAAATGAATTTCATGAAAAATGCTAGTAAGGACTAGTTTGTAAAAGTTGTGAAATTTGTCATACATGATAGAAATAGTGAGAATTGATTGTTGCTATAGTTAAGAGAGTGAATCAGCTAAGCATGAAGTTCACGAAAGCTAAATAAAAAAATCACTTTACGAGCCTTGGGGCCAAAGTGTAATTATGAGAAAGTTTAGGGGCAAAATGGTAATTTTGCTGAAGTATGAGTTAAGAGTCAATTTAGTCAATGTGTGTATTAAATGAGCTAAATTATTATTATAGATCAAGAAAAACGAAGCCCGGATCGAAACCGAGGCAAGAACAAAGTCGAGGACTAAATTGCGTTTCTACATACATTTTGTACATTGAGGTAAGTTTGTATGATTTCTAAGCTTTATGATTAATATCATTGAATTGCTTAGTATGATGTAGAATATATCTTAATTCCATGATATTTTTGATGCTATGTTAAATAAAGAAATCAATGAGATTAAGCATGAGAAAGTCCCGATTGAAGTTGAATTACTTAGGATACTCGATCCATCACATGAGACAAGGAAGTCCTTATAAGACCAATCCAAGGCATGGCATCGGCAATCAAGCAAGTTATCATGTAAGACCAAGACAAGTCTTGGCATTGAAGATTTATCATGAGATGAAGATCCATATAAGCCCAAGCCAAGGCATGGCATTGGTGAGTCTCCAAGTAGAAATGTCATGTAAGTCCAAGACAAGTATTGGCATTGAAAAGCTATCATGAGATAGACATCCCATGTAAGTCCAAGCCAAGGCATGGCGTTGGTGAGTAACAAGGAAGATTTCATGTAAGTCCAAGCCAAGGCTCGGCATAGACCTGTTCATGAGTAAAGATACCAAGTAAGACCATGTCAAGACATGGAAATGGTAAGTTCCCAAGGGAACACACAAGGAAGACTTCGTGTAAGTCCATGTCAAGAAATGGCATCGATACCAAGTTGAGAGATCCCATGTAAAACCATATTTAGGATATGGCTTTGGCATCGAGATATATGTGAGATGAGATTCAGTATCCTCGGTTATTCATAGTAATTCATCGGGCAAAAGAGTAAAGAATAAATGAGAAAGCAAGAAAGTTAAGCAAGTAAAGCTATCATCAAAGTATGCAAGTCAAAGTTAACTAAGAGTATTATTCATGTTATGAATGATGAAGTTAAGGTTATGCTTACCTTAACAAAGTATGCTAATCTATATGATTAAGTGATACAGGTACCTTGTTTACCTTACAAGCACGAGACTAGTAAGTACCATGATATGTGTAAGAATCATTAAGAGTAAGTAAGCTCAAGCATGTGAACTTAGCAATGCCTTTGCTTATGATGAATGAGTATGTTAAGCATATATATATATAGGTTGTTATATGCATTACATGCAAACTTACTAAGTGAAATGTTTACGTCTTTAATTCTTTCTTTCCATGTAGTCCCGCCAAGCTAATCTCGTGGATCATCGTCATCGGAGCTCGGAGCACACTATCAATCACTATTTTGGTATAGCCAAGTTGTTTATATTAAGTATGGCATGTATAGGAAGCATTTCATTTTGAGTTATGTTTTAGAATTAGCCAAAGTGTTGGCTATCAAGCTTAGGATTCTTTTTGTATATGGCCAAAGAGATGGGTCATGAATGATTAAGTATGTATGTTTTTATTTATTAATGAAGTATGCATCCTTGTTCATGTTAGATGTAATACTTGAGTTATTGAATTGAGTATTGGATTGATCTTGATCTCAGGGTGGCAATTGGCTTGGAAAATAGCCTCTAGGTGCCCACACGGATATACACACGGGCGTGTGTCTAGACCGTGTGTCCCCTGCACATTAGTGTTTTAAGTCATAATAGACCACGGGCTAATCACACGGCCGTATGTTTAGGCCGTGTGTGACACACGGTTAGCACATGGGCGTGTGCCCTGGCCGTGTGAAGTATGCACCTTGCACTTGTAATTTGAATTGCCACACGGCTGAAGTACACGGGCGTGTGTTTGGACCGTGTGGATAAGTCAGAATGCCAAAGTTTAGCAGACGGGCCAAAGCCACGGGCGTGTCAAGGCCGTGTGAAATTAGTCAGTGTCGACCACGGGTGGAAGACACGGGCATGTCTTAGGGGTACACAAGCGTGTCCCAAGTCACATGGGCGTGTGACCCCTGTTTTGAGGAAAAGTTCTCGATTGAGTTTCGAAAGTTTCCGGGAAGTTGTTTAAGTCCTCGTAGGCCCATGAAACGTACGTTTTGATTAAGAAAGAGAAGTTTCTGTTTCGAAACAAAATTTTACAGCCCGTAAGTACATGTTTACTTAAGTTCAAGTATGGTAATGTCTCGTATCCAGTCTCAGTCTTAGACTTGGGTATGGGGTGTTACAGTCAAGGTGCTTTGGCGTAATCACGGTTCAGAGGAAGCCACGTGGGAGCCTGAGGAGACAAGTCATGACAAAGAATGCCCTCACCTCTTCTCGACTGTAGTAAATTTCGAGGCCAAAATTTCTTTAAGGAGGGTAGAGTTGTAACGCCCCAAAAATGAGGGGTTAGTAATTTTTTCTTAATTTCCATGTTGTGCATGAACGACTAGCTATTTAAGAGTATTTGGGTGTTCTAAGGTGGCCTTGGTTTGAGTCGGAGCTATGGAAAAATTTTAGTTTTTGGCTCTTGGGGGAAAAGAGCTGTAAGCAGTGGGACTTATGTATACATAGGGGCGTTTATGTGACACAAAATGAGCTTGGGATCTAGTGGCTGTGGCGTCACTGGGATAACAAGGGGAAATGGGGTTCGAATCCCATGAATAGCAAAAGGGGGACTTTTATTTTATGTCTTGATGGAGCAAGAGGTATAGTTTGGATCAAACTCTGCAAGGGAAGTTGAAGACTTGGTCAAGAAATTTGAATAGGAGGCTGAGAGTGTTTCAAGGAGGATTCGGTGGAGGGAATCAAGGAGATGGATGTGTGAGGGAGTGTTGGCCGAATGTGGGGAAGGTTGTAACACCCCAAACTCGGTCAAAACGTTACAACCGAATCTGGATTGTTACAGGATGGATGGTTTAAAAAAATTTAGGTAAAACATTGGGATTTGGGAAAACACTTTGTTTAGGGAGTTCAAGCTAAGGCTAATTGAGAATTTTGTTTAAGAATGTTTTACCAACTTTATATCAAAACATCTTAGAGTTAAAACGGGTTCGTTATAAAAACCGGACATGGAATGTTTGATAAGGTAACATTTGAGGTCGAAGTTGAGATTCGTGATCTTTTGAAAATAATATTTGTGGTGTTAAGAAAAATCCCAAGTTTTAATTATTTACGGCTTGTGATCCAATCGTTGATATTTTGGAAAACCTCTATTTACATTTTTAAGAAAACCCTATACTAACCGTTTATAAAACATTTAATAACAGCGTTGAAATAAAACCCAAATTTAAGTTACAGCGGCCTTATTACAAAATAAAAACCCGTTTTAAAATAAGTTCAAATAAAGTAATGCAATTTACTAGAGAAGGAAAGAAAAAAACATCGCATGGCCACCTCGAGTCCGCCTCGGCTCCAAACCCACGATCTACTGATTACCTGCAAAATTTAGCTGAGAGGTGAGTCACGAAGACTCAGTGTGTAAATCCCCAACATAACTCAAACCGGATTCAGTATGGCGTATGTCACATGTATGCAATGCGGTCCAACCTAGTCTAGCCTTTCCTCCAAACACCCGTGGCATTATGCCACTGTGGTTCTTGACCACCGTGGTCCTAGACCACTCGTGACAATAGTCACTCGTGACAAAGTCACTAATTATATAACCGTGGGGCCAACCCACTGTGGTCATAGACCACCGTGACGATCTCTGATAAATTTATGCATACGTGGGGCCAACCCACTATGGTCTTAGACCACCGAGATAAGTCACTGATATCCGTATACGTGGTTTCAACCAGTGTGGTTCTTAGACCACCGTGACATTAGTCATTGATTCTCCTTCTCCTTTCATTCAATCCCGAGCCCATGCTCTTTACTTAATGTTAAGTATGAATACAACTATAATCATATTGTGTAATAGATAACTATCTCATACAGGCATAATATCGAACATTCATACATGGACATAATCAGAAATATCAACATTGAAGAACTTACCCGGTGTCTCCAACCTTACCCACAAGGGTAACTCGACTATCGAATTAGTCGTTTCGGCTTTTAGCCCATACAGTTAATAACACAACAACAAGAAACGTGTGAGTAATACACACCTGATAACACGTAACAGTAGGCTTTCTATGTCGACGCTTTCACTAGCAGGGACGACAACTATCTGTCTATCCCAAGCAGACGTCGGCTCTCTACCACAGCCGGGTGGAAAATCTCGAACCGCTGATAGTGCACGACGCTTAAAGTTTGGAATGGATGCTATGGGTACACTCCCCTCCTTGGCTTGACTTACACTTGCATCCATGGAGAATCTTTGATCAGTACACAAGGAGGCGTGGATTGACTAAATAACGAAATTTGGTTAAGGCATATCACATTTGAAAGGAATGAATAACCAGAAATTCACGAGATGACCCCTTACCTTAATATCCCGAATGGAGTGATCCGATTCGGCAAACAGTAACTCTTTGACTTTGGACTACAAACACTTCGACTAGAGGAGTGTCCCGGAGTAACGTCCCAAAATGAAAAAAGATGAAGGGAGAAAAGATTGGTCGCAAATCATAACTCAGGAGAAACATAACCATTCGACTATGGCTAAATAGAACCGAAAGAAAAGAAGAAAAAAAGAGGTTCGGCTTTTTGCAAAAAGAGAGAAAAAAAAATATTACCTTCAAAAATTCAGAAGCAGAGTGAAACTGATTCACTTGGGGTTACAGGACCTATTCGGCTAAAAGAAATAAAACAAACGATAGGGTGCCAATAGAATGGATGCAAAGTTTTGGCTAAAAGAAGAAGTACAGGAAAGGAGAGTTTCGGCCAAAAGAATCAAAGAAAGTAGAAGGAAAAAGAAAATGAAGAGAGAGTGTGATGATCAAGGGAAGGTTCGGCTAAGGAGAAATAGAATGTAGAAAACCAAAAGAAGAGAAAAAGTTGTTCAAGCAAGAATCCGAAATGGTGAGGAGAGATTCGGCTAGCACCCACAAAGATGGTTCGGTTCTAGAGAGGATGGAAGAGAAAAGAAATGCGTAATAAAAGAT
Source organism: Gossypium sturtianum (assembly GCA_025698515.1). Lineage (NCBI taxonomy): Eukaryota > Viridiplantae > Streptophyta > Magnoliopsida > Malvales > Malvaceae > Gossypium > Gossypium sturtianum. The sequence goes on along the minus strand of CM046944.1, from coordinate 65,527,866 downwards.
AAAGTATTGCCAAAAAAATGAAGAAGGTTATGGACTTTCTAAGCACTTACAAGGAGTAGGCTACCAAAGAAAGCGGCACACACACACTCCTAAACCAAAAAATGCCCACAAGACTAACCTCAAAACAAAGCTAAATTCGGCATACCCCAAGCTAGCATTAAACCAAATTCTCTTCCCCACTTCAAGCTTCCCACATTCGCCACCACTCCACCAACATCAAATCCCATATTTTCTTCCTACATTCACTCCTCCAACAATTTGAATCGGCTTGACCCATTCAAACCCCACCATCACCTCATGGCCATTCATTTGAAGTCTTTGACTCATTCAACCAACAACCTTGGAGAGTCCAAATGCAAAGCCACCACCTTAGCTTCTCAAAGCGCAAAATAAAGCTTCAAAGTGAGGCTTACAAGACTCGAACCTCCTCCTGCCGCTTCTCCCTTGTGACGCCACTTCCTGCACTCTAAGTGGCGCCTCCTGCCACTTTACCACCTCACTTCTTGTGTCATCAAACACAAATATTTAAACTTAAGACCTGCCTCTGCTAGTTCTCCCCTAAAGCCTAAAAACAAAATTTTCACCAAGGCTCAAGCTTATCCCCGAGCCTTCCCGAGACCCCCAAACATACCAAATTAACAAACAAACCATGCCAAACACACAGAGACATAAAATGCAAAGCCTCTAATACCAGAGTGTTACAGTTCTACCCTCTTAAAGAAATTTTGGCCCCAAAATTTACCTTGTCAAAAGAGATGAGGGTATTGCTGTCGCATCACATCCTCTGGCTCCCACGTGGCTTCCTCTGAACCATGATTCCGCCACAACACTTTAACCAGTGGGGACCGCTTTCTCTCGCAACACCTTAACATCTCGGTCTAGGATTTGAACTGGTTCCTCTTCAAAAGATAAATCGTGTCTTATCTCGATTTCTTCCACCAGCACTATGTGAGACGGATCCGAACGGTAGCGCCTTAACATCGAGACATGGAATACATCATGAATCTGCCTCAATTCCGAAGGTAGCTCGAGTTGATAAGCTACTGGTCCCACACGCTTCAACACACGATAAGGCCCGATGAACCTGGGGCTCAGCTTGCCCTTCCGTCTAAACCTTAGAACTTTCTTCCACGGTGAAACCTTCAGAAAAACCTAATCACCCACAGAGAACTCTATATCCTTACGCTTCAGATCTGCGTAAGATTTCTGCCTATTAGAAGCTTCATTCAACCTCGTCCGAATCAACTTAACCTTTTCCTCTGTTTTAGAAACCAATTCTGGACCCAACAACTATCGCTCACCCAACTCTATCCAACAAGTAGGAGTGCGACACTTCCGACCATACAACACTTCATAGGGTGCCATCTGAATACTAGATTGATAGCTGTTGTTGTATGCGAATTCTGCCAATGATAGAAAATCCTCCCAACTACCCCCGAAGTCGATGACACAGCCTCTCAACATGTCTTCCAAAATCTGAATTACCCTCTCAGACTAACCGTCGATCACCAGGATGAAACGTATGTGTCTTTGAAATCCAATTTTTTACCCAATGCCTGATGCAACGCCTTCTAGAACCGAGACGTAAACCTAGGGTCTTTGTTCGATATGATAGACACAGGTACCCCATGTAACCTCACAATCTCCGCCACATAAAGTTTGGCTAACTTCTGTAGAGAATAATCAACCCGAACCGGTATGAAGTGAGCGGACTTCATCAACCGATCGACAATTACCCACACTAAATCTTTCTTCGTAGGCATAAGGGGTAGCCTACTCACAAAGTCCATTGTGATCCTCTCCCACTTCCAAAGTGGGATCTTCACTGGTTGTAGCAAACTCGAAGGCAGTTGGTGTTCCGCCTTCACTTGCTGACACGTCAAGCATTTACCTACAAATTCAGTCACCTCTCGCTTCAAACCCGGCCACCAGAACTATTCTCGCAGATCTCGATACATCTTACTCCCACCAGGATGCATAGCTTATGGGCTACTATGCGCTTCCTGTAGAATCTTCCGCCTCAATTCGAGATCCTTCGACATACAAGCCTTTCCTCGAAAGCACAATACCCCATCGCTGTTCACACTAAAATCTGCTATCTCACTACCTGCCACTGGCTGAAATTTTGAACTTAGCAATTCATCAGACAACTGCTTCTCTCTAATCTGACTGACCCAAGAAGGCTTCACTTGCAGTTCAGCTAGCACACTTCCATCATCATACAAGATGAGATGAGCGAACATTGCCCTCAAATCCGATATCACCTTACGACTTAACGCGTCTGCCACAACATTGGCTTTACCCGGGTGGTACTCGATCGAACAGTCGTAATCCTTCAATAATTCAATCCACCTCCGCTGCCTTAAATTCAACTTCTTCTGGGTAAGGAGATACTTCAGGCTCTTATGATCTGTGTAGATAATGGACTTCTCCCCATACAGGTAGTGTCTCCAGATCTTCAGAGCAAACACCACCGCAGCTAACTCCAGATCATGCGTGGGATAATTCACTTCATGCGGTCTTAACTGCCGCAACGCATATGCTACCACCTTCCCTTCCTGCATCAACACACATCCTAACCCTGTGTGCGACGCATCGCAGTAAACGAAAAACTCCTTCCTAGCCTCAGGCTGAATCAACACTGGAGCCTCAGTCAAGATCCTCTTCAACTTCTCAAAACTTTCCTGTTGCTTATCCGACTGTGATAAACGGTACCCTTTTCCGTAACAACTTGGTTAATGGTGCACTATTAGTGAGAACCCTCAACAAACCTTCAGTAGTACCCAAATAACCCAAGAAAACTCCGAATTTCGCCCACAGCTTAGGCGGTTTCCATTCCAACACGCTTCTTCAATTTTTCGGGATCCACCCTAATTCCCTCAACGGACACAACATGTCCTAAAGGTAACTTCCCTTAACTGTAATTCACACTTACCGAATTTGGCGAACAACCGCTTTTTCTCTCGAATTTGCGAACCACCAAGATGCGAATCATGTTCCTCTTCCGTCCTTGAATAAACCAAAATATCATCTATGAACACCACAACAAACCGGTCCAAATAAGGTTGGTATACTCGGTTCATCATGTCCATAAATGCAGCTGGTGCATTTGTCAACCCAAACGGCATCACCAAAAACTCGTAATGACCATAACGAGTTCGAAAAGCTATCTTATGAATATCTGCCTCATTGACCTTAAGCTGGTGGTAACCTGACCTCAAGTCTATCTTTGAAAAGACCGAAGTGCCTCGCAACTGATTGAAAAGATCGCTCATCCTAGGCGCGGTACTTGTTCTTAATCGCCGCCTTGTTCACCGCCTATAGTCAATGCACATCCGCATCGACCCGTCCTTCTTCCTAACGAACAACACCGGCGCTCCCCACAGAGACACACTTGGTCAGAAAAAACCCCGGTCTAACAGTTCCTAAATCTGCGCTTTAAGTTCCACCAACTCTTTTGGCGCTATCCTATATGGGGCAATAGACACTGGCGCTATTCCCAGAAGAAGATCAATACCGAACTCCACCTCGCGGTCCGGAGGTAACCCCGGAAGCTCTTCTGGAAAAACATTAGAGAATTCCTTCACCGTTCTGACATCCTTTACAGTCAACTCCTTGGCCTCCAGAGCACTGAAAAAAGTTAAGAAAGCCTCGCATCCTTTTCTCACCATTCTTTCACCTTTAAAGCGCATAACTACATTAAACAAGTAGTTCCTTCTTTCCCTATCACTAACACCTCATTACCTTCAGAGTCCTTAACACCATGCGCTTTAGCGGCACAATCCAAGTTTGCTCGATACTTCACTAACCAGTCCATTCCTAAGATCAAATCAAACTCGTCGAACGGCAGTTCCATAAAATCAGCTGGGAAAACCATCCCTTGTTCTTCTAGAGGTACATTTCTAAAGAGTTTGTTCACCACTACAGATTTTCCTAAAGGGCTAAGTACAGTCATCTCCCTAGAAGCAATCTCAGAGTCTATGTTCAGAGTTCCAGACACTGTACTAGCAACATAGGAATGTGTTGACCCAATATCAATCAGTGCAGTAAAAGGCAAACCGAAAATAAGAAATGTACCGGTTATGACGTCTGGTGCATCGCCCTCCTCTCTCGCCTAGTCGCATAGACCAACCTAGGCCGTCCCGCATCTGTGTTCCCAAAGACTTCCGCCCTGCTCCACATCCACGACCAAAACCATTTCTCCTCCGGCCGACCACGGCCTCTCTCAGAATTACCGACCACCCCTACCAGGCTGAACATAATTCTGACCTATTGGTCGCGTTCTGTTTGGCTCTTGCGGGCAATCCCTAACCCGATGTTCCACTGGTCCACACCTGAAACATCCATTGCTTCTTGCCCAAAGACTCTCCCGAGTGAAACTTCCCACACGTAGCACATTGTTGAGGCCGCCCAGTAACAAAAGGCCTGGCAGCTCGACTCGGCCCATCAAACATTGTCTTCTTCTGGAAATTCACAGCAGATCTTGACGATCCAAAACTCATTTTATTTCAACTCTTGTCCCTATCCTTGTTCTGCCTTTCAGATCGCTTTGCCTCTTCGGCTATCTTAGCCTTTTCTACCAAAACAATAACTCCCTTTCCCGCTATGGAGCTATCGCACTCAGCACTTATCCTCAAACCATCCTCAAATCGGACACAACGCTCATGATCTGCTTGACACAATACCGGGCATACCGACTAAGACGAGGGATTTCCGCCTCATACTCGCCCACTGACTTACTCCCCTGAACCAAGTTAAGGAATGCCTTACGCTGAGCGTCCACATAGCTCAACCCAATGTATTTTCCCTGAAACGCAAACTTAAAGAAGTCCCAGGTAATAAGATACGTTGCAGTACCATCCCCAACCGTGAGCCACGATTGGTAAGCCTCATCTCAGAAAAGAGACACAACTCCTTTCAGTTTCTCCTCCGCAGTGCAGTCAAGATCATCCATGATGCGCTCAACCGCCTCAAGCCAGTACTCAGCAACATTAGAAGCTACACCAAAAATGCCCTAAACATTTCAGCCTCGTTCGCTCAAAGTCGCTCCGACATACATTTCAGGCCCTAAACATGGCCTGAGACACAGCATCGTCTCCACCAGTTTGATCCTGAAATTCTACTTCCGCAACTGGCAGTGCAGGCACTTCACCTTCCGGCCCAAGCTCAGATTCCGAAGGCTCAGCCCCAACATCTCGGCCTCTCCCACGGCCTCGCACACTACGTCCACAACCTTTAACGTTCATGACTATTGATTCGACTTAATCTGATTAAAAGTTTTATGAATTAGTATTTTCTTCCACTGTTTGTTACAGATCAGTCCTATGAGAATAGCATTATGAGTAATTCTCGCCAATTCATGCATACCTAAGGTTTCAGTCTCTAGAGTTTGCACATCTTAGTACAAGCAATCATAGCACATTACAACTACATCATGTAAAACAACCAATAGTCAGAAGACTTACTGTGCAGATTTGGTACCGGAGACTCGGGTGCCATGCTTCCAGAAAACATGTATATTTCTAAACTATTTTCTAAACCATCTTTTGAAACATGTTTGAACCTCATACCCACAGCCGAGTTTTTGAAACCTCACTCTGATACCACAATTGTAACACCCCAAACCCGGTCAAAACGTTACGACCGAATCTGGATTGTTACAGGATGGATGGTTTAAAAAAATTTAGGTAAAACATCGAGATTTGGGAAAACACTTTGTTTAGGGAGTTCAAGCTAAGGCTAATTGAGAATTTTGATTAAGAATGTTTTACCAACTTTATATCAAAACATCTTGAGTTAAAAAGGGTTCGTTATAAAAACCGGACTTGGAATGTTTGATAAGGTAACATTTGAGATCGAAGTTGAGATTCGTGATCTTTTGAAAATAATATTTGTGGTGTTAAGAAAAATCCCAAGTTTTAATTATTTACGGCTTGTGATCCAATCTTTGATATTTTGGAAAACCTCTATTTACGTTTTTAAGAAAACCCCATACTAACCGTTTATAAAACATTTAATAACAGCGTTGAAATAAAACCCAAATTTAAGTTATAGCGGCCTTATTACAAAATAAAAACTCGTTTTAAACTAAGTTCAAATAAAGTAATACAATTTACTATAGAAGGAAAGAAAAAAACATCGCATGGCCACCTCGAGTCTGCCTCGACTACAAACCCACGATCTACTGACACTGCAAAATTTAGCCGAGGGGTGAGTCACGAAGACTCAGGTGTGTAAATCCCCAACATAACTCAAACCGGATTCGATGTATGGCGTATGTCACATGTATGCAATGCGCCCAACCTGATCTAGCCTTTCCTCCAAACACCTGTGGCATTATGCCACTGTGGTTCTTGACCACCGTGGTCCTAGACCACTCGTGACAATAGTCACTCGTGACAAAGTCACTAATTATATAACCGTGGGGCCCAACCCATCGTGGTCATAGACCACCGTGGCGATCCCCGATAAATTTATGCATACGTGGGGCCAACCCATCGTGGTCTTAGACCACCGAGATAAGTCATCGATATCCGTATACGTGGTTTCAACCATCGTGGTTCTTAGACCACCGTGACATTAGTCACCGATTCTCCTTCTCCTTTCATTCAATCCCGAGCCCATGCTCTTTACTTTATGTTAAGTATGAATGCAACTATAATCATATTGTGTAATAGATAACTATCTCATACAGCATAATATCGAACATTCATACATGCACATAATCGTAAATATCAACATCGAAGAAGTTACCCTGTCTCCAACCTTACCCACAAGGGTAACTCGACTATCGAATTAGTCGCTTTTGGCTTTCATTATACGATTAATAACACAACAACAAGAAACGTGTGAGTCATACACACGTGATAACACGTAACACTAGGCTTTCTACGCCGACGCTTTCACTAGCGGGGACGCAGCCTATCCGCTCTATCCCAAGCGCGCGACGCCGGCTCTCTACCACGACCGTGGAAAATCTCGAATCACCGATACCGCACGGCGCTTAAAGTTTGGAATGGATACTATGGGTACACTCCCCTCCTTGGTTTGACTTACACTTGCATCCATGGAGAATCTTTGATCAGTACACAAGGAGGCGTGGTTTAACTAAATAACGGAATTTGGTTAAGGCATATCACATTTGAAAGGAATGAATAACCAGAAAATCACGAGATGACCCCTTACCTTAATATCCTGAATGGAGTGATCCGATTCGGCAAACAATAACTCTCCGACTTCGGACTATAAACACTTCGACTAGAGGGATGTCCCGGAGTAACGTCCCAAAATGAGAAAAGATGAAGGGAGAAAAGATTGTCACAAATCATAACTCAGGAGCAACATAACCATTCGGCTATGGCCAAATAGAACCGAAAGAAAAGAAGAAAAAAAGAGATTCAGCTTTTTACAAAAAGAGAGAACAAAATATTACCTTAAAAAATCCAGAAGCAGAGTGAAACCGATTCACTTGGGGTTACAAGACCTATTCGGATAAAAGAAAGAAAACAAACGAGAGGGTGCCAATAGAATGGATGCAAAGTTTCGGCTAAAAGAAGAAGTAGAAGAGAGGAGGGTTTCGGCCAAAAGAATCAAAGAAAGTAGAAGGAAAAAGAAAATGAAAAGAGAGTGTGATGATCAAGGGAAGGTTCGACTAAGGAGAAATAGAATGTAGAAAACCAAAAGAAGAGAAAAAATTGTTCAAGCAAGAATCCGAAATGGTGAGGAGAGATTCGGCTAGCACCCACAAAGATAGTTCGGTTCTAGAGAGGATGGAAGAGAAAAGAAATGTGTAATAAAAGATAAAGTATTGCCAAAAAAATCAAGAAGGTTATGGACTTTCTAAGACTTACAAGGAGTAGGCTACCAAAGAAAACGGCACACACACACTCCTAAACCAAAAATGCCCACAAGACTAACCTCAAAACAAAGCTAAATTCGGCATATACCCCAAGCCGCATTAAACCGAATTCTCTTCCCCACTTCAAGCTTCCCACATTCGGCCACCACTCCACCAACATCAAATCCCATATTTTCCTCCTACATTCACTCCCCTCCAACAATTTGAACCGATTTGACCCATTCAAACCCCACCATCACCTTACCTTCTCAGGCGCAAAAATAAAGCTTCAAAATGAGGCTTACAAGACTCGAACCTCCTCCCTGCTGCTTCTCCCTTGTGACGCCACTTCCTTGCACTCTAAGTGGCGCCTCCTTGCCACTTTACCACCTCACTTCTTGTGTCATCAAACACAAATATTTAAACTTAAGACCTGCCTCTGCTAGTTCTCCCCTAAAGCCTAAAAACAGAACTTTCACCAAGGCTCAAGCTTATCCCCAAGCCTTCCTGAGACCCCCAAACATACCAAATTAACAAACAAACCATGCCAAATACACAGAGACATAAAATGCAAAGCCCCTAATACCAGGATGTTACAAAGGTTGAGTAGGGAATTTCAGCCATGGGTTGTCATTTGGGGAGTGCATATTTGTTTGTGATAGGGTGAGAGTGCCGAATTTTCTCTGGAATTTTTGGGGAGTGTTTGCATTTTGGTACTTTTGGACGTTTTAGGTCTTTCTTTTTATTGTTGACCTCTGCCAAATTCACCTCTTCTTCATCTTTTCTCCCTCCTTCATTTCTCTTGCTAATTGCCGAATTGATAAGCCTTCACATTCACCTTATTTTCTTTTTTCTTCTCATTACTCTTCTTACTTTTCATTATCATCTCGCGGTTACTGCTCGCTTGCTGCCAAATCCCTTTTCTCCTTTCGCTTCTCCTTGGCCAAACACAACCTCTCTTTCCCTCTTGTTGCTCCTCTCTTCACTTTGCAAAGCTAGCCGTTTCGTGTAGGCCGAATCTATTTCCTTTCTTTGTTTCTAATCTTTCTGAATCCCTTCAAATTTGTGGTAAGTGGATACTCTATCCGAATTTTGGCCGGCTTCTCTTCTATGCTCGGTTCTATATCCCTCGAGCCGAAAGGCTGTTTCATTTTTCAATTGTGGCCGTGGTTATTGTGTAGCTAACACCTCCTTTTCGTTCAAACGTTGCTAGGGACTCGCTTTTTTTAACTAAGGAGTCGGCTGATTACCCTTCCCTTGCAGGAGATCTCTTGATTGGTGGTAAGTAGCGTTAGTTGATTAGACGGGTTTAATATTATGGAGATCTTTTATCAAGGGTTGAAGCTAATTGATTAGAACTGTTGATTTCATTGGTGCTTAATCTTGGGAGCTTCAACCTACAACCCCAAACAGGTGTGTAATCGTACTCCCATGCTGTTACTGTAAAGTGATGAATGAAGGTGTGTATTCACACCCCGGAATAACTGTGAATCGGCTGAAGCCGAAAAACCGATAAGCTGAAAATTCGACAACTGTGGGCTCTCGAGCGTGCGAGCGCTCGTAGAGATAACCTAAGCCAAAACCATTGGCAATAGACCGTTGAGGCTACAACGAACATTCTCGTGGGCTTAGGTCGTAGTGGGCCTCGTTGGCCCGAGATGGGCCATTGGGCCCATGCGCTCCATTTGGGTAAGACTCACGAAAGTGATTAATAAGGAATTGGGTTGTGAGATTCGTATAGCCGTCGCTTGAGATGACTGTAGGCCATCGAAAAGGCCGATACTAAAATACCTTCGATGGGTAAATTATCGAAATACCCTCGATAGGTAAATTTCTGAAATACCCTCGATGGGTAAATTACCAAAATACCCTCAATGGGTGAAATTACTGAAATACCCTTGAAGGGTAAAATTACTAGAATACCCCTGAGGGGTGACATTACTGTTTACCCCAACAGACTAAATGTCCGTTACACCCTTAGTGGTAGTATCAGTGGTATATGTGTAATATTTCTATGATTGATTATGATTGTGATGCACTGCATATATGGGTTATTTATGACATGACATACTGCATTGGGTTGGGTTATGGATTTTGGAGGAAGCATCAGATCGGTGGCTCGCCACGCGTTTCTCGATCTAGTGGCTTTGCCACGATATCGATTTTAGTGGCTCACCACGATATCGTTATAAGCGCTTTGTCGCTTTGTATTAGCAGCTAGACTGCGTTATTGGTGTACTGGTTGGGTGGGTTGACTTGGTCCCCACATGGTGTGTTGGTTGGTACGGGTGGTATGTTGGCTGGACTGGGTTGGGTTACATGTTTGTTTTGCATTGATATGATTTTGGGCTTAGGCCCAGACTGTTACTAAATAGGGCTTAGGCCCAGACTGATACCGTAGGGCTTGGGCCCATACTGTGACTATAATAGGGGATTACACACTGAGTTCTCGTAACTCACCCTTTCCTTTAATCAAAAGGGTAATCCCAAATTCTTTAGAGGATTTGGAGTCATGAGGGACTCGGTGGTGGCCACACGTCTGATATGTTTTAAAGTTAAACTTAGCTACTTTAATTTATTTTATTTTAATTTAATTTACTGGGCTAATATTTATGTAATAAGGCCATTTGGGGATTTTTTTTAACTTTTATATGGTGTTTTCTTTAATCTCAATCTGCTAGTCTATTAGAAATGGGCTTTTAAAACAATAACTACTGTTTTCAAAATATCACATTTCTGCAACTGTTTTGAATTCAGCTTCCGCAACAAATAAGGTTTTAAGGATAATAATATTTTGTAAGAGAACGACTTTGAGCAAATCTTGTTTTGAAATTAAGAAACGAAATCTGAGGTTTTAAATGGTAGAAAGTTTTAAATTGTAAGAAGGGTTTCCATTGAAAGCATGATTTTCAAACGATATGTGATGTGACACGTCAGATCTGGTCGTAACGTCTAGGCCGGGTTTGGGGTGTTACAAGTGTGATCTCCAAACTCTAATGTCCGCCAATTTCTCAAGCTAACTTGGCAATACTACAAGGAAAAGGGAAATGAGAGGGATAAGCATAAAGCTTAGTAAGTTTGCATGGAAATAATAGCAACAATACATTCATAATAACATCAATTCATGGCATTAGATAACCACACAAAGTCATAAGCACTTTGCCATAACTTACTCGTACATGTTCTTATCTAGCATATACCATGCTATATATCGTAAACATTCCTCGTGAATTATTCACGGGTACCTGTATTCACTCAAACACATGACTTTAGTACTAATCTCCTTTCTATTTCCAAGCTTATCTATTCATCCCACAAATTCACTAGGGATACTCAAAGACGCATATTCATCGTCATTAACATAAACACGAAGCCAATGCCACATCTCAGATGTGGTCTTATATGGAGTCACCTTTGTGTGCCGATGCCATATCCTGGATATGGTCTTATACGAAATCTCACTTCAAGTATCGATGCCATATCCCGGATATGGTCTTATACGATTCTCATATTCAATACCGAAGCCATACCCCAGATATGGTCTTATACAGAATCTCAATTCAGTGCTGAGGCCATGTCCCCGACATGGTCTTACACGGGACCTTATCCATCTCATGTTTTGATGATAGTATTCTCACATTTATTATAGTCCAACCGGGACTTCAACATCTCAACTTTTATCATCTTTCTCATTCAACACCAATACTCAATTTCATAGAATATCATGTATCATTATAATATCAAACATTCTCAAACATACTAGCATAAATGTTGAATTTATCACATACAAACTTACCTCGATTTCAAAATAGGCTAGATTGTCGATTTAGTCCGCTATTTTGTTCTTTCCCCGATCGAGGTTGATTCTTGGTTCTTCTTGCTCTATAATAGCAATTTAGCTCATTTTAATATCAAAATAATAAATGCATTTCAATAATCATGCTTTGGCAAAATTACTATTTTGCCCTTAGACTTTGGCAAAATGACCATTTTACCCCTAGGCTCGAAAATTAATTCTAATCAAATTTCTACCTTTAACAAGCCTAGGTGAACATTTATTTCACTTATGGCTATCATCAAAACCCAATATTTCACACACTTACAACAAATTTTATAACCTTTACAAAAAGGTCCATTTAGGTGTTTTCATGGTAACACCTTTCACAAAAGTTGTTCATCTAACAACTAAGACTCATTTTCTTCCATAAAAATGCAGCAAATCACATAAAAGCTCTCATGGAAAAACCCTAAGCTTTTCACCATCTTGGAAAATAATCCCCTCATTAGAAAGCTTAAGCTTTAGGAGTCCCAAAAGTACAAATATCATCAAGAAAAACCATTAAAATCACTTACTTGTAAGGTGAAGAGCTTACTGAAATTTTAAGCTTCAAGAACCCCTATTCTTTCTTGAATATTCAGTGGAAGAAGAAAGGAAAATGAAAAGATGATAGCCTTTGTTTTATTTAATCATATTTTATTCATTTAGCCAACTAATGTCACCAACCCTTGACAATTTTAAATTTCTTGTCCCCTTGGCCGGCCATCATCTTCATTTAAGGGCTAATTTCCCTTTAAAGACCTCAAATTACAATTTTATGACTATTAGGCACCTTTAGATTATAAACTAGAACTTTCGCGCTTTATGCGATTTAGTCCTTTTTCGCGATTAAGCATGAAATTGCTAAAACTAAAGCACCAAAATTTCCATACACATATACAATCATGCTCTAACTTATAGAATAACAAAAAAATAGTTTTCTCAAACCTCAGATTAGTGGTTCCGAACCACTGTTCTGACTAGCCTCTAAATCGGGCTGTTACAATTGATTTATGTTCTTTTGAGATAATAATAATTCTCTTTGAGTTTTTCTTCAAAAATTGCTCTTGAGTTTCTTTTAGAAGCTGTTTTAACAATCTTTCAAGTTGTGGGAATCATCTTCAAGCTTTTTCTTGTGAAGATATTTTTCTTGGAGGGGGAATTAGAGCCATTGAAAGGAGTTTTGGATTCTTAATGTTTCTAAGGCTTCTTAGAACGTCATCTTCTCTTTTCTATCCTTAATTTATCGTTTCTTACTTATTTAAGTTAGTTCTTGCTGTTTTGGCTTGCTTATTTTATTGATTTTCATTTTAGGTTAAAGTTGTTGTAAGAAAGATCTACTCCTATCTTGTTTCACCAAGAAACACATAAAAATTAGGGGTTTTAATCTTTTCTTATTGTTTCAAACATTATTGCACAAAATAGTTTGCTTTTGTCTTTAAAATCACTTCTAACAAATCTGTTTGTGCTTTGTTTTTCCAAATTTGGTTGGGGCATTTTCTTCAGGTCCAAGGATGGTTTCTTTCCATCCAAGAAACCTTAGTTCGTTCTCTTTTGGACTATTTACCAACCAGTTCGTCTTTCTTCTTCTTTTTTTTTTAATTTCATTTGACTGTCCTTTGTGACAACTAATCTATTTTCGCTATTTCTTGTTTCAGTTTACATTCGTCTAGAGATATAGGATAAATTTGTGACTTTGACAAACTTTAAAATCCACTTCTACATTCATCCACATCATTCTTTATCACTTAGCTTCGAAACGCACTTTGAATCACTCGATTTTGAGTTCGGAAGTTCAAGTTATAACCATTTTAGTGAAGACTACGCCAACAGAATTTCTGGACAAGATTATGACGGGAATTATGAGTTTTGGGCTTTTAATTCGAGCTTAAATCATATTGAGTTCAGGTTTTGGGCTTAATTTTTATTATATATGAACCGAACATTGTATTTATTAGCTCTAATTTTATTTTATTTTATTATTCACAATTTTTAATAATTATTAAGTAGTTTAAGTTATTTAGGAATTTTATGTCAACAAGAAAGTTTAGTTTAAAACTACATTTTGTTTAGATTAATTAGAGTTCTAATATATTTAAGAGTTTTATTTAGATTTATTTATATAGACCTTTGCATTGTAAACAAATTATTCAATTCATTATTATTCAACTTCTTTTTTGAGTTAATAAATTTTCTTTGAGTTTTCATTTCAAGAACTTTTCTTGAGTTTCTTTTAGAAGAGTTTTAACAATCTTTTCAGATTGTGGGGATCATCTTCAAACTTTTTGTTGCCAAGTTTTTTTTTCTTGGAGGGGAAATTAAAGCCGCTTGAAGGGGGTTGTGGATTTTTCATGTTTCCAAGGCTTCTTAGGACTTTTACATACCACGTTCTATCTTTCCATCTATCTTCTTTAATTTCTTCCTTATTGTTCTAATCGTAAATTTATTATTCTATTTTAATTATCTTAGTTATTTATATTAATTATTTTATCTAATTTGGATTTTGTAACACCCCTTGTAACATCCCAAACTCGGCCTAGAAGTTAGGCCCGAATCTGGTGTGTCACATGGAAAAACTTGTTTGAGAATTACAGCCTCTTTGTTAAAACCCAAAACACTTAAGCAATTGTTAACTACTTGAAAACATAATTATCTTTAAAAACCTTTTTGGTGGCGAAAGCATATTTGAAATAAACAATTTACAAAAATGTGATGTTCGTAAATAGAGCTGCAGTATATTTTTTGAAATCATTATGAAACGTAGATAAAATACAATTATTTTTGAGAGATCGTTTGATGAGTCGAAAATCGAAGTAGTGAGCTTTAAAACAGTGGCTTTTGAAAATATTATTGATAATTCGAGAGAAAATTTCCGAGTTAAAATATTTGTAAAAGTTTGTTATAAAATCCATTTATTAATCAATTTTGGATAACCATTATTTATGATTTTAGAAAATCCCCGTTAAAACAATTCAAGCAATATAATAAGTACGACTAAACATAAAGCAATTTAAAACATATCCCAGAGGCCTTATTCAACTTAAACCAAAATAGCTAAATAATAAAATAAATCGAAATAGAAATTTAAAGTTCAATAACACCATTTCTGAAGTATGGCCTCCACCGAGTCATCCATGGGCCCAAGTCCTCATTACGAGCATTACCTACAAGGGTTAAGAAAAGGGGGTGAGTTACAAGAACTCAGCAGAAATCCCCTTACTGGTCATCCACCGGGCCCGAACCCATAAAGTAATATCATGGGCCTAAGCCCTTTTTACATAATAATGTATCAAATATATTATATAAATGTAATGCAATTCCCAACCCAACCTAATAATCCATCCGCTACACACCACCCGTACCATCCATCACACCTGTGGGGATCAAGTCAACCCACCCCACCAACACACCAATCGCAGCAAGCCGCCATATACGTAATTTGTGTCGGCCACCGAATAATAGATTATACGTGGCATAGCCACTGCATGCACTGTGTGGCAGCCACCGAATCGTAATATACGTGGCATTGCCACTATCGACGATAATATAATCGGCACACGCCTTGGGTAAATATGATCGACACGAGTCATTGATTCATATGTTAGGCACATAGCCATTATCAAAATTTGTGGCAGAGCCACCGTAATCATATACGGTAATATAATCGCACACACCTTAATCACGATGGCACAAAGCCATATTTAAATTGGCACATAGCCATTATCGTAATTTGTGGCAGAGCCACCGTAATCGAATATATCGCAGCTAAAACCTTTTATAATATTTGTGGCAAAGCCACCAGACTACACTTCTCTTCAACATTTTTCCCATCCCATGCAAAATATGTAAATGCAACATACATAATAAAACATAATATCCACATATATAAACAACAATCATTAATCTAGTAATTTATTACGGTAAATCGGCCAATTATAGAACCTGTAATTCGGCCCACTAAAGCATTCTAGCAATTCGGCCCATAAGGGTATTTTCGTAAATCGGCCCGTAGGGGTATTTTCGTAATTCGGTAATTTTACCCATCGAGGGTAATTCGGTAATCTCGCAAGCCAGGGTATTTCAGTAATTTACCCTCCAAGGTTATTTTCGTAACTTCGCAACCCCGGACTTAATTACTAATTTGGGCATTAAAATTTGAAACTATCCATCTGCGTCATATTGACTAAACTGACTATAACTCGAGTTAGGAAACTCGAAATTTAAATCCGTAAATTTTCCATGAAACTAGCCTCATATATCTTCTTACTAAAATTTTTCCAAAATTTTTGGCTTAACCATTTAGTACAGTTTATTCCTTAAATTTTCCCTTGTTTCATCGACCAACTGCTCGACCTCTCTTACCCGAAATCCAAATATCTCACTCATGATGCTTTTCATATGTTGCTCCCACTTGTTTCTATTGAAAATACGCTCACTAAGGAATCTACACATATAAATTATAACTCATATTTCACTTTGTACAATTTTATAAACGATTTTTCCAAGACAGAACAGGGAACCACGAAGTTAATCAGAACCAGTCTCACTAAAATTAAGATACCACAGAATATACAATTCCTCTTCCTCCTCTGTTTCTTTCATATAAAAATAGACACAGTAAGCATTATTTAGATATCTTTTTCACTTTCTAACTCCCTATATCCTATTTTTCGTGATTTTTCAAAATCACGTCACTACTGCTGACCAAACTGTTTCATTGCAAAAATATGGTTACCACTACGAATATACGCACGCCCGAGTGGTCACGGATGCTGGTTTCCGGTTTGCCTTCGATATTTCGACCGAATCACAGAACATTTCATGCAAAATTTCAGAGAGGTATGAGATTACACGCCATTTCAAACAGGTATTCGGAAGGGTTCGGGATTACACACCTTATTCGGAATCCGTAACACGATACTCTCCGCGACACCTAAAGGTACAATCGGTTAACAATTAGTCCAAAGCCCAATTTTCAACTTCAACCAAGTATTGCGATTGATTGACAATCTATATCACTTACCAACAATCTGAGTCTCTTATTACGAGGGATGGGTGATCGAGCGATTTGGTCCCTAAAAATAAACGATTAGTCATCACCTCTATACCGTTTAGCAAACTAACCGATCAACGAAAAAGATCAAAAAGAACCATGACGAATCCCTTACCTTGACAATAATAGATCCCCTTCTATCGATTTCCTTAAGGCTAGAAAGATAATGAAAGTGTAAGCTAACACTCTACCGATTCGGCCCACACCAAGAGAACCAAGAAGATGGAAGTAGCAAAGAATAGATTCCGCCTTACAACCACCGAAAACCCGAGAAGACAAAGAAGCTTCGGCAACCACAAGAACCAAGTTTCGGCTATGAGATGAAGTTGATGTTTTGGTTATGGTGTATAAAAGAGAATGTTTGAAAAGAAAAGAGTAGAAGTCAATAGGCAAATTTAAGTTTCGGGTCAAGAGGAAATGCAATCAAAAGAACCAAAATATTTAGAAAGGAAAAGAAATGACCCCCAAAGATGTGAAAATGCAAGGGAGAGCTAGAGAAATTGCCTCCCCTCTTTCCTTAACTAAAACCATGTATCATCTTTTCCAAAAGATGAGCATTGACCAAATAAAAATCTTTCCAAAACACCTTCCACACTATAAGCCAACATGTTCCCTTCACATGCCTTTTTCTTTTGATTCTTTCCATCATAAACCCTTATCTTCCTCCATACCATATTTCTTTAGCCACCTTTCCAAAACCAAAAGTCTTCCTTGCCTTAAATACCACCTTGGCTGACACTTAGGGAAGGAATACAAAAATAAAATCCCGAAATTTGCACTAGGTGGGATTCGAACTCCAGACCATTAGTACACTCCACACGCCACTTTCCACCTTTACCAATAGACTCCTTATGCTAGCAAAATGCACACTTATTTCCTTAAGTCATAATGCCACTTGCCTTCTCTCCTTAAAGTGCCTAAACATAAAAATTTTCCTATAGCCTAATTTGAACCCAGAACTTCCTAGAAACTCTGTAACTTTCCAAAATCACCTTCCTAATAAGTCTAACTTGAAATAATGTCGTTCTCTTATTCTCAATAATTTTAAACATTCTTGCGCTCGAGGCCCAATGGGCCCAATCCTACTAGGCCCAATTTTGGGTCATTACACCCCTAACCCGAAACCGTCACCGGAATAGGGTTAAGAGGCATTACCGAACAATCAGAACATTTCACATCCATTCACGACACAAAGTCAAACATCAATCAAATATATTCAAACACGAGTATATAGTCCCTTATCGAGGTCTTCGAGACCTTAAACACGTGTTAGAAAGAGGTCGAGACTAAACCGAACACTTACAAAAGTTTCCAGAAACTCAAAGATTTTTCCAAACTGCAGAGGTCACACGCCTGCAAATCACCCATAGTGCCTCACACGGCTACTAGACACACCCATGTGTCCAAGCCGTGCCAAAACAGAGCATGCATACTGACTTATCCCCACGGCCACTAGACACGCCCATGTACCATGGCTGTGTGAAATTAGGCTAGCTACTGACTTGGTCACACGGCTACCACGCACGCCCGTGTACCATGACTGTGTAACCTGCCCAGACACACCTCAAAGTGGTCCTTGAGCCACACGGCAGAGACACACGCCCGTGTCCCTTGACCATGTATGCAAAGTAGGCCATTTGCAAAGCCATTTTTCCACCCACACTTGGGTCATACCTACAAACTTCAAAGCAATGCCAATTCATACTTCTAAATGCTTTCAAAACATACCATTTCATGCACCAATTAATCATCAACAATACAATATACTTCCATTCCTAATATCATCACAAATGAGTCATTCAAAGTAACATTTGTACATCTCAAAACATATATATATCTAGCATTATATAACCCATGCCATAATTCATCTTCAAACCACATCTTTCATCCACTACCTAACCATGAAATATACCAAATTTATAGCTCATTCATAAGTTCAACATCATTTAACTTCCAAGCCAAATCACATGGCAAGGATTAAGCATTTCAAAACATACCATAACTTCTAGCCTATACATGCCATACTTCAACTATATACATCTTTTCAAAAGTACCCAAAAATAGATTGCCGATAGTGTGATAGAGATGTTGACGATCCCTGGATCCGAGCTAGCTTTACTGACACTATAAAACAGAGAAACAAATCACACAGTAAGCTTTCGAAAGCTTAGTAAGTTCGAAACATAATACATTCAACTCAATAGTTCAAATACAATGCACTACAAGAACTCATTACATAGATCAATTTCCAAATGTTTATACCATATCATTCATAGCCAATAATCTTGCTCAACCACTCATGAAGTCATACACAATCTCTTCAACCACAAAGGTTCAATACATACCTTAGCCAACACATAGTTACCCACCATCCAAGCTAATTTATGCTCGATATTGTATCTGGATCTCGCCTTCGTTATTCATTAGATTTAATCGCACACTTAGTGCCCATTCTGTAGTTGAAACTAAATTAACTTCGCACACTTAGTGCCTCAAATCATAGCTGAAGCTTATATAACATTGCCCACTTACTGCCTCAATACAAAACCGAACGTAATTCAGAATCGTACACACAATGCCAACTATGAAGCCAAAGCTTCTGTTATTTCGCACACCCAGTGCTAATCAACTCTATCTCAATTCAATTACGCACACTTAGTGCCTCGTTACTCAATTTTATTCATTACATTTCTAATTCAATATCTATCATTCAATTCACATCACATAGAAAGTAAATTATCAACTTGTACTATGTCCGAACTTACCTCGGACATCGAAATATCGAAACAGTCGATTAATCTAGCACTTTGTCTTTGCCTCGATGTCGATCCGAACCTTTCCTCTCTTGGTCTATATACATTAAAATTCAATCCATTCAATCACCAATTCGTTCAATTTAATCCAAACACACATATTTAGGGCATTTTACAGAATAGCCCTCACATTTTCACACTTCGACACTTTAGTCCCTAATTCACAAAATCACAAAATACACCAAATTTCTACTCACATAAGCTTAGCCGAATTCTTCCCATGCTAATACAAACCCACACATTTCATTTATTTCACAATTTCGTCCTCCGATTTACACTTTTCTCAATTAAGCTCAAATTACTCAATTTCACTAAAAATCCCAAAACAAAATATGATAATCTTTTAAATATCTTTCATATTCCATTATCAACTAACACAAAGCTCATTAATTCATTCATGGCACATTTCAAATTCATCACCAATTCACAAAATTTAAGCATGGGTTTGATAGTACACTAAGCAACGATCACAAAAATGTAGAAATCATCAAAAACCGAACAAAAATCACATAACAATTGAAGCATGAAGTGGCCGAATATTTCAAAGCTCCCAAACCCTTCCTATTTTTCCTATTTTTAGTTAAAGAAGAAACAAAGATAAACATGTTTCATCTTTTTGTTTTGTTTAATAAACATTAATAGGCTTTTTACCCTTTTGCCCTTTCATTTAAACATATATAACCTTTATATATTAAGGTTATTATGTCATTTAACCATCCACTAACCTAATAA
The DNA here is from genome assembly GCA_025698515.1 of Gossypium sturtianum. Lineage (NCBI taxonomy): Eukaryota > Viridiplantae > Streptophyta > Magnoliopsida > Malvales > Malvaceae > Gossypium > Gossypium sturtianum. The sequence goes on along the minus strand of CM046944.1, from coordinate 65,507,614 downwards.
TGGGCTAACTGCCTCATAAGGCCTCCACATTATAATGACAACAACAATTAAGCACTTAACAATCAGCACACAACATTTTACACTTTATACGATTAAGTCCTTTTTTCACAATTCAACACACAGTCAATAAAATTTTCACACGAAACTTTCACACAGGCTCAATCACACATTATAAACATCAATAATAATTTTAAAATATTTTTCCGACCTCAGATTTGTGGTCCCGAAACCACTGTTCGGACTAGGGTCTAAACCGGGCTGTTATATATTTGACTGCATTTCAGGTTGTCAAAAATCCAACTTTCTTTCTGAATGTCTAAAGCCTTAAGTCAAATCCGCGACTTTGACAAACTTTACAATATGCTTCCACATTCATCTGTCTCATTCTTTATCATTTTCTATCAGATTTTGGCCTTTTTAGGTGTTATTTTTTTCTTATAATCTGATTTCCAGCAAACAAGCTCAAAATAATTTTTTTTACCTAGACAATTTTAGGGAAAAAATATTTTTCAGTGGGTAAACATTTTTTAAATTATCTAAAATTTTACATACTATTTCTTGGAACTATTCTAGAGTATAAAAAATTATTTCCCACAAAAAAAGTGATTATAAAATTACAGAAAAAATATGAAAAAAGGAAAAAAAGAAAAAATATTTTATGGGTTAAATTTTGTGCCGAAACTTTCCATATTAGATTACATTATTTGAGGAGGCTCCAGTTTAAATTTTGTATTTTTTGTAAATCGGGAACACCGCCAACGAAGTTTGTCAAGTTGCTTCGCAATTTTTTAGGTTTTTCAGGTTTCAACAATTTTCATTGACTTTGAGCCTTAGGTTTTCCTTTGTTTTTCCTTTTAATGTTTCTCTATGCATTCTAACACTTTATTGTTTCTTGTGTTAGTAGGTTAAAGCACGTTGCACATTGCTTTGATGTCTAGCCAATTTTGGACTCATAGTGCTATTAGGTTTGCTTTGTTAGTTTGATTGTAATACATTCTGATTGATTGATATAGACATTTTTTAAAAGACTCACAAGATTAAATTCTTACCTTATTGAGAATTTGATTTTTATTTCTGAGTGCATAACAGTGAGGGTTACTTAAATTTTCTTTTCTTGGGTTTTGTGTACTTTTCAGGCTTTCATAATGATTCACAATACTATGATTTAGAAGTTGAGAAGGGATCGAGGGGTTTGAAATGCTCGAGATCAGCAACGTGACACTGTTCTGGGCACGATCAGTAAAATTTTAGAATGTCTAAGTACCAAAATTGAGCGTCAGAATCGTAATTGGGGAGATACGATTGATCAACCTCAGCTTCATGCAAATAATGCTTGAAGTGTCTTTTGTGAAAATGATGAGACTTTGGTTAATAATGATCGTGGGTAATATTTTTTAGCTAAACCAAAGTTCAACATTCGACCATTCTCTGGGAAGTACGATCCCAAAGCATATTGTGAGTGGGGATAAAACATTGAACTAATGTTTCATTAATATAAATTCTAGGAAGAGGAAAAAGTCCTATTGGTGACCTTTGTATTTTTAGATTATGAGTTGAGTTGGTGGATTCAACTTGGAATTGATCATCAACAAAACTATGAAAGGGTGAAACATGGGATGAGTTGAAGCAAGTGATGCGAAAGCGTTACGTTCATTCTTATTAATACAGAGAGGTCAAAACAAGACTTCAACGCCTTGTTAAAGGTAATCGGTCTATTGATGAGTACTTTAAGGATATGGAGATGCTTATGTAAAGAGAAAATATATGAGATGATAAAGAGACTACCATGATGAGATTTGTGGATGGCTTGAACGTTTCAATAGCCAATGTTCTTAATATTCAAACCTACATTGATCTTGAGGATTCGGTACACAAGGCCATTGAGATTGAGCAGTAGTTTCAACAACGTCAATCTTGTCCATTTAGTGCTTCACACTATTATCGAGGTACAAGTTTTAATTCTACTTTCAAGAATTTGAAACCTCCTTATGCTACTAATAAGTTGCTGCCAAAATGTGATGAGACTAAACCTTTTGAGTGGAAAAGTGGGACTCCTATAAAAGATTCTACATCTTCTAGTCAGCCCACTTCTACTAAATTTTCACCAAAACAACAAAGAGCTCGTGATATTGAATGTTTTACATGCAAAGGACATGGGCACTATAATCGTGATTGTGTGAACACGAGATTTTTATTGATAAAAAATGATCATAAGGGTTTCCAATGTCCAATTAAATATCCAACTAGAAAAGCAAGTAAGTATGACTTTGTACCTTTTGTTGACTCTTACTCTAGTGGAAAAGAGATTTGTGAACTGAAAAAAGATGATAGGGAGAATTTCTTCCTCCAATCTACGGAGTTAGATGAGATAGAAATGTCATGTTCCCCTATTGAGATAGATTATACTGAATTGAATATTCATAATACTTGTGAAGGGGATATGGGAAGTGAGAAAAAATCATGTGAAAAGACAAAGAGAAAAGAGACCTTGATTGATAAAAGTCTACTTAATAGTCCAAATTTGGTGAGTGAAAATCCATATGAGGTAAAATTGGAGAGTTCTCAAGTGGAAAAAGAAAAAGAAAAGCAATAAAATACCCATACAAAATTGAGGAACGATTATGTTTTAACTAACTCTAACTTAAATTTGTTTAGTGGTGTTTCTTTTTTACAGGATTTCAAGGATCCATTGACGGACTCTCAATTATATTACACTACAATCGATAGACAATTTTACTTGTGGGAAAGAGGTAAGTTGAACATTGATAATTCTCCACAAGTGCTATAATGTAATGAGGGTAAGGAAACAATAGAAATTAATTTAAGAAGGCATACCTTGAATGTTTTTGATAAGTATGCTACTGATTTTGTTTGTAAAATATTTCCTTACAACATGTTTTCTCGTAGGTCAAATTTCATTAAACCTTGGTCTAGAAGTTCAACTGATTTTATGGGTTTATCTACCTTTATAAAGGTTTAAAATAGTAATTTTGTTGCATTAAATAAGTTTTTAAAAGCATTTTATAGACTTTTTATTGCAACAAAATTTTCTACCTTGACCTTTAACGATGAATTTTACATAAAAATATTAAACTTCTTGATTTTTATAATTATGTGAAATTCTTGACTCATCGTTGGAAATTCTTATGGATGACCATGCATATTGAAAAAAAATTCCAAGTTATTTTTTATTTGAACACTCATGTCTTCCAATATTTCTTTGTTTAGTGTTGAAGGTTTATTTTTGAAGGAGAGATATTTGATCCATGCTGATTTAGGAGATCAAAATCATATATTTGATCTTGTAGATAGTTTTGGCGCACACGAAAGCTTAGGTAAGTATTTTAGTCATTTTATTATTATTTATTCTAATCCTTTTTCTTTCTGTGCAGCTAAAGATTCAGGAATGAATCTTCTTGAAGAAGGGGGGAATGATGCGAGTCTCAAGGCACAATTTCAGATCCATGAATGTGATGGGCTCACACTACCTCAAGGCCCACCAAAAATGTCAAAGACCAAGAAAATCAAACCAATATTCAATCAAAGACAAGATTTGAGGACGAATCTTTTCGAGGAAAGGGGGAAAATGATAGAGAATGAGGCGGATGAATGCTTAAATGGATTGTAAAGTTTGTCAAAGTCACGGATTTGACTTAGGGCTCTAGACGTTCAGAAAAAAACTTGGATTATTACACAACTTGAAACGAAATCAAATCCAAGTTAGATAAAACAATTAAAATAAATAATAAATCAAAGATTAGAATAATAAGGAAACAAATAAAAAAGATAAATGGAAAAGATAGAACGTGACATGTAGAAGTACTAAGAAGCCTTGAAAACATAAAGAATCCACAACCCCCTTCAAGCGGCTCTAATTTCCCCTCCAATAAAGCAAACTTGGCAAGAAATAATTTGTATATGATCCCCACAATCTGAAAAGATTGTTAAAACTCTTCTAAAAGAAACTCAAGAGAAATTCTTGGAAAGAAAACTCAAAGAGAATTTATTAACTCAAAAGAGAAGTTAAATAATAATGAATTGAATGATTTGTGTACAAGGCAAAGGCCTATATATAGGCTAGCTAAATAAATCTAAATAAAACTGTTAAGTATACTGAAACTCTAATTAATCTAAATAAAAATTAGTCTTAAACTAATTTTTCTTGTTGACATAAAACTCCTAAATAACTTAAACTACTTAATAATTATTAAAAATTCAGAATAAAAAAAATTAGAGTCGATAAATACAATATTGGGTTCATATATAATAAAAATTAAGCCCAAAACCTGAACCCAATATGATTTACACTCGAATTAAAAGCTTGAAACTCATAATTCCTGTCATAATCTCGTCCAGAAATTCTGTTGGCGAAGTCTTCACTAAAATGGTCATAACCTGAGCTCCCAAACTCAAAATTGAGTGATTCAAAGTGTGTTTTGATGCTAAGAGATAGATATTTGAACTCCATGCATACATATCAACCTAGAATGTAACACCCCAAACCCTGCATAAACGTTACGACCGAATCTGATGTGTCACATCGAAGTGGTTTTTGAAATTTGGACTTGTTGATAAAACTTCGTATTTAGGTTAAACCCCATTTAGTTTTTATTGCTTGAGAAAATTCGGCAAATTAAGTTATTACAATCTGAAACCAGCTTATCAAAACGATTGCCATATTTATTAATGTTGATTTCTTTAAACTGAATAAAATCGTGAAAGCCTCTCTAATTAAAACCTTGAAGTTTAAAATGCGTGTTTTTCTTGAAAACCGTTGTTATTTTGAAAACCTCTTTTGTATCCGTTTGGCAGTTTAAAACAAGAAATCAAAGCCCAATTAAAAATTAAACCCTCCAATGGCCTTATTACATAATCAATAGCCCAATATGAAAATTGAAATTAAATAACTAAGTCTAAAACAGAATATTAGGGATCGTGTGGCCACCTTCGAGTCCCTCACAGCACCAAATCGTCTAAGGCTGGGAATTACATGTATAGTTTAAAAAGAAAGGGTGAGTTTACGAAAACTCAGTGTGTAATCCCCTATCGATCCACCAAGAATAATATGCGAAGAATGATGCGGGCTTAAGCCCTATTCAAGAATAAAGGCAAGAATAGTGTGGCCTAAGCCCAATACAGTATCAGTACGGTGAAAATATGCAACCCACCCCAATCCAGCCAACACACCACCCGTACCAACCAACACACCATGTGGGGATAAAATCGACCCATCCACCCAGCACACCAATATCGCAGCATAGCTGCCAGTAATAATAATGTAGCAGAGCTCCCAAGAATGATAACGCAAAGAAAGCTACTAGTAATAAAGATATGTGGCAGAGCCACCAGTACAGTATACTTCCTCCATAACAGTTTCCCAACCCCATGCAGTTTGTCATGTCATAAATCATACGTATATGCAGAATTTCATACCCAATTACAATCATATACAAACCATGAACACATCAGTGAACCTACCCTTAGTGGTACAACGATCATTTTATCTTATGTGGGTATTTTGGTCATTTTACCCTATGGGGGTATTTCGGTCATTTTACCCTATGGGGGTATTTCGGTCATTTTACTCATTAGGGGTATTTCAGTGCAGATAACAACCTTTCCAAAGGACTACAGTCGCCTCGAGCGACAGAGATAACCTAAATGGTCATAACGGTGTAAAGGGGTCTAAGGCCCAATATTCGGCCAAAGTGGGCCCACACGCTCGTGTGGCCCATGTAGCCCAAATTCAGTCACGGCTATGTGAACTACATAGTCCAGTCCAATATTTCCCAATTATCGAGGATTTTTTCCGTGTGGGGCCCACAAGCCCAATAGGCCCGCACGGCCCATTTTAGCCAAACGAGACCCATATCGGCCCAAGAGCTCGAGAACGCTCATGGTGGCCTCTACAGTCTATCACCCATGGTTTGTGGGCTCGGTTCACCCCTCGAGCGATCGCAAGCTCGTGGGGCCACAAATGCCGGAGTTTTGGCTTTTCAGCTTTTCGACTTTCGCCGATTCACTGTAGAGAGGGGTGTGACTACATACCCGTTTGCACAGCGAACAGATTACCCCACGCGCAATCAACCTACAATCAACCCAACACAATAAGTCTCTCATCCTTTAGATCATTAACATTAAAACCCCAAACCGATATCACTACTTACCTTGACCGAAAGTTACGCGATTTCTACTCTTAGATCGTTGGTAGGAAACGATCACACCCTTCTTCTCGATTTACTGCACATAAGACAAATTTCATTAGCCATACTTGTGTAATACAATGCTTGAATTGATGCCCATAGTCCAAAGAGTTAGAGTAGATTGGGTATCTGGCCAATACTACAAAACAATCTACTTACCCCAAGTATTCGGCCAAAGAGGTATTCGAAGCAGAAGGCAGAGATGTGTAGAGAAGTAAGGCAGTCGACGCTCCACCACTTGTCAAAGACTAACCTCCAAAAGGTACCAAGACAAGATAGATATTCAGTCACTATTGAACAAGCAGAGAAACAAAAGAAAGGGAAAAAGAAGATGAAATATTCGGGTTACCAAAATGTTATGAGGATTTGGCTATTTCTTTAGGAAAAGAGAAAGAGAGGCGAAAGCACAAATGATCCCGAGATGGTATATTCGGCCAAAGAGGGGATAGCTTGAGGAAGAGAGGAAAAGGAAGAAAAGAGAGGAAGGATTGCTCAAAAAATTCACCTATTGACCGACAGGAAAAAGGCAAATAAACCAAAAGCAAGAGACTGGAGGGAAGGAAAGGAGATTCGGCAGGGAGAAGAAAGGAAAAAATACAAAAGTGTTAAGAGAAAAAGTGTCAGAGCCTACCAAATTTGGCAGAGGCTAACTCAAATGCCGAAATGACCCACAACCCTCCCCCCAGCCGAAATCTCAAGGCCCAAGATCCCCCAAACGGCACAACTCTCCTCTCACTCGAACTCCTTGATTCTCTCCCCTTATCCCTCCTTGAATCTCTCCATGACAAGTTCAAACACCATTCAAATCATTTCAAACTTCCCTTAGCAGTGTTTCAGTCCAACTCTACTACCTACACAGCTCAAGCAGCAAAATAAATACCCATTGCGTAATCCAGGACTTGAACCTCAGACCTTGCAGTTGCACTACACGCCACCTTGCCACTAGGCCACAAACTCTTCTTGTGTCATAAACAAGCACTATTACAAATAAAGCCTATATGCTGGTGTCCAAATTCATTTAAGAGAAAAACTAAAAATTTTGCAAGAGCCAAGACTTGAACCCAGGCTTCTCACACACCCCCATACACACCCAAATCACTTTGCCATTAAAGCAAACAAGCTTTTTGTTTCATAACATGCAAAATTAAAGACCCTATATTTTTGGGGCGTTACAACTCTACTCCCTAAAAGAAATTTTGACCTTAAAATTTACCTGGTCAGAGTAGGTGAGGGTATTGTTGTCTCATCAGCTCCTCAGGTTCTCACGTGGCTTCCTCGATACCGTGATTTCGCCAAAGCACTTTAACCACTGGGATCGATTTTTTCCTTAGTACCTTAACCTCATGGTCAAATATCTGTACTGGTTCTTCCTCGAAAGTCAGATTTAGCCTAATTTCGATCTCCTTGACTGGTACTATATGTGTGGGATTAGAGCGATAATGCCTCGGCATAAAGACATGGAACACATCGTGAATCCGGTCTAATTCTGGAGGAAACTCAAGTTGATAGGCGACTGGTCCCACACGTTTCAGTATACGGTCAGGCCCAATAAACCTAGGCCTAAGCTTACCCTTCCACCAAAACCTCAGTATCTTTTTCCAAGGAGAGGCCTTAAGAAAAATGAAGTCCCCCATATTGTACTCAATCTCTCGGCGTTTAAGATCTACGTAAGACTTCTGCCTATCAGACGCTTCCTTCAACCAGTCTCGAATCAGTTTTACCTTTTCTTCGGTATCAGAAACTAACTCTGGCCCCAAAAATCGCCGTTTGCCCAAATTCACCCAAAGGTAGAGTACGACACCTACTACCATACAACGCCTCGTACTGTGCCATTTGAATACCGGACTGATAGCTATTATTATACGCGAAATCTGCTAGCGGCAAATAATCTTTCCAGCTGCCTCGAAAATCAATTACACAACTTCTTAACATGTCCTCCAGTATCTGAATCACCCTCTCTCGATCGACCATCTGCTGCGAGGATCGAATGCGATCTTCAAGTCCAACCTAGTATCCAAAGCCTCGTGTAATTTCTTCCAATCGAGATGTGAATTGAGGGTCTCTCAGCTGGATATGATGGAAACCGCACTCCCATGCGATCTCACAATCTCACCACATATAACTTTGCCACTTCACGCAACGAGTAATCGATGCGATCGGTATAAAATGGGTAGATTTAGTCAATCGGTCTACAATAACCCATACCGAATCCTTCTTAGTAGGCGTTAAGGGCAGCCCACTCACAAAATCTATAGTTACCCTCTCCCACTACCAAAGTGGAATCTTAACTGGCTGCAGTAACCACAAGGTAGGCGATGTTTGGCCTTAACTTGCCGGGTACGCGTCAGCGCCTACTCACAAAATCGAAACCTCGCGTTTGATCCTAGCCACCAAAGTATAGCTCACGAAGATCTTGGTATAATTTGTTTCGCCGCCAGTCGCATAGCATATGGGCTTCTATGCGCCTCGCAAAGATAGACCGCCTCACTTCAATCCCTCGGTACACAGACTCTCCAACGGAAACACAGTACTCCCTCGCCATCTAACCCAAAATCTACAGTCTCTCCATTCTCAACTTGTCGAAAACGAGGAACCAGTGACTCATCCAACAATTGTTTCCCCTTAATTTGCTCAGTCCACGTCAGTCTCACTTGAAGCTCAGCTAACACGCTACCATCATCATACAAGCTGAGACGAGAAAACATTGCTCTCAAATCGATATACTGACCTTACGGCTCAAAGGCGCTCGGCCTTACGACGTTAGCCTTACTGGGTGATACTCAATCGAAAGCGTCATAATCCTTAAGCGACTCTATCCATCTTCGCTGCCTAAGATTCATCTCCTTCTGAGTAAGGAGGTATTTGAGGCTCTTGTGATCTGTGTAAATAATACACTTCTCACTGTATAAGTGATGCCTCAAAATTTTCAGTGCGAATATAACCGCAGCTAACTCCAAGTCATGAGTAGGGTAATTCGCCTCGTGAGGCTTAAGCTGACGAGACGCATAAGCAACCACCTTACCCTACAGCATCAGCACACAACCCAATCCAATGTGTGATACGTCACTGTAGACAGTGAATTCCTCCCCAGACTCTAGTTGTATCAAGATAGGAGCCTTAGTCAGAACTTTCTTCAATTTCTCAAAACTTTCTTGCTGCTTATCAGTCTAATTAAACGGTACCCCTTTACGCAGTAGCTTAGTCAGAGGTGCAGCAATCACAGAAAACTCCTCGACAAAATGTCTATAATATCCAAATGGACCAGCTTGAATCTCGAATCACGGTCTTAGGTGGTTTCCAATCCAGTATGGCTTCAATTTTTCGAGGATCAACCCTAATCCCCTACACAGATACCACGTGACCAAGAAATGTCACTTCTCACAGCCAGAACTCACATTTGCTGAACTTAGCGTACAATTGTTTCTCCCTTAAAATCTATAGAACAATTTGAACATGTGCATCATGTTCATACTCGATTCGCGAATACACCAATATATCGCCTATAAACACTACTACAAACTGATCCAGATAGGGCTAAAACACTCGGTTCATCAAATCCATGAAAGCAGTGGGTGCATTCGTCATCCCAAACGGCATCACTAGGAACTCGTAATGACCATAACAAGTCCTAAATGCAGTCTTATACACATCAGCCTCCTTAACCCTCAGTTGATGGTACCCAGAACAGAGATCTATTTTGGAGAAAACTGAAGCTCCTAGTAACTGCTCAAACAGATCGTCAATCCTCGGCAAGGGATACTTATTTTTGATAGTCAGTTTATTCAGCTACTAATAATCGATGCACATGCGCATGGATCCATCCTTCTTCTTCACAAACAACACTGGTGCTCCCCATGGAGACACACTCGGTCGACTGAATCCTCAGTCCAATAGCTCTTGAATTTGAGCCTTTAACTCCACCAGCTCCTTCGGTGCCATTCTATAAGGGGCGATGGACACCCGAGCTGTTCCGTGCAGGAGTTCAATACCAAACTCAACTTCGCGGTTCGGGGGCAACCCATGGAGCTCATCCGAAAATACATCAGAAAAATCCTTAACTATCCTGATATCTCCAACAGAACGACCCTCAGAACCAGATACGCCAATATAGGCTAGAAACGCCTCACAACCCATGCAAACCAGTTTTTTGGCCCTTAGTGCAGAGATCACATTAGACAGAAAGTCCCTTCGCTCCCCAATCATCGCCACCTCCTCATCATCAGTAGTCCTCAATACGATACGCTTAGCAGCACAATCCAAACTTGCACGGTGTTTTACCAGCCAATCCATCCCCAAGATTAGGTCGAATTCACCAAAGGGTAGCTCCATCAAATCCGCTGGAAATATAACTCCTTGAACCTCTAGAGGGCACATCTCTGAACAACTTGTCTACTCTTCATCGATCGTCCCATGGACTTAACACGATCATCACATTAATGATGATTTCACACATGATACCCAAGGTGCCAGACACAGTGCATGCAATATATGAATGCGTAGACCCTATATCAATAAGAGTAGTGTAAGGTACATTATGAATCAGGAACGTACCGATTATAACATCTAGAGCATCACCATCCTCTCGACGACGAGCAGCATAGACCAGAGCTGGCTGCCTCGCCTCAGTGTTACCAAAACCTCTTCCTGGTGCTCCACGACCTCGTCCCATACCGTTTCCACCTCTGGCCTGCCCCCGGTCTCTCGATGGCTGCTGACCACCTCTCACTGGATGAACATGACCCTATTCTGTAGCTTGTATCTGAACAGGCCTCTGAGGATAATTCTTAACCTGATGATCCATGGACCCGCATTTGAAGCACGCTCCAATCCTCTTCCAGCACTCACCCCGGTGAGCTCTCCCACAATCGCGCAAAGGTCGATCTATAGCAACAAGAATAGAACTCCACCCGAATCGCCCATCAAACCTAGCCTTCTTTATAAGCCTTCCAGAAGAACCTGAGGGCCCAAAATCCTTCTTATTTCTGCCCCTATCTTTCTCGCGGTTCTGGCGCTCAGAGCGCTTCACATCCTCAGCATTTTTTGCCTTTTCTACAAGGGCAGCAAAGTCTCGCTCCCTCTGTGGAGCTATCAATACTTGTAACTCATATCGAAGGCCATCCTCAAAACGCACACAGCGTTCATACTCAGTTGCTACTATCCTTCGAGCATATCGACTCAACTGCAAGAACTCTGCCTCATATTCCACCACTATTTTATTCCCCTGGGTCAGGCTCAGAAATTCCCTTCTTCGGGAGTCCACATAACTTGCGCCTACATACTTCCCTTGAAAGGCTGCCTTAAAGAAATCCCATGTCAATCGATCGTCCTGCGTACCCTCTCTCACGGTGAGCCACCACTGGTAGGCCTTGTCTCACAGTAAGGACACTGCTTCCTTTAACTTTTGTTCCGTAATACAGTCGAGGTCATCCATTATTCTATCAGTGGCCTCCAACTAGTATTCAGCCACATTTGGGGCTACTCCAGAAATATCCCTGAAAATTTCCACTCCATTCGATCGGAGTCATTCTGAAATTGACCCTCGGCCCACTGCACCAGTATTAGATCCAACAACCCTTTCTAAAATACGGAGCATAGCTTGGGACAGGGCATCATCCCCAGCTGCTCGATCGTAAGACCCCATCTCGGTCACCGGGGAAGTTGGTGTTTCCCTAGCAGGCATGTGGCTCGATGCCGAAGACCCAGCCCGAGCATTTCCTTGGCCTCTACCGCGGCCCCGTGTACCCCTTCCGCGAGTACCTCTTATGCTCATTTTGATATACGCTTTATCTGTTTTAAAAGTCTTATGCATCAAATTATAATTTCAGTAATTATTAACAAAATTTGTTATGAAAGACAGTCATTAGGGGTTTGATTTCACAGATCGAGATCTCACTACAATTTTCAGTCTTCTACGGTCTCAGCTTCCTCTATCTAGAGTTTCACAGTATAGTCCTACTATCCACAGTAGTTTTTCAATATAACGTCTCAGTCTATAACAGTAAACATTATTCGAGAAGATACAGATTTGGCGCCGGAGACTCGGTGTGCCACACTTGTGAATCTTCCAAAACGTTTCAAATCTTTAAAATCCACTTTCAGAAAAACTTTTCAAAAACCCATTCCACAATCGAGTTTTGCAACCTCGCTCTGATACTATTAAATGTAACACCCCAAACCTGGCCTAGATGTTACGATCGAATCTGACGTGTCACATCGAAGTGATTTTTGAAATTTGGACTTGTTGATAAAACACCGTATTTAGATTAAAACCCATTTAGTTTTTATTCCTTGAGAAAATTCGGTAAATTAAGTTATTACAATCTGAAATCAACTTATCAAAACGATTGCCATATTTATTAATGTTGATTTCTTTAAACTGAATAAAACTGCGAAAGCTTCTCTAATTAAAACCTTGAAGTTTAAAATGTGTGTTTTTCTTGAAAACTATTGTTATTTTGAAATCCTCTTTTGTATCCGTTTGGCAGTTTAAAACAAGAAATCAAAGCCCAACCAAAAATTAAACCCACCAATGGCCTTATTACATAATCAATAGCCCAATATGGAAATTGAAATTAAATAACTAAGTCTAAAATAGAATATCAGCGATTGTGTGGCCACCTCCGAGTCCCTTGCAGCACCAAATCGTCTAAGGCTGGGGATTACCTGTACAGTTTAAAAAGAAAGGGTGAGTTTACGAAAACTCAATGTGTAATCCCCTATCAGTTAGTCAGTAACAATATGCGATGAATGATGCAGGCTTGAGCCCTATTCGATGCTGATGCGATATGGGCCTTAGCCCATTACAGTAACAATGTGGCCTAAGCCCAATACAGTATCAGTACGATACAAATATGCAACCCACCCCAATCCAGCCAACACACCACCCGTACCAACCAACACGCCATGTGGGGATAAAATCGACCCACCCAGCCAGGACACCAATATCGCAAAGATAATCGCCAAGATAATAACGCAGCAGAGCCGCGATGAATCGTAACGCAGAAAGCTACCAATAACGATATATGTGGCGAGCCACCAAGAGATATACTTCTTCCATAACAGTATCTCAACCCCATGCAGTTTGTCATGTCATAAATCATACGTATATGCAGAATGTCATACTCAGTAACAATCATATACAAATCATGAACACATCAGTCAACCTGCCCTTAGGGGTACAACGATCATTTTATCCTATGAGGGTATTTCGGTCATTTTACCCTAAGGGGGTATTTCGGTCATTTTATCCTATGGGGGTATTTCGGTCATTTTACTCATTAGGGGTATTTCAGTATAGATAACAACCTTTCTGAAGGTCTACAGTCACCTCGAGCAACACAAATAACCTAAATGGTCATACGGTGTAAATGGGCCCAAGGCCCAATATTCGGCCCAAGTGGGCCCACACGCTCGTGTGGCCCATGTAGCCCAAATTTAGTCACGGCTATGTCAACTACATAGTCTAGTCCAGTATTTACCAATTATCGAGGATTTTGTTCGTGTGGGGCCCACGAGCCCAGTGGGCCCACACGGCCTATTTTAGCCAAACGAGGCCCATATCAGCCCAAGAGCACGAGAACGCTCGTGGTGGCCTCTACAGTCTATCGCCCACGATTTGTGGGCTCAGTTCACCCCTCGAGTGATCGCAAGCTCGTGTGGCCACAAATGCCGGAGTTTTAGCTTTTCGGCTTTTGCCGATTCACAGTAGAGAAGGGTGTGACTACACACCTGTTTGCGCAACGAACAGATTACCCCACGCGCGATCAACCTACAATCAACCCAACACAATCAGTCTCTCATTCTTTAGATCATTAACACTAAAACCCCAAACCGATATCACCACTCACCTTGACCAAAAGTTACGCGATTTCTACTCTTAGATCGCTGGTTGGAAACGATGACACCCTTCTTCTCGATTTACTGCGCATAAGACAGATTTCATTAGCCATACTTGTGTAATACAAGGCTTGAATTGATGCCCATAGTCCATAGAGTTAGAGTAGATTGGGTATCCGGCCAATACTACAAAACAATCTACTTACCCCACAGTATTAGGCCAAAGAGGTATTCGAAGCAGAAGGCAGAGATGTGTAGAGAAGTAAGGCAGTCGATGCTCCACTACTTGTCAGAGACTAACCTCTAAAAGGTACCAAGACAAGATAGATATTCCATCATTATTAAACAAGCAGAGAAACAAAAGAGAGGGAAAAAGAAGATGAAATATTCGGCTTACCAAAATGTTATAAGGATTCGGCTATTTCTTTAGGAAAAGAGCAAGAGAGGCGAAAGCACAAATGATCCCGAGATGGTATATTCAGCCAAAGAGTGGACATCTTAAGGAAAAGAGGAAAAGGAAGAAAAGAGAGGAAGGATTGCTCACAAAATTCACCTATTGACTGACAGGAAAAAGGCAAATGAACCAAAAGCCAGAGAATGGAGGGAACGAAAGGAGATTCGGCAGGGAGAAGAAAGGAAAAAATACAAAAGTGTCCAGAGAAAAAGTGTCAGAGCCTACCAAATTCGGCAGAGGCTAACTCAAATGCCGAAATGACCCCAACCCTCCCCCCAGCCGACAAGATCCCCCAAACTGCACAACTCTCCTCTCACTCAAACTCATTGATTCTCTCCCCTTATCCCTCCTTGAATCTCTCTATGACCAGTTCAAACACCATTCAAATCATTCCAAACTTCCCTTAGCTGTGTTTCAGTCCAACTCTACTACCTACACAGCTCAAGCAGCAAAATAAATACCCATTGCACAACCCAGGACTTGAACCTCAGACCTTGCAGTTGCACTACACGCCACCTTGCCACTAGGCCACAAACTCTTCTTGTGTCATAAACAAGCACTATTACAAATAAAGCCTATATGCCAGTGTCCAAATTCATTTAAGAGAAAAACTAAAAATTTTGCAAGAGCCAAGACTTGAACCCAGGCTTCTCACACACCCCTATACACACCAAAATCACTTAGCCATTAAAGCCAACAATCATTTTGTGTCAGAACATGCAAAATTAAAGACCCTATATTTTTGGGGCGTTACATAGAAATGCCAGGATCCCATCCAAAAAGTCATTGCAAGTCTACTGATTTCCCAAGCTTGAAATTGACAGCTTTGGGGAATAAAATTTAATAAATTTCATCCCATCCGTGCATGTATCAATGGTTAAAATGCACCCACAATAAAACCTGATTCTTGATGGTTCTGGGAGCTTCCTTGGTACATGAATTTGATAAATGAACAGTCAATCTTGTGACACCAATCAGCCACCTACATTAAGTATAAATAGTGATATGAGTCGCAAGGCCAAAATTAGGCTCATGAACGTGATGAGCTCAAATTTCCTCAAGGCCCAATAACGAGGTCGAAAGACAAGCAAATCTGAGTAAGATTGAACGTGACCATCCCAGAATTCGTTACAAAGGCCCTATATGCGCACATGACTAAAAAGAAAATCAAGATTCACTTTCTTGATTTCAAGAAAATCAAGAAACCGAATCTTGGTCCAATTTTGCTATTTCGAACAATTTAAAGAATAAAGAAAATCAAGATTTCAAATCTTGGAAATCTTGGTCCAAGAAACTGAATCTTGTAGCCAACGCATATTGGATTTCATGTATGAGCTTGAATGAGCCAATGTCGAGAGCAAACAGATCAAAAGACCAAGTTCTTGTAAAAATTGCCTATTAAGATGTCTACAAGCCCATCATGAAGTTTGGAAAGTAATTTAATTGAATATCAGGCCAAATTATCAAAGTGGCCCAAATTGTAAAATATTTAAACTTTAGGTCCAATTTTATTTTAATAGGTGGATCATCATGTAAGAATTCAACCCAAGGATCCCATTTAATTCCTTTGGACGAATTCCCATTAAAAGTCCACACTTAGAATTATTTTGTTTTTTATTTATTTGATGAGTTGTCATGTTAGTTAGTCCATTAGGGTTAGGAAAACTTATTTTGGGGGCCTATAAGTAGCATGGTTTTCCACCCTTATACACAATTGATTTCTGTTGTTTTAGTTAATAATAATTCTCTTTGAGTTTTATTTCAAGAATTGCTATTGAGTTTCTTTTAGAAGTTGTTTTAAACAATCTTTCAGGTTGTCGGAATTATCTTCAAGCTTTTTATTGCCAAGATATTTTTCTTGGAGGGGGAATTAGTGACATTGAAAGGAGTTGTGGATTCTTAATGTTTCATAGGCTTCTTAGGACGTCATCTTCTCTTTTCTATCCTTAATTTAACGTTTCTTGCTTATTTAAGTTAGTTCTTGTTGGTTTGGCTTGCTAATGTTAGTCATTTTCGTTCTAGGTTAAAGTTGCTTCAAGAAAGATGTTCTCCTATCTTGTTCTATCAAGAAACACATAAAAATTAGGATTTTTAATCTTTTCTTGTTGTTTCAAACATTCTTTTACAAAATAGTTTGTTTGTCTTTAAAATCACTTCTAACAAATTTGTTTGTCTTTTATATTATCAAATATGGTTGGGGAGTTTTCTTGAGGTCCAAGGATGGTTTTTTTCCATCCAAGAAACTCTAATTCATTCTATTTTAGACTCTTTACCAGTCAATTCATCTTTCTTTTGTTTTAATTTTGTTTGACTCTTCTTTGTGACAACTAATTTGTTTTCGTTGTTTCTCATTTTAGTTTACATCGTCTAAAGATCTAGGATAAATCCGCGACTTTGAAAAACTTTACGATCTGCTTCCGCATTCATCCATCTCATTCCTTATCATCTGGTATTAGATTTGGGTGTTTTGGGTGTTCATGGTTGATTTCTGAACTAATCTCCATTGCGAAACAGCCTATAAGCAGTTTTTTGCCAATAATATTTTTTTGGAAAATAATATATTTGAGTGGGTAAACGTTTTTCAATTGATTTGAAATTTTATATAATGATTCTTGGCACTATATTACACTATAAAAAAATATTTCCCATAAAAAAAAGTGATAAAAAAGTACAAATAAAAAATAAAAAATATCTTGTGGGTTGAATTTTGTGTCAAAACTTTCCAGATCAGATCTACATTATTTGAGGAGGCTCCAGTACAAATTTCACGATTTTCGAAAATCAGGAACACATCGAACAAAGTTTGTCAAGTTGTTTCACAATTTTCTAGTTTTCGGGTTTTAGCAAATTTCATTAACTCTTAGCCTTAGGTTTTCATTTTTTTTTGCTTTT
This sequence comes from Gossypium sturtianum, assembly GCA_025698515.1. Lineage (NCBI taxonomy): Eukaryota > Viridiplantae > Streptophyta > Magnoliopsida > Malvales > Malvaceae > Gossypium > Gossypium sturtianum. The sequence continues at coordinate 65,490,229 of CM046944.1, read as the reverse complement.
TTTATTGTTCATATATGCATTCTAACACTTTATTGTTTCTTGTGTTAGTAGGTTAAAGCAAGTTGCACATTCCTTCCTCCGTGTAACACAAACCATTGGTGTCTAAACACTTTTGGACTCCCAGTGCCGTTAGAATATTTGGTAGCTATATTCTTTAACATTTTGATTGATTGTCATAAATACTTCTAAAGGACTCACAAGATTAATTCTTACCTCATTAAGAATTCAATTTTATTTTTGAGTGCATAACAGTTAGATTTGTTTAATTTTTTTCTTTTTTAGTGCTGTGGTTTTTCAAATTTGTCACAATGTCTCGTAGTGGCAAAGGGAGTGATGACCAGAGTGACACACCACTAGTGACCATCGAAAATCTTGTTGGTTTCGCAATGAAATTATAATGTGACCTCAATAAAGTTAATGATAAGTTCGAAAATAGTTTCGATAGGTTACAACGAACTCTAAAGGATCGAGCTGCAACAGAATGAAAAAGGGATGCTATACTTCAGACAATAAGCAATACATTGCATTAGTTGCAAACTAAGGAATTGACATAAAATTGGGGTGCTAATGATGATGTTGAGGTTGAACAGACTCGTGCTCGTAGACATAATGCTAGACGTGTCCCTCGTGCAGGTGATGATCCTTTGGTTATTAATGACCGTGGGCAACATCTTTTGGCAAAACAAAAGTTCACAATCCCTCAATTTTGTGGAACGAATAATCTCGATGTAACACCCCATACCCGAGTCCGAGGCTTAGACTGGATACGAGAAGTTACTATGCTTGAACTTGCTTAATCAAGTACTTCCGGGCTATAAAATTTCATTCCGAATTAAGAACTTATCTTTCTTAATCGACTTGTACTTTTCATGGGCCTACGAGGCCTTAAACTCATGTCCGTAAACTTTTGGAACTCAATCAAAAACTTTTCATTGAAACAGGGGTCACACGCCCATGGGAGTTGGGACACGCCCGTGTAAACCTGAGACACGCCCATGTCTCCTAACCGTACTTAAAACTCGAGCTTACTGCCAAACTTCACACGGCCGTGGCACGCCCGTGGTCCTGGCCGGTGTGAAAAACCTTAACATTCTGACTTATAACACACAGCCATGGCATGCCCGTGGACTTAGACCGTGTACTACAACTTGATATTCTGACTTAAGGTGCAATGGTGCAGGGTACACACGGCTTAGACACACGCCCGTGTGTCCGACCGTGTGGGCACTTATAGGCTATTTACCAAGCCAATTGCAACCCTGAAATCAAGAGCATATTCATACTATCTCAACAAATCAAATAACTACAACTTTAATGAACAATATAACATGCTCCATTGATATCAATAACATACATACTTAGTCAATCTTGGCCAATCATTTAGCCATTTACAAAAGAATAATAATAAACTTGATAGCCCATGCTTTTCCCCTTTCTAAGACATACTCAAAATGAAATGTTTCCTATACATGCCATACTTAAATAAACAACATGGCTATACCAAAATAGCGGTTGATAGTGTGATTCGAGCTCTGACTTCAACGATCCACAAGTTAGCTTGGCGGGACTACATAGAAAGAAATAATAAAAGACGTAAGCATTTTGTAACATCCCAAATATGGGGTTATTTGGAATTTAATTATTCCTTTTCTTGTTATGAACAGCTGTGATATTATTTATGGAATGTTAAGGCTTAATTATGGATTTTTAGTAAGCTCGAGTAGTGGGAAAAATATTATTTTCAAGCTTTGAGATAGGGAGCCTTAACAAGTGGGTGTTATAAGAATAAATGGGGATAATTTGGACATAAGATGAGCCTAGAATAAGTGGCAAAGTAAGCCCACTTAAGAGCTAGCATGTGACGCCACCAAGGAGCAAGGGAGAACCTTGGTTCGAGTCACAAAATCCCCTTTCTTTTTGCTCTTATTTGGACGGCACAAGTGGGAGAGTTTTTCTCCCTTCAAACTCTTTTATTAAGTGTTATTAATAAGAGATAATATGTGCAGTTAAAATTAGATTATTATTTGTTTAATTATAGTGATAAATGAGGTTATGGATTATTAAGGGATTATTATTTTATTAATTCAAATTGTTTGAATTAAATCAAATGGGTGGCCTAGAGAAAAGCTAGGTGTTTGCGAATTTGGAACTCCTTGTTGAAGAGGAGTGGGCGGCTAGGAGGCGAGTATAGGGGAGAGTGCCGAATTCTCTTAAGGCACCTGTTCACCATTTGATTCTTTTTCTTTTCCCTTTGCAAATAGCCGAATTTCCCTCTCTCTCATCTTCTATTTTTCACTTCTTTCTCATTCCTCAAAACCGAAAGCACCATTGTCATCTTTCTCTTTTTCTTCTTTTTGCTTAACACCAAAAACCCTCTACTCCTTTCTTTGTCGAAACCCCTATCTCCTTTCCACTATTTCTCTCTTTCCTTCTCTCTAACCGAACATACCTCATTGGTGTGCCAAATCTCTTCTCTTCCAAAAGATCTACTTTGGCCGAATATCAAGTGGGCATAGGTTCTTCTCAAGATTTCCTCTCCAATCAGTTGTAAAGGGTAAGTGATGGCCGAAACCCTTCTTTCCATATTTTCTTTTCTCTGTCGACTTAAAGGTTGGAGAAAAGCCGAAATCCGAGATTCTAATGGCTAACTATTTCTCTTCTTTGGAACCGATTCCATTAGGTATCCCGGGATTTTGAAGTACTCAATCCCAACTCCTATTCTCTATCAATCGGTTTTGGGTAAGTGGTGGTAAGGTTCTATTCTTAGTATTTAATTAGTATTCAATTAAGCCGAAGGCTATTAGTTTTACTTACTAATCAATAGTGATTGACGAGCAGATTTGGGAATCAAGTATTGCGATTAGTATCCAAAAGTGTGAAGGTAAGAATTCGGGTTCACAAGGAACCCTCTCAAATTAACTGGTTGGCCGATTAGGCCATAGTACTAATATGGGTATTTGGTCGAATATAGGGATCGTGCAGATCTAGGGTGGCCAACGTTTCTTTTTCGGATTTAGAACATCCAAGGGTGACAGTGTGTACATACACACTTATAATTAATTAAATGTACTAAAGCTCATTGTGTGTGTGCTAACTTGGATCTGTGTAGATTCGGGATTAATACCATGAATGGTATAAGCAAAGAAACAGTAAGTCCTTGTTGACTATGAAATGTTTTGAGATGCTTTTGGGAAGCATGGTGTGTCTAGTACACGTTGCTTATTGCTGATGATAAAACTCGTACATGTGATTAAGTACATGGTAGCATAAATTATGTGATATAAATGTTGATGTGGGATTGGTGAGTGGAGAGGGCGGTGATATTTCGTGGCCGACGAGCACCGGTGTTTTGGTAACACATCGTGACTATATGTCACCAGAGGTTTGGTACCTCCGAGGTTTGGTACCTCATAGCGACTCGTCCTCGTGGTTAACACCACCGTGGGTTGGCCCCACTTGAGATATGGGATCGTGCGCGGTGATTTGGTATCACACGATGGGTTGGCCCCATCACCCGATTTGTGTCCACGGACACCGTGCTTTGGTAGCACATCGTGACTATATGTCACCAAAGTGGTTTGGCACCACCGGTGTTTTGGTAACACATTGTGACTACGGTCACCAGGTGGTTTGGTACCACATGGGGTAGACAAAGGCGTTTGGTTGGCTAGGTTGGGTGCATGACTTAGTACATGATGATTGATTATATCTTTGTGTATGAAATTGCTTACATATGGGGAAGGGTTACATATCGAGTCCAGGGTGACTCACCTTCTCCTTTAACATTTTTCAGTGACTCGTAGATGGCGGTTGAGGAGCCAGGTTGGACTCGAGGTGGCCATGCAATGGACTTGATTTAAATGAACTTTAAACTTAGTTATTTTTATTTTGGTTGTAATAAGGCCTCCATAAACTTTACTACATTATTTCTTATGTGTTGGATACTCTGTTTAAACTATATTATTAAAATGGAATTAAAATCACATGTTTTCTTAAATTAACACGAAAAAAAGAAGTTTTATCGTGCCATCGGGCACATTCGTAATTTGTATAACAACCTGACTCAATTAAATTTCCAATTAAATCTATGTACGGTTTCGGCAAGATAACAAAAAAATGAGAAGTTTTCAACAAAACTCAAATTGGTTTTAACATGGTGTCCAAGGGGTTTTATCCGTAACAAATCAAATTCGGTCGTAATGTTTGGGCCGGGTTTGGGTTGTTACAAAATTGGTATCAGAGCCCAGTTCAAAGCTCGGCTGTGGGGGCCCAAGGCCCAAAAATGTTTTGGTAGGCCTTATGGAATGATTTTTGGTTTTTAAGCAGCATGGCCCGAGTCTCCGGCACCAATCCGCCCAGGTAAGTACATCTAAACCTCTTGGTGAATTATATTATGTAGAAGGGTAGGAAGCATGGAACGTAGATAGACTTATAGGACTTAGACCCTAAGGTTAGATTACTCAAACACAAACGAAGCATAAGACTTAAAGGACTAAACCAACCTATGACTTAGTCAATGAGCTAGGGTGTGGTAACCCCTGTACGCATGTCTAGGATTGGATCCGGAAGAGCCTGGTATTTAAGCAGTCCTCGTGACTCACCTCCTCTTCGCAGTATCCTGCCGTGCGTAGCTTCTGTTCACCCTAACTCGGAGGGTTCATGTGGTGTGGCAACCTGCATGCGCATGTCTAGAAAGGTTCAGTGAGAGCTTGGTATTTAAGCGGTCCGCGTGACCCACCTCCTCTTCACTTGAATCCTGCCTGGTGCGTAGCTTTGGTTCACCCTGACCAGGAGGGCTCGGTCATAGGCTAAACACAATGATTAAAACCCGAAAAGGGAATTAGCCTTGTTTTTTGAAATAGAATGAAGCAACAAACCCTAATGTTTTCAAAACTTGTGCAATAAGTTTCTCAAACCATAGAATAATACTTTTACAACGTTTTTCTCGAAAAACTTGACCTGCGAAAAATTACAGAAATACCCTTAGGAGTAAAATTACCAGAATGCCCCTGACCCATAAAATATTAATTCAATGGTTTTGCCCAAAAATTTCAATGATTTTATAGACATTCAAAAACCTTGCTTTGAAAATCATCAGCAAAATATTTTGGTTCGGGAAAATTACGAAAAATACCCTTGTAGGAAAAAGACGAAAATACCCCTGGGATAGAAATGGGCAAAAATGTCCGATGAGCGAATAGGTATGGAAAGTATTAAGGAATGGATGCATGAACTTCTTTGTGTGAACTAGGAAAGAAGACTGAAACATTGTTTGCTCGAAAGAATCTCTGATTAAACCTTATCCATAAAATTTCTTCGCGAGTAATAAAGTGAAACAAATGCTAACGCATAAAATTTTTCTTAATCAGATTAAAAGCGCGGTAGATAGAATGAGTTCTAGAGGACGTGGACGCCGTGGACGTGGTAGGGGTAGGATGACGGTGTCTGAACCCGTCAGGTCGGACAAGGTTACGAAAATGAGGTACCACTTGCCACCACCACCTCCTACTTTTAGAGGTGAGGCCGGATCGGGCCGGTGGTGAGGCGGTATCGCAAGTCGCTTTCGAGTCTTGGAGATGGTGGTCGGGTTTGGTGGAAATGTGGGAGCTCGTAAATCTGTCCCCGGCGACTCCGATCTAACGGAGCGGAGGTATTCCGAGGTGTGTCGAGTGGCACCAGTCACGTGGAATCTTGGTGGAGTCAACCGAAAGAATCATGGATGACCTTGACCGACCGAGGAGGAAAAGGCGAAAGAGGCGATGTCGCTTCTAAAGGATGAAGCGTGCTCGGTGGTGGCTTACGGTTCGAGATGGGGCGACAGCAGATGATTTGACTTGGGAATATTTCGAGAACCACCTATCGGAAGAAGTATGTGGGTATCGGCTACAGCGACGCGTAGAAAGGCTTTTCGGGATTAGTGCAAGGAACTAAGTCCGTGTCGGAATATGAGGCGAATTTTTAAGGCTGAATAGGTATGCGAGAGGCATCGTGTCTCACGGAACATGAGCGCCGTGTCCGCTTTGAGGACGGACTCAGAGATGATTTAAGGTTACTAATTGCCCCACAAAGAAAGTTCGTGAGTTCTCATCTCTGTGGAAAAGGCTAAGGTAGCCAAGGGGATCAAGGAGGCCGTGAGGCAAAGCTATAGTAGGAACAATCGAAAGAGAGGATTTGGGTCAAGCTGGATCAAGCGGTAGTGCTCGAGAAGAAGGCTAGGCCAAGTGGGCCCAATCAGGCGGCAAGGCCCACGACTACTAATCGAGAGGCCGACTCGGTGTAACATTGTGGAAAGACCCATTGGGGAGGTTGTTGGACCGGTGATAAAGGATGTTTCGAGTGTGGGTCTTTGGAGCATCGTGTCGAGGATTGTCCCCGAAAACTAGCTAAGAAGCGGCGAGAGGCGAACCGTGCTCGGGATAGAAATGTAGGACCACGGAGGGTCGTGGTAATGGCGAGGAAACAACGGTCCTAACCGAGGTCGTGGAACTCAAGGCGAGAGGTTCGGGCAACACGAGAGGCTAGGCATCCCGGCTTAGTTTACGCGCCGAGGTGAGGTGTCGCGAGGAAGGTGACGCACCGGATGTCATAACCGATGCGTTTCTAATTTTTGGTTTTCCTTATGTTGCATTGATTGATGTGGGCTCGGCGCACTCGTACATTGCTAGTAGTGTGGTAGGAACTATGGACCTAAACTTTGAAACTGCCACTAGGGAGATGACTGTAGTTAGCCCCTTAGGTCACTCCATAGTCGTAGATAGACTTTATAGAGGCGTACCCCTAGAACTTCAAGGGGTAGTTTTTGTAGTGATCTAATGGAACTACCGTTTGGGGAGTTCGATTTGATCCTTGGTATGGATTGGTTGGTTAAGTACCAAGCGAATTTGGATTCTTGCGACTAAGCGCATGGTCCTAAGGCAGTGAAGGTGAGGAAGTGGTTATGATAGGAGATAGAAGAAACTACCTATCCAATTGTAGTGAGTGCCTTGAAGAAGGTGAAAAGATGGTCAAGAAGGGTTGTGAGGCGTATTTGGTTCAAATATGTGCTTTTGAAGCTAAGGGTTAGTAGTTGAAAAGGTCCGAACGGTTGGGAATTTATCGATGTGTTCCCGGAAGAACTTCCGGTGCGCCTCCGGATCGGGAAGTCGAATCGATATAGACTTGCTACAGAACGGCACTGTGTCTATAGCACCATACCGAATGGCACCAAAGGAATTGGTGGAGCTAAAGGCTCAAATTCGGGAGCTCTTGGATAGAGGGTTTATACGACCAAGTATATCTCCGTGGGAGGCGCTGTGTTGTTTGTCAAGAAGAAGGACGGTTCTATGCGGATGTGCATCGACTCACCGTCGGTTAAACAAGTTAACGATCAAGAACAAGTATCCGTTGCCTCGGATTGGCGACTTGTTTGATCAAGCGAAGGAGTGCCTCGGTGTTTTGAAGATTGACCTTAGGTCGGTTATCATCAATTAAGGGTGAAGGAGGCTGATGTTCACAAGACGGCATTCAGAACTCGGTATGGGCATTTCGAGTTCTTGGTGATGCCATTCGGGCTGACCAATGCACCGGCGGCATTTATGGACTTCATGAATAGAGTATTTCAACAGTACTTGGACCAATTCGTCGTGGTATTCATAGACGACATATTGGTTTATTCAAAGACAGAAGAGGAGCATGACAAGCATTTACGGATAGTTCTGCAAGTATTGAGGGAGAAGCAGTTATATGCCAAATTCAGTAAGTGCGAATTTTGGCTGAGGGAAGTGGCTTTCTTAGGGCACGTGGTCTCGGCGGAAGGAATTAGGGTAGACCCTCGCAAGATTGAAGCAGTATTGGAGTGGAAACCACCTAGGTCGGTGGCTGAAATACGAAGTTTTCTGGGTTTAGCAGGGTACTATCGGAGATTCGTGGAAGGATTCTCTCTAATAGCAGCGCCGTTGACCAAGTTACTAAGGAAAGGTGTTCCATTTGTATGGACAGAGAAGCGACAAGGAAGCTTTGATAAGCTAAGGAAAATTTTGACTGGAAGCTCGGTTTTGGTACGACTGAAGCGGGAAAGTTATTCACGATCTATTGTGATGCATCTCACACCGGTTTGGGATGTGTGTTGATGCGAGATGGGAAGGTAGTAGCCTATGCATCCCGTCGCTTAAGACCGCATGAGGTTAACTACCCAACGCACGACTTGGAGTTAGCGGCGATCGTCTTTGCTCAAGATATGGAGACATTACCTGTATGGGGAGAAGTCGATAGTCTACACGGATCACAAAAGCTTGGGGTATCTTCTGACTCAGAAGGATCTGAATCTGAGACAGCGTCGGTGGATTGAACTACTAAAGGATTACGATTGTTCAATCGAGTACCATCCGGGTAAGGCCAATGTAGTAGGTAGCGCATTGAGCCGAAGGTCGTAACGGACTTAAGAGCAATGTTCGCTCGGTTGAGTCTATATGATGATGGGAGTCTTTTGGCGGAACTCCAAGTAAAGCCGACTTGGGTTGAGGAGATAAAGGAAAAGCAGTTAGTGGATGAAGGCTTGAGCACTAAGAAGGTACAAGTTCAAGATGGTGGTTTGGAAGGGTACAATCTGTCTAGTGATGGAGTGCTTTGTTTTCAAGGACGAGCTTGTATGCCAAGGGATACAGAAATTAAAGCGAAAAATTCTCCATGATGCACATAGCAGCCCATACGCTATGCATCCTGGGGCGACAAAATGTATGGAGATTTGCAGCAGTTAATACCTGTGGCCGGGGTTGAAGCGTGAGATAACGAGTTCGTAGGGAAGTGTCCGACGTGCCCGGCAAGTTAAGGCTGAACACCGCTTACCATCGGGACTACTTCAACCGATAAAGATCCTCAATGGAAATGGGAGAGGATCACCATGGATTTTGTTAGTGGGCTACCCCTTTACGCCCAACAAGAAGGATGCGATTTGGGTAATTGTGGATCGCTTTGACTAAATCACTCACTTCATGCCGGTGAGAATGGATTACTCACTCCGAAAGCTAAGCGAAGCAGTATGTGGGTGAAATAGTGAGGTTACATGGTGTGCCAATGATCGATTATCTCGGATAGGGATCCCCGATTCACGTCAAGGTTTTGGAAAGCGTTGCATCAAGCTTTGGGTACACGGTTAGATTTCAAGATGCGGCTTTCCATCCACAATCGGACGGACAATCGGAAAGGGTGATACTGATTTTGGAAGACATGTTAAGAGGTTGTGTCTTGAATTTTAGTGGTAGTTGGGAAGAGTACCTACCATTAGCGGAATTAAACATAACAATAGTTATCAAGCGAGTATTCAAATGGCTCCATATGAGGCCCTATATGGACGAAAGTGCCGTACTCCTACATGTTGGACGGAGTTGGGAGAACGACAAGTTAGGGTCCAGAATGGTAACCGAGACGGAAGACAAAGTCAAGGTGATTCGGTCGTCTCAAGGAAGCATCGGATAGGCGTAAGTCTTATGCCGATCTCAAACGCAAGGAAATGGAGTATCTTTGTGGGAGACAAAGTCTTTACGAAAGTGTCGCCTTGGAAAAAGGTGTTGAGATTTGGACGAAAAGGAAAGCTAAGTCCAAGGTTCATCGGGCCATATACAGTGGTAAAGCGAGTAGGACCGGTAGCTTATCAGCTAGAGCTGCCGGCAGAACTGAGTCAGATTCATGACGTATTTCATGTATCGATGTTGAGACGGTATCGGTCAGATCCTTCGCACGTTGTGCCAGTAGCAGAGATTGAGGTGAATTCGGATTTATCATTTGAAGAGGAACCGGTTCAGATTGTAGACCGAGATGTGAAGGTTCTACGTGAGAAAGCGGATGCCTTTAGTGAAAGTGATATGGCGGAACCACGGAGTGGAAGAAGCTACGTGGGAGCCCGAGGAGGTGATGCGGCAGCAATACCCCCATCTCTTTTGATCAAGGAATTTCGAGGACGAAATTTATTTTAATGGGGGTAGAACTGTAACATCCCAAATATGGGGTTATTTGGAATTTAATTATTCCTTTTCTTGTTATGAACAGCTGTGATATTATTTATGGAATGTTAAGGCTTAATTATGGATTTTTAGTAAGCTCGAGTAGTGGGAAAAATATTATTTTCAATCTTTGAGATAGGGAGCCTTAACAAGTGGGTGTTATAAGAATAAATGGGGATAATTTGGACATAAGATGAGCCTAGAATAAGTGGCAAAGTAAGCCCACTTAAGAGCTAGCATGTGACGCCACCAAGGAGCAAGGGAGAACCTTGGTTCGAGTCACAAAATCCCCTTTCTTTTTGCTCTTATTTGGACGGCATAAGTGGGAGAGTTTTTCTCCCTTCAAACTCTTTTATTAAGTGTTATTAATAAGAGATAATATGTGCAGTTAAAATTAGATTATTATTTGTTTAATTATAGTGATAAATGAGGTTATGGATTATTAAGGGATTATTATTTTATTAATTCAAATTGTTTGAATTAAATCAAATGGGTGGCCTAGAGAAAAGCTAGGTGTTTGCTTAATTTGGAACTCCTTGTTGAAGAGGAGTGGGCGGCTAGGAGACTGAGTATAGGGGAGAGTGCCGAATTCTCTTAAGGCACTGTTCACCATTTGATTCTTTTTCTTTTTCCCTTTGCAAATAGCCGAATTTCCCTCTCTCTCATCTTCTATTTTTCACTTCTTTCTCATTCCCTCAAAACCGAAAGCACCATTGTCATCTTTCTCTTTTTCTTCTTTTTGCTTAACACCAAAAACCCCTCTACTCCTTTCTTTGTCGAAACCCCTATCTCCCTTTCCACTATTTCTCTCTTTCCTTCTCTCTAGCCAACATACCTCATTGGTGTGCCAAATCTCTTCTCTTCCAAAAAGATCTACTTTGGCCGAATATCAAGTGGGCATAGGTTCTTCTCAAGATTTCCTCTCCAATCAGTTGTAAAGGGTAAGTGATGGCCGAAACCCTTCTTTCCATATTTTCTTTTCTCTGTCGACTTATAGGTTGGAGAAAAGCCAAATCCGAGATTCTAATGGCTAACTATTTCTCTTCTTTGGAACCGATTCCATTAGGTATCCCGGGATTTTGAAGTACTCAATCCCAACTCCTATTCTCTATCAATCGGTTTTGGGTAAGTGGTGGTAAGGTTCTATTCTTAGTATTTAATTAGTATTCAATTAAGCCGAAGGCTATTAGTTTTACTTACTAATCAATAGTGATTGACGAAAGCGATTTGGGAATCAAGTATTGCGATTAGTATCCAAAAGTGTGAAGGTAAGAATTCGGGTTCACAAGGAACCCTCTCAAATTAACTGGTTGGCCGATTAGGCCATAGTACTAATATGGGTATTTGGCCGAATATAGGGATCAGCAGATCTAGGGTGGCCAACGTTTCTTTTCGGATTTAGAACATCCAAGGGTGACAGTGTGTACATACACACTTATAATTAATTAAATGTACTAAACTGTTGTGTGTGCTAACCGGATCTGTGTAGATTCGGGATTAATACCATGAATGGTATAAGCAAAGAAACAGGTAAGTCCTTGTTGACTATGAAATGTTTTGAGATGCTTTTGGGAAGCATGGTGTGTCTAGTACACGTTGCTTATTGTTGATGATAAACACTCGTACATGTGATTAAGTACATGGTAGCATAAATTATGTGATATAAATGTTGATGTGGGATTGACTGAGTGGAGGGGCGGTGATATTTCGTCTTTGTGAGCACCAGTGTTTTGGTAACACATTTGTGACTATATGTCACCGTGAGGTTTGGTACCTCCGAGGTTTGGTACCTCATAGCGACTCGTCCTCGTGGTTAACACCACCGTGGGTTGGCCCCACTTGAGATATGGGATCGTCGCGGTGATTTGGTATCACACGATGGGTTGGCCCCATCACCCGATTTGTGTCCACGGACACCGTGCTTTGGTAGCACATCGTGACTATATGTCACGGTGGTTTGGCACCACCGGTGTTTTGGTAACACATTGTGACTACGGTCACCAAAGTGGTTTGGTACCACATGGGGTAGACAAAGGCGTTTGGTTGGCTAGGTTGGGTGCATGACTTAGTACATGATGATTGATTATATGCTCAGTGTATGAAATTGCTTACATATGGGGAAGGGTTACATCACGAGTGCAGGTGACTCACCTTCTCCTTTAACATTTTTCAGTGACTCGTAGATGGCGGTTGAGGAGCCGGTTGGACTCGAGGTGGCCATGCAATGGACTTGATTTAAATGAACTTTAAACTTAGTTATTTTTATTTTGGTTGTAATAAGGCCTCCATAAACTTTACTACATTTATTTCTTATGTGTTGGATACTCTGTTTAAACTATATTATTAAAATGGAATTAAAATCACATGTTTTCTTAAATTAACACGAAAAAAAGAAGTTTTATCGTGCCATCGGGCACATTCGTAATTTGTATAACAACCTGACTCAATTAAATTTCCAATTAAATCTATGTACGGTTTCGGCAAGATAACAAAAAAACGAGAAGTTTTCAACAAAACTCAAATTGGTTTTAACATGGTGTCCAAGGGGTTTTCTCCGTAACAAATCAAATTCGGTCGTAATGTTTGGGCCGGGTTTGGGTTGTTACACATTTAGATTAGTAAGTTTGCATAATGCACATAGCAACATACTTGCTTAATATAAACCATTTGACATAAACAATGGCATCATAAATTTCAGCTATAAAGCTTACTTACTCATACTTGATAGGCAAACAAAGTACCTGCATCACTAGATCACATTGATCAGCATACTTGAACATAATACTTATAATTTCTAATTCATCATTCATAACATGAATAATATTCTTTATCACATGATAATAACCTTACTTACTTAGCTTTCTTGCAATCTCTTTGGAGCTTAACTCGTTTGCCCGATGAATTTATATGAATAACCGAGGATACTAAATCTCATCTAAATTTCGAGGCCATGACTTACCATGGACTTATACGAAGTTTTTCTTGTTCTCACCAATGCCATGCCTTAACATGGACTTATATGGGATCTCTTTCTCTTGATAACTTTTCAATGCCAAGCTTGCCTTGGTCTTACATGATAACTTGTTCAATGCCAAGCTTGCCTTGGACATACATGATAACTTACTCAATGCCAAGCTTGCCTTGGACTTAAATGATATCTTGCTTGCTTGCTGATGCCGTGCCTCGGCTTGGTCTTATACGGACTTTCTTGTTTCATGTGGTAGATCGAGTATCCTAAGTTATTCAACTTCAATCGGGGCTTTCTCATGCTTGATCTCATTAATTTCTTTGTTTAACATAACATTAAACATTTTTCATAATAACATTGTACATTATACTAAGCAATTCAATGACATAAACCATAAAGCTTAGAAATCATACAAACTTACCTCAATATACAAAATGTAGCTAAGTATGCAATTTAGTCCTCGACCTTGTTCTTGCCTCGGTTTCGATCCGGGCTTCATTTTTCTTGATCTATAGTCATAAATAGATCATTTAATATTCACATTGACTAAATTGACCCTTTACTCATACTTGGGCAAAATTACTGTTTTGCCCCTTATACTTTCTCATATTTGCACTTTTGCCCCAAGGCTCGTAAAATAATTTTCATTCAACTTTCTTAGACTACATGCTTAGCTGATTCATTTTCTCTACTATAGCAATCATCAATTCTTATTATTTCTAGTAGGTATGACTAATTTCATAACTATTACAAACTAGTCCATACTATCATATTTCATGAAATTCATTAAGGAAAAGATGTTTATCTAACATCAAACTCTCATAATCTTCCATAAAACATCATTTAACAAGCATGTCATTCATAGATGAAATTTTTGAAAATGCATCTTAGCTTATTTTATAGCTAAAAATAGCGAATTCGTAATACGAGGACTTCAAAAACACGAAGAATATTAAAAACAGGGCTAATATGAACTTACTAGCAAGCTTGAAAAAAATGAAGAACCCTAGCTATGGAGTCTTCAAAATTTCGGCAATGAGGAAGAAGATGATAATGATTTTTGTCATCTTTTTCCTTTATTAATCATTTAACAGGTAAATGACCAAAATGCCCTTCTCTTAAAAATATCACCATTTACTAACTCATGTCCAATTTTGTCCAAAATTTATAATTTGGGCAAATTGCTATTTAAGGGCTCATAATTAATATTCTAAAGCTATTTCATACAAAATGCTTCTAGAAACTCACATTTTACAACTTTTGCAATTTGGTCCTTTTTGACCATTTAACTTCAATTTAGCAAAATTGCTTCATGAAATTTTCACACTAACATGCAAACATGGCATGAACCTTAAAAACTCATAAATTCACCTCGTATTCATGGTCTCGCACCACTATTCCAACTAGGCCCTAAATCGGGCTGTTACAATTCTCCCCCTTAGGGATTTTCGTCCTCGAAAATCTTACCAGTGAAAAGGTTTGGGTACTGGTTTCTCATACTCTCTTCTGGTTCCCACGTGGCTTCTTCTATTCCATGTATTTGCCACAATACTTTAACTAAGGCAATACTTTTCTTTCTTAGTTGCTTCACTTCCCGAGCTAATATCTTGACTGGCTCTTCGCCATAAGTCATGTTGGGATGAATCTCTACCTCTGACTGGGGAATTACATGCGAAGGGTCTGATCGATAGCGTCTTAACATTGACACGTGAAACACATCATGTATCTTTTCTAACTCGATGGCAAAGCCAATCTGTAAGCTCTGAGCCCAACTTTCTCGGTAATCTCATACGGTCCAATAAAACGTGGACTCAACTTGCCTTTTCGGCCAAATCGAGAACTTTTCTCCAAGGTGACACTTTCAAGAAAACTTTATCTCCAACTTGATACTCTATCTCTTTTCTTTTAAATCCGAGTAGGATTTACATGCATCTGAAGCGACTTTTAAGCACTCTCGTATCACTCTTACTTTCTCTTCAGCTTCTCTAACCAAATCAACCCCGTGAATTTGGTTTTCTTTGAGTTCAGTCCAAAATAAAGGCGTTCTGCACTTACGCCCATATAAAGCCTCATAAGGCGCCATCTTTAAACTCGACTGAAAACTATTATTGTAGGCAAACTCTACTAATGGGAGAAACTTTTCCCAACTGCCTCAGAACTCTAGAATACAACATCTGAGCATATCCTCGAGCACTTGAATTAACCTCTCTGATTGACCATCAGTTTGAGGATGAAAAGTGGTACTAAAGTTCAACTTTGTACCCAATGCCTCTTGTAACTTCTTCCAAAACCTGGATGTGAATCTTGGATCTCTATCCGATATGATTGACAAGGGAACTCAATGAAGTCTTACTATTTCTGAAACATACAAGTTTGCCAACTTGTCTAGTGAGTAATCAACTTGTACAGGTATAAAATGGGCTGACTTCGTAAGTCTATCAACCACAACCCATACAGCATCTTTCTTGCTCGGAGACAACGGTAAACCTGTTACAAAATCCATAGTAATACGGTCCCACTTCCACTCCGAAACTAAAATGGGTTGAAGCAAGCCTGAAGGTACTTTGTGTTTAGCTTTTACTTGCTGACAAATCATACATTTGGAAACAAATTCTGAAATGTCTCTCTTCATTTTCGGCCACCAATACTGTTGCCTCAAATCACTATACATTTTAGTACTACCCGAATGTACAGACAAACACCCGTTATGTGCCTCATGCAAAATTCTCCGAATAAGCTCCTCTTTTCTCGGTACACAAATTCTACCTTTAAACATCAAATATCCTTCAGAACTAATTCGAAAGTCGGATTCAACATCTGACTCGCACTGAGCTCTTTTGACTTGTAATTCGCAATCTTCTTTCTGAGCCTCAGAAATCTCTTGGAGGAATACTGGTCTAGCTCTCAACTCAGCTATAGTGGAACCATCATCAGATAAAATCATCCGTGAATTCATTGCCCTTAATGCAAATAAGGAATTTCTGCTTAAAGCATCAGCGACAACATTCGCCTTTCCTGGATGGTAGTCAATGACTAACTCATAGTATTTTATCAACTCTAACCATCTCCTTTGCCTTAAATTCAACTCTTTCTGCGTCATCAAGTACTTCAGACTTTTGTGATCGGTGAAGATCCGACATCTCTCACCATATAGATGATGTCTCCATATCTTCAATGCGAAGACTATGGCAGCCAACTCTAGGTCGTGCGTCGGATAATTCTTCTTATAAGGCTTTAATTGTCTTGAGGCATAAGCAACCACTTTGCCTTTTTGCATAAGTACACAGCCTAATCCATTTAAGGATGCATCGCTGTAAACTATGAACTCTTTCCCCGTCTCAGGTTGTACTAAAACTGGAGCTTCTGTCAATAATGCTTTCAATTTTTTAAAACTTTGTTGGCATATTTCTGTCCACTCGAACTTCACATTTTTCTGTAACAACTTCTTCATTGGTGCTGCAATCATGGAAAACCCCTTGAAAAATCATCTATAATAGTCGGCTAGGCCTAGGAAACTTCTAACCTCAGAGATATTCCTCGGTGGTTTCCAATCTGTAATAGCCGAGATCTTACTTGGGTCTACTCGAACCCCTTCTCCTGAGACAATATCCCCCAAAAATCCTACTTCATTGAGCCAAAACTCACTTTTACTGAACTTGGCATACAACTGATTTTCTCAAAGAATCTGTAAAACTATCCGTAGGTGCTCAACATGCTCATTCTCATCTCGGGAATAAACCAGTATGTTGTCAATAAAAATGACTACAAATTTATCGAGGTATGGTCTGAAGATGCGGTTCATTAAGTCCATGAATACCGCAGGAGCATTGGTCAAACCAGAAGGCATGACTAAAAATTCATAATGCCCATGCCTTGTTCGAAAAGCAACCTTGGATAAATCTGACTCCTTTACTCTTAACTGGTAATACCCCGATCTCAAGTCTATCTTAGAGAACACGGTGACTCCTTTTAATTGATCTAACAAATCATCGATCCTTGGCAATGGGTACTTGTTCTTTACTGTCACTTTATTAAGCTGACGGTAATCTATGCACAATCTCATAGTGCCATCCTTCTTTTTCACAAATAAAACTGGAGCACCCTAGGGAGAACAACTTGACCTTGCAAAGCCTTTGTCTGTTAACTCTTGCAACTGTATCTTCAACTCTTTCAACTCCGTTGGAGCCATTCTGTAAGGAGTAATAGATATTGGTACAGTACCGGGAGCTAGCTCAATGCTGAACTCAACTTCTCTAATTGGAGGTAATCTCGGTAATTCTTCTAGAAAAACATCCATGTGCTCACATACTATCGGTACGGACTCAATCTTTAACTCTGTTTCTTTATCATTCATCACAAAGGCAAAATATGCCTCATACCCCTTTCTTATAAATCTCTGTGCCGTCATATGAGAAATCAATACCGGCAATCCACTTTGTTCATCTGATTCTATATGGAGGATATCCCCATTCTCACATCTCATTTCAATCTATTTCTTCCCACAATTAACTATCACATTATGGGCAGTTAACCAGTCCATACCGAGAATGAGATCAAACTCATCAAATGGTAACAACATAAGGTTTGCTTTAAAACAATGATCTCTAATCATTAATGGACATTCTCTACATACCTCATTCACTAACACACTCTTGCCTAAAGGATTAGACACTCTAATCACAAATTCTGTAAACTCTATAGGCATACTCAAATCGGATACCAATTTCATGCAAATGTAAGAGTGTGTAGATCCGGGATCTATTACAGTAATAAATTTAACATCATAAAGAGAAAAGGTACCCGTGATAACATCATGGGAAGATGCCTCTTCGCGAGCGCGAATGGCATAAGTCCGTGTAGGCGCCCTACCCTCGGGTCTCGCGGCCTGCGCTCTAGGGTTACCTCTTCCTCTTGCCTCACTTCCTAGGTTTCTCTGCGGTCTTCCTCTAACCATACTCCCGGATCTCGGGTTCTTAGCTCTCTCTTCTTTCATTGTCTCTGGACAATCCTTTATGTAGTGGTCTTGGGAACCACATCTAAAACATGCATTTTTGTGCGCTCGACATTCTCCAAGATGACGTCTGCCATACTGTGAGCATTCGGGTCTTTCAGATTGAAAGTTCCCTACACTAGCGGCCAAGTAGTAGTCAGCTTTATTTCCCGAATACTGTTTACTCTTGTCTTTCTTTAAAAACCCAATGGAAGTAGCCGATCGGGTAGGTAAATCTCTTGACTTCTTGGATGAGGACTGGAATGACTTATTCCACTGTCTCTTTCTAGAGTCACGAGACTCAATTTCAAACTTTCTCTTCTCTTGTACTAGCTCTTCGGCTTTACAAGCTCTCTCCACTAGCACAACAAATTCTTTCAATTCTAGTACTGCAACAAACAGTTTGATGTCCTCATTTAGCTCATCTTCAAATCTTTTGCTCATGATGGCCTCGGTGGACATGCATTCTCGAGCGTATTTGCTAAGTCACACAAACTCATGCTCATAATCGGTCACCGACATCTTGCCTTGCTTTAACTCTAAAATTTTTTTCTTTTCTGATCTACAAATCTTTGACTGATATACTTTTTCTTGAACTCTTCTTGGAAGAATTCCCATGTGATCTTCTCCCTTGGTACCACTGATATAAGGGTGTTCCACCATTGATAGGCAGAATCTCTTAAAAGGGAGACTACACACTTCATGCTTTCCTCAGGTGTGCGTGATAGCTCATTAAATACCCTGATGGTATTTTCTAACCAAAACTCAGCTTTTTTTGGATCATCTTCTCTTTTCACCCGGAATTCTTCTGCCCCATGTTTCCTGATCCTATCAACTGGAGGTTTTTCTCCTCTTACCACCTCTACTACTTGAGGGGCTACTGGAGTAGGTTGTGGAACAGGTGGGGGTGGAGGGGGTTGTAAATTTGGGTTCATACGAACGAACTCTGAATACCACGTATTCATCATGTGGAGGAAGGCTTATCTAGCCCCTTCTCCTCCTTCTTGACTCACCGTAGTGGGTCTATTCTCATTCTCGTTCTGCACCGTCCCTTCAGCGGGAGCCGGCGCATTACTTTTTACGTCATCTGCTTTATCTCTTTCAGGATCCATTTACTATATATATAAACATAATTTAATTCGTCAGGAGTCGTCACACTATCATTATAAAAACATTCTTTCGTATGGCATGTATAGCTAGACTCGTGCTCATGCTATGTTAGTCCTAGAACCGACTAAATCGTAGCTCTGATGCCACTAAATGTAACACCTCATACCTGAGTCCAAGGCTTAGACCAGATACGAGAAGATACTATGCTTGAACTTGCTTAATCAAGTACTTCCGGGCTATAAAATTTTGTTCCGAATTAAGAACTTATCTTTCTTAATTGACTTGTACTTTTCATGGGCCTAGGAGGCCTTAAACTCATGTCCGTAAACTTTCAGAACTCAATCGAAAACTTTTAATTTAAACAGGGGTCACACGCCCATGGGGACACGCCCATGTCTCCTAACCGTGCTTAAAACTCGAGCTTAATGCCAAACTTCACACGGCCATGGCACGCCCGTGTGTCTATCCACATGGACAAGAATAAAGCTTTATGTCAAGTTCTTTTCACCCCTCTAGCATACACAACATGCACTCATTCAACACATCCAATAATTAACTCATAATCTTACAATCTCACATGGATAACTACATCTTTTCATATATTAAAATGCCAACAACTATGGCATAATACAAAAGATGTAACAGACCGAATTTGACCCTAATCGGAACGGTGGTTTCGAGACCATGAATCCGAGTCCGAGAAATATTTAAATATTATATTTTGTGTTTATTATATGTGAATTAATGTGTGTGAAAGTTTAAATGAAAAAATTTAATTGTTTGTGTGCTTAATTAAATAAAAGGACTTAATCGCGTAAAGTGTAAAAGTAACAAACTATAGTAAAAATTGCTTATTTGTTAGTGGTTTCTTAATATGAAGTCCTTAAAGTAGAAATATGCCATAAATATGATATTTTTTGGTTGATTGACGGTTTTAGACAGAGTTTATATGTTATACTTATTTTATTATAAAGGTTAAATAAGTAAAATAATTAAGAAGTAATATTAAACAAAACCAAAGGCCATTATCATCTTATTTTTCTTATGACTGAATGTAAAAGGAGGAAGAACTTAGATTTTCTTCAACATTTTGGCATTTTGAAGCTTGATTAAGGTATGGTTAGTTTTCGGTTTTTGATATTTTTTTACGTTTTTGAGATCGTTGCTTCGAATAGTAGCTGACCCATGTTAGAATTTTTAAATTTAAGCATTTTGATGTTCGACCATTGACATGTTCTTGGGGTTTTTAATGTTTGATGATTTTATATTAAAGATGTGTTAAAAATTAGCATGTTTTGTATTTCAGATTTTAGTGAATTTGGGTATTTTGGGCTAAATTGCAAAAATGAATTTTTGAGGGGACCAAAATGCAAGATAAATGAAAGAAATGGACTTGTATAGTACCTATGAACATTCAGCCCTAAGGTGTTATAGTGAAATTTTGTGTATTTTGTGTTTTGTACAAATAGGACTAAATTATAAAAATGTGAAACATTAGGGGTAAAATGGTAATTTTCCCATTTATGTGTTTTGGGACTAAATTGAGATGAAATGTGCTTGAATGAGCTAAATTTTAATGTGTTTAGATCAAGAACAAAGAAAAACGAATTTGGATCGGGGAAAGGCGAAGGTTACCGAATAGTCGGACTACGTTGTCTGTCGATAGTCGAGGTAAGTCCTTAAGCAAATAAATGTCAAAGAATTAATTATGAACTTAGTAAATGATGAAATTTGGAAATTTAAAGCATAAATATAGGATATGGCCGAATATGAGGGTATGTTATTGAAGTGAATTTATTTTTTTTAATGCAATGTGAATAAGTATGATCGGTTGGATATGTGAAAGTAATATAAAGTATATGAGATGTTTTCATTTCAGTATTAAGTATTGTGTATTGAAATGTTAAAAGTGTTGATATTCGGGCTTCGAGCCTAGCAGGCCTTGTGCCGGTGAATTATATCGGGCTTAAATGCCTAGCAGGCCTCGTGCCGGTGAATTATTTCGGGCTTATTGCCTAGCAGGCTTAATGCCGGTGTTCAAAATTTGGATCTTTGGTCCAGCAGGCTTAATGCTAGTGATATGCTATAAACGGAGAATCCGAGAATTAAACGAGGTGAGGCATATATTTAATGCAATGTGCCATTAGCTCGGGTAAGTACTATTCTACTAGTGTAGTAAGGAATGTAGTGAGTAAGTATAATATCAATTGAGTTAAGTATTATGAGATCAAGTTGATAATTCAAATAGAATTTTTATTATGTGTAATTGAGCTTAATG
Organism: Gossypium sturtianum; assembly: GCA_025698515.1. Classification (NCBI taxonomy): domain Eukaryota; kingdom Viridiplantae; phylum Streptophyta; class Magnoliopsida; order Malvales; family Malvaceae; genus Gossypium; species Gossypium sturtianum. The sequence continues at coordinate 65,468,906 of CM046944.1, read as the reverse complement.
TATATATTACTTTGATGAATCGGTTATAAGTGGAATTGTTAATGGAAAGTGAATTTGTATATGTTTGCACATATGGAAAAAAAAATGAAATGTGATTGATATGCATGATATTTTCATTCGACTTGGAATATATAGATACTTATGATTAATATGTGATTTAATGGTGTATACATTTATGGTAGAGAAATGTCAATACTTAGATTAAGGGTATTAATGATATTCGACTATGAATAATTTACTTAATATAATGTTTATAATCTTTTCCATAAATTGAATGATAAAAATTTTAAATGTATGAATATTATTTTGTATTTGCTTAAGACTTACTAAGCTAGTAAGCTTACTCCGTTTATGTTTAATGTTCTGTTTATAGATTTTGGTCAAGCTACGGCCTCGGGGATATCGTCAGCAAGGTCAACCATACTATCATCTTTTTAGTACACCTTTATTTTGTCTTATTTTGGATAAAGGCATGTATAGGATGGTAAATGTCTTTGTTTGAGTTGAAAACTTTGTTATTATATGTAATCTAGCCATACGAATATGGCTTATAATTTATGTTAGTTGAAGTGGAAATATACAATTTATCTAAGTGATCAATTAGTGCATATGGATATGTTATTATGAGGCATGGGTGATATGGATTTTATTTGGTTATATTCGGCTATGGTCTGATCCTTTTGGTCAAGTATATGTATTGTGCATTTGATGTTATTACTTGTTTATAATGCTAATGTTCAAGGTTGTTTAGTCATGTATTTTGGTCTTTAGATTAATGGTTGAATTTCATTTAAAAGCTAATCGTTGCATGTGCTAGGTCGCGGTTTGAAATGTTGTAAAAAAAAATTATCCATGGCTATACTTTTGAGATGGTTGTTTAGGTAAATTTCTAATTAATGGAAATGCTAAGGTTAGTTAGCTTTGTAAATAAATTCATTTGGGATTCGCATATATGATATGGTTTAAGTGTAATATTTAAATGAAAAGAGAATGCGAACAATCTATGATTTGGTTATGTATTTTACCAATTATTTTGGTTACTTGTAATAAATGTATTATTAATGGTACATGTGTACAAGATGCTTAGAACCACCATGGTATATAAATATACATATATATGCATAACCATGAAATGCTTTAAAATGATAAAGTATACGAAAAGTTTGGTATACGTTCTTTGGATTAATTATAAAGCAAACGAGTTTGGTATGATATGAATTATTCTTTATGTTCATAAATGTATTATATAATCATATAGGTATGCAATGTATGTACCGCATAGACATCTTAGATTCATTTATATGCATGCAAATGAGTTCATGTAAGCTTTGAGTTGTTGGACTATTTGGTTTATTCTGAATTTTGGTATGAACTATTAGTTGGTTATTGGGAGATTAAATATGCGTTTTTGGATTTGATAAATGTATGAATTACGATAAATGCCTACGATGTTCTGAGTCTAGTTCAGTAATGCCTCATAACCCTAATTCGGCGACGGATACTGGTTAGGGGTGTTACATTTGATTGGTATTAGAGCTTATGGTTTAGTCGATTCTAGGACTACTATAGCACGTTAGAGTCTAGCTATACATGCCTTTATTATATATACGATAGTGTGGTGACTTCTGACATTTCAAACTGTGTTTTATATAGTAAATGGATTCTGATCCTGACAGAGCCGTAGCGGATGATGTAGAGAGTGTAGTGCCTGATCTCGCACGCGGGTCAGCGCCGGTAGACTCTCGACCTGTCTCGGGTAGCCATGAAGGGGAGGCTAAGCAAGCCTTCTACCAGATAATGAATGAATGGTTTACCCAGTTTATTCATACTAACCCGGCTGTACAACAACCTCTACCCCCGAATAATCTAACTCCGGTACCCCCAACACCTCCGATGATAAATCCGATGAGATCTGGTAGGCCTCCTATTGATAAAATCAGGAAATATGGGGCCGAAGAATTCAAAGCCAATGATGATGATGACATAGAATGAGCTGAGATGTGGCTTGATAACACTATTCGGGTACTTGATGAGCTATCCTATACTCCAGATGAATGTCTAAAGTGTGCTATATCTTTTCTGCGGGACACTGCATATCACTGGTGGAATACACTAGTATCGGTGGTTCCAAAAGAAAAAGTGACTTGGGATTTCTTCCAGATCGAATTCTGTAAGAAATATATTAGCCAGAGGTTCATCGATCAGAAACGAAAAGAATTTCTGGAACTAAAACAGGGTCGTATGACTGTGACAGAATATGAGCGGAAGTTTGTCAGATTGAGCCGTTATGCCCGAGAGTGTGTATCAACTGAAGCCATTATGTGCAAAATATTTTAAGACGGTCTGAATGAAGACATAAAGTTGTTTGTGGGCATTCTTGAGATCAAAGAGTTCGTAGTACTTGTTGAACGAGCTTGCAAAGCTGAAGAGCTTGGGAAAGAAAAAAGAAAGGCTGAAATAGAAGCTAGAGACACTCGAAAAAGATCATCAAGTAAGACTTTCCATTCAGCGTTTAAGAAGTTCAAAGATGACTTCGGCTGACATAAAGCTATTTCAGACCTATCTAGACGAGATCGACCTCAAGTGAGTTCCCGAGCCACTTCGATGGCTAGTGTTGGTAATGTTCAGCAGAACCGGGCTGAGTGCAAGCATTGTGGAAAATGGCATTCTGGGAGTTGTAGATTCCATGATCGGTCCTGTTTTAAATGTGGATCGTCGGACCATTTTATTCGAGAGTGCCCGATGCTAACCAACCAAAATACGGTTCAGAACACTAAACCGAGCAACACGTCAGCACGAGGCAGACCACCTAGACATTCAGGCAATGTAGGTGGCGATCGAGAGGGGGCGAAGGACACTGCGATTCTATCGAGGCTCGAGCACCAGCTAGAGCTTATGCTATCTGAGCCGAGAGGATGCTTCTTCCCAGATGTCATTACCGGTACTTTCACTCTTTATGATACTACTGTGATTGCATTGTTGATCCGGGTTCGACTCATTCTTATCTCTCGTGAAACTTTAGTAACCGATGGACTCTCGCTGAGCTCTCTCGAGTTTGTGATCCGTGTGTCCAACCCCTTGGGTAGATGTGTTCTCGTTGATAAAGTATGTAAAGGTTGCCCGTTGATGATTCGGGATTCATGCTTTCCAGCTGATTTAATGTTGTTGCCTTTCAACGAATTTGATATAATTTTGGGAATGGACTTGTTAACTTTGCACTATGCTGTGGTGAATTACAAAAGAAAGACGATAGAGTTGAAATGTCAGAACGGTGAGATCATCCGTATTGAATCTAATGACTTGAATGGATTACCGGCAGTAATATCCTCGATGTTAGCTCGTAAGTATGTGAGAAAAGGATGTGAAGCTTACTTGGCTTATGTGTTGGATAATAAAGTGTCTGAAAAGCAGATTGAATCCGTACCAGTTGTATGTGAATACCCAGATGTGTTCCCTGAAGAATTGACGGGTTTACCGCCAGTTCGAGAGATAGAGTTTGGTATTGAATTAGTACTGGGGACGACTCCGATTTCGATAGCTCCGTATCAGATGGCACCTACTGAATTCAAAGAGTTGAAAGCACAGTTGCAAGAGTTGATAGATAGAGGCTTTGCATGACCGAGCTTTTCTCCTTAGGGTGCACTAGTTCTATTTGTGAAAAAGAAAGATGGAACTATACAAATGTGTATTGATTATCGGCAGCTGAATAAGGTGACTATAAAGAATAAATACCCGTTGCCTCGGATTGATGACTTGTTTGATCAGTTGAAAGGGGCTTCAGTGTTTTCGAAGATAGATTTGAGATTGGGTTATTATCAGTTGCGAGTCAGAGATTCCGATGTGCCAAAGACTGCATTTCGAACGAGGTACGGACATTTTGAGTTCCTAGTCATGCCTTTTGGACTTACTAATGCACCTATTATTTTTATGGATTTGATGAATCGGGTGTTTAGATAGTATTTGGATCGGTTTGTGGTAGTGTTTATAGATGATATCCTGATCTACTCCAAAGATGAAACCGAACATGTCGAGCATTTGAGATTGATGCTACAAAATTTGCGAGATCAACAGTTGTATGCAAAGTTTAGTAAGTGTGAATTTTGGATGAAGGAAGTCAGCTTTTTGGGTCACGTTGTTTCAGCATCAGGTATTCGGGTTGATCCGAACAAAATATCGGCTATACTTGATTGGAAGCCACCAAAGAATGTTTCTGAAATTCGAAGCTTTCTGGGACTTGCGGGATACTATAGACGATTCGTCAAAGGTTTTTCCATGATAGCTACACCTTTGACAAAGCTACTATAGAAAGATGTCAAGTTCGAGTGGTCGGAAAAGTGTCAGAAAAGTTTCGATCAGTTGAAAGCCCTTTTGACCGAAGCTCCTATATTAGCTCAGCCTGAATCGGGTAAAGAATTTATTGTTTATAGTGATTCTTCTTTAAATGGTTTGGGTTGTGTTCTGATGCAGGAAGGCAAAGTCATAGCCTACGCTTCGAGACAATTGAAGCCTCATGAAAGAAATTATCCGACTCATGATTTGGAATTAGCAGCCATTGTTTTTGCATTGAAAATATGGCGTCATTACTTGTTCGGCGAAAAATGCCATGTTTATTCAGATCACAAAAGTCTGAAGTACTTGATGACTCAGAAAGATTTGAACTTGAGACAACGCAGATGGTTAGAGCTGTTGAAAGATTATGAATTAGTAATTGACTACCATCCGGGGAAAGCTAACGTTGTTGCGGATGCTTTAAGTCAAAAATCATTGTTTGCTCTTCGTGCGTTGAATGCACATATGGTTATGTCTGGTGATGGTTCGATCATAGCCGAGTTGAAAGCAAGATCGATGTTTATTAAGCAAATTTGTGATGCACAAAGAATTGACAAAGACATGATTGCTAGACGAGTTCAGTGTGAAAATGATGCAGAGTCAGAGTTTCGAATTGATACAAATGATTGTTTGAACTTCAAAGGCCGAATATGTGTTCCGAGGAATGTGGATTTGATTCAGATGATTTTGAACGAGGCTCATAATAGTCAGTTATCGGTACATCCGGGTAGCACGAAAATGTAAAATGACTTGAAACAATTCTATTGGTGGCCTGGCATGAAACGAGATATATCTGAATTTGTTTCAAAGTGTTTAATTTTTTAGCAAGTAAAAGCCGAGCATCAAGCGCCTTCTGGGTTACTTCAGCCGATCATGATAACTGAATGGAAATGGGAGAGAATTACTATGGATTTTGTAATCAGTTTGCCTACGACACCGAGCAAGAAAGATGCAGTCTGGGTTATAGTGGATAGATTGACCAAATCAGCTCACTTTGTACCAGTTCGTACAGATTTTTCGGTTAATAAACTTGCTGAGTTGTATGTATCACAGATTGTGAGGTTACATGGTGTGTCGAGTTCCATTGTTTCAGGCAGAGACCTTAGATTCACATCGCGGTTTTGGAAGAAGTTGCAAGATGCTTTAGTTACTAAACTCCATTTTAGTACAACCTTTCATCCGCAGACAGACGGTCAATCTGAATGAACCATTCAGATACTTGAGGACATGTTGAGATGTTGCGTCCTTGAGTTTGAAGGTACGTGGGAAAGATACTTACCTTTGATTGAATTTGCTTATAATAACAGTTTTCAATCTAGTATCAAAATGGCACCATACGAGGCTCTCTATGGTCGCAAGTGTCGTACACCGTTGTATTGGACTGAGCTTAGTGAAAATAAGATACATGGGGTTGATTTGATTAAAGAGACTGAACAAAAAGTGGCTATAATCAGAGATACCTTGAAAGCTGCATCGGATCGCCAAAAGTCCTATGCTGATTTGAAACGCCAAGACATTGAGTTTCAAGTCGGAGACCGAGTATTTTTGAATGTTTCCCCGTGGAAGAAAGTACTCCGATTTGGTCGAAAGGGCAAACTAAGTCCGAGATTCATCGGACCGTATGAAATCATCAAATGTATCGGGCCTGTTGCTTATAGATTGAAGTTGCCTTCTGAATTAGAAAAGATACACAATGTGTTTCATGTTTCGATGCTCCGTAGATACAGATCAGATCCATCACATGTGATTTCTCCGTCTGAAATTGAAATCCGATCCGATATGACGTACGATGAGGAACCGATTCGTATTTTAGCCCGGGAAATGAAAGAGTTGAGAAACAAGAAAATTTAATTAGTGAAAGTGCTATGGAATCGTCACAGAGTTGAAGAGGCTACGTGGGAGCCTGAGGATTCAATGAGGCAACAATATCCAATTTTGTTTAACGGTAAGATTTTCGGGGACGAAAATCCCTAAGGGGGAGAGTTGTAACAGACCGAATTTGACCCTAATCGGAACGGTGGTTTTGAGACCACGAATTCGAGTTCGGGAAATATTTAAATATTATATTCTGTGTTTATTATATGTGAATTAATGTGTGTGAAAGTTTCGTAGAAAAATTTAATTGTTTGTGTGCTTAATTAAATAAAAGGACTTAATCGCGTAAAGTGTAAAAGTTACAAACTATAGTAAAAGGTGCTTATTTGTTAGTGGTTTCTTAATATGAAGTCCTTAAAGTAGAAATATGCCATAAATATGATAGTGGATGGTTGATTGACGGTTTTAGACATAGTTTATATGTTATACTTATTTTATTATAAAGGTTAAATAAGTAAAATAATTAATAAGTAATATTAAACAAAACCAAAGGCCATTATCATCTTATTTTTCTTATGACCGAATGTAAAAGGAGGAAGAACTTAGAGTTTCTTCAACATTTCGGCATTTTGAAGCTTGATTAAGGTATGGTTAGTTTTCAGTTTTTGATAATTTTTACGTTTTTGAGATCATTGCTTGAGCAATGAGTGACCCATGTTAGAATTTTTAAATTTAAGCATTTTGATGTTCGGCCATTGACATGTTCTTGGGGTTTTTGATGTTTGATGATTTTATATTAAAGATATGTTAAAAATTGGCATGTTTTGTATTTGAGATTTTAGTGAATTTGGGTATTTTGGGCTAAATTGCAAAAATGAATTTTTGAGGGGACCAAAATGCAAGATAAATGAAAGAAATAAACTTGTATAGACCCTATGAACATTCGGCCCTAAGGTGTTATAGTGAAATTTTGTGTATTTTGTGTTTTGTACAAATAGGACTAAATTGTAAAAATGTGAAATATTAGGGGTAAAATGGTAATTTGCCCATTTATGTGTTTTGGGACTAAATTGAGATGAAATGTGCTTGAATGAGCTAAATTTTAATGTGTTTAGATCAAGAACAAAGAAAAATGGATTTGGATCGGGGAAAGGCGAAGGTTACCGAATAGCCGGACTACGTTGCGCGTCGACAGTCGAGGTAAGTCCTTAAGCAAATAAATGTCACAGAATTAATTATGAACTTAGTAAATGATGAAATTTGGAAATTTAAAGCATAAATATAGGAGATGGCCGAATATGAGGGTATGTTATTGAAGTGAATTTATTTTGTTTAATGCATTGTGAATAAGTATGATCGGTTGGATATGTGAAAGTAATATAAAGTATATGAGATGTTGTGATTTCAGTATTAAGTAATGTGTATTGAAATGTTAAAAGTGTTGATATTCGGGCTTCGAGCCTAACAGGCCTTGTGCCGGTGATTTATATTGAGCTTAAATGCCTAGCAGGCCTCGTGCCGGTGAATTATTTCGGGCTTATTGCCTAGCAGGCTTAATGCCGGTGTTCAAACTTCGGATCTTTGGTCTAGTAGGCTTAGTGTCGGTGATATGCTATAAACGGAGAATCCGAGGATTAAACAAGGTGAGGCATATATTTAATGCAATGTGCCATTAGCTCGGGTAAGTGCTATTCTACTAGTGTAGTAAGGACTGTAGTGAGTAAGTATAATATCAATTGAGTTAAGTATTATGAGATCAAGTTGATAATTCAAATAGAATTTTTATTACGTGTAATTGAGCTTAATGTATATATTACTTTGATGAATCGGCCATAAGTGGAATTGTTAATGGAAAGTGAATTTGTATGTGTTTGCACATATGGAAAAAAAAATGAAATGTGATTGATATGCATGATATTTTCATTCGACTTGGAATATATAGATACTTATGATTAATATGTGATTTAATGGTGTATACATTTATGGTATAGAAATGCCAATATTTAGATTAAGGGTATTAATGATATTCGGCTATGAATAATTTACTTAATATAATGTTTATAATCTTTGCAATAAATTGAATGATTAAAAGTTTAAATGTATGAATATTATTTTGTATTTGCTTAAGACTTACTAAGCTAGTAAGCTTACTCCGTTTATGTTTAATGTTCCGTTTATAGATTTTGGTCAAGCTACGGGCTCGGGGAAATCGTCAGCAAAGTCAACCACACTATCATCTTTTTGGTCCACCTTTATTTTGTCTTATTTTGGATAAAGGCATGTATAGGATGGTAAATGTCTTTGTTTGAGTTGAAAACTTTGTTATTATATGTAATCTAGCCATACGAATATGGCTTACATTTTATGTTAGTTGAAGTGGAAATATACAATTTATCTAAGTGATCAATTAGTGCATATGGATATGTTATTATGAGGCATGGATGATATGGATTTTATTTGGTTATATTCGGCTATGGTCTGATCCTTTTGGTCAAGTATATGTATTGTGCATTTGATGTGATTACTTGTTTATAATGCTAATGTTTGAGTTGGTTTAGTCATGTATTTTGGTCTTTAGATTAATGGTTGAATTTCATTTAAAAGCTAATCGTTGCATGTGCTAGGTCACGGTTTGAAATGTTGTAAAAAAAAAATTATCCATGGCTATACTTTTGAGATGGTTGTTTAGGTAAATTTCTAATTAATGGAAATGCTAAGGTTAGTTAGCTTTGTAAATAAATTCATTTGGGATTCGCATATATGATATGGTTTAAGTGTAATATTTAAATGGAAAGAGAATGCGAACAATCTATGATTTGGTTATGTATTTTACCAATTATTTTGGTTACTTGTAATAAATGTATTATTAATGGTACATGTGTACAAGATGCTTAGAACCACCATGGTATATAAATATGCATATATATGCATAACCATGAAATGCTTTAAAATGATAAAGTATACGAAAAGTTTGGTATACGTTCTTTGGATTAATTATAAAGCAAACGAGTTTGGTATGATATGAATTATTCTTTATGTTCATAAATGTATTATATAATCATATAGGTATGCAATGTATGTACCGCATAGACATCTTAAATTCATTTATATGCATGCAAATGAGTTCATGTAAGCTTTGAGTTGTTGGACTATTTGGTTTATTCTGAATTTTGGTATGAACTATTAGTTGGTTATTGGGAGATTAAATATGCATTTTTGGATTTGATAAATGTATGAATTTGCGATAAATGCCTGCGATGTTCTGAGTCTAGTTTAGTAATGCCTCATAACCCTAATCCGGCGACAGATATGGGTTAGGGGTGTTACAAAAGAGATCATCCATCTAAAGGCTAACACATCATAGCCATAAACAACAAAATTCACTAACTTGTCTAGCCCCTATACATGCCATATACAAAACATTGAGTCTAATGTACCACAGTGTGCTGATAGTTTGGGCGATCTTCCAATTGATCCTCGTATCTCGATTCAACACTTTTGCTCTATAAGACAAGGGAAAAGAAAGAGAGTAAGCTTTGAGCTTAGTAAGTTTACACATAAACAATTAAGCAATAAAGTATAAGCTAAACAACAATTAGCATTATACTAACATATAATGTACAACTATGCTTACTCTTTCTATCCCTTACAACATTTTCAACACATCATGAGTCACTTACTCATAACCATTGACATGCACCCCTGCATTCAATATCACATTTACACAATATACAACACATCATTAATTCTCAATAATACATCCACTCAACTATTCTCCTCACTACCACATCCACACAGCAAATCTCTCGGTGGTTCCGCACTAAGCCCACCACAATCAATTAATAAGGTAGTATCGCACTTAGCCTACCAATAAGGTATTCATAGTGGTTTCGCACATAGCCCACTAGATAATATATGTAACACCCCAAACTCGGACAAGACACCACGACCGAGTCTGGTAGGTTACGGGGAAAAACGTTTTTGAGTGATCAGATTTTTTTTCGTTTAAAAGCGGGGTGAAAACATAGTGATTTTGAGGAAAATTTGAGTAGGCTTGTTTGATTAGATTTTGAAAACTTATCCAAAGTATATAGTTAAAACGAGTTGGTTTCATTTAGTAATTCCATTAGTTTCCTGGGGCTATTCTGAAACATTTTTGACTTAGTAGAATATCAAGTTTGGTTTGAAAATCATTTGAGTGTACTCTATAGCAAAGCATAGTGAGATCCCCGATGGTATAGTTTAAAAACACATTACGATATAATTTTGAAAACGTTGTCTTTCCAAGTTTTAGTAAAATTTCATGCCAAATTATTTGTTAAGCAGGTTGAGAATCTGATTAAAACATACCCATCATAAAACATAATTTAAAGGCCTTTTACAAATCCAAATTAAATCTCAAATAAAAATAAATAAGCTGAAGTACCCAAAGTGAATAGTCTGAGCAAAACTTTTATTAAAGCATGGCATGTGCACCCGAGTCCACCCCTACTCCATGTCCGCATCTACGGGTCACCCGAAATGTCGAGGAGAGGGTGAGTCGAATGACTCAAAGTGCATAAATCCCGCTCCCGATGAAACAACATGCTAACACACATCATACATAGCAACATAATTAATGCAACCCGATCCTAACCATCCGTATCTCCTTTTTCTACCCCGTGTGGTACCAAACCACTGGTGGTGCCAAACCACTGGTGACATATAGTCACAATGTGTTACCGAAACACCGGTGTCCCAAAGACACAATATCCATCAATGTGGTGCCAAACCACTGGTGTCCCAAAGACACGCTTTGTGCTACCAAAGCACCGGTGACCAGTAACAAATCCAATGATGGGGCCAACCCATCGTGTGATACCCAATCACTAGCGATTTGATCCCATATCTCATGTGGGGCCAACCCATGGTGGTGTTAACCACGGGGACGAGTCGCAATGAGGTGCCCAACCTCTGGTGTCCCAAAGACACAAATGTGCTACCAAAGCACCGTGACCGTAGTCACAATAATCGAATGATGGGGCCAACCCATCGTGTGATACCCAATCACTAGCGATTTATCCCATATCTCAAAGTGGGGCCAACCCACGGTGGTGTTAACCACGAGGGACGAGTCGCAATGAGGTGCCCAACCTCTGGTGTCCCAAAGACACAAATGTGCTACCAAAGCACTGGTGCTCGTCAGCACAAAATATCACTGCTCCCTCCACTCATATCACCCATCAACATACCAACTCATGAGATCATGCATATCATACAAGTCATGCATATCATGCCAACATGTCTAGTATCACATCTCATAGCATACATAACATAGATCATAATACCCAAGGTATCCATATTAGAACTGATAATAAATTAGACTTACCTCCGGATACGCATACATACCCCGTTTGGGTATCCAATTATCCATCATAATGGTATAGTTTTTAACAGCAAACAGGTTTACTAATAACATTACTAGGTATCGTGTTAGTTTACACACACTGTAATACGAGTCTAGAAATCGACAAAAAGCGATCTAAGTCCCTTGATTAACTGGCTCCTATTATCGGCCAACATAGGGGGGTTAGTACACAAAAACCATTCGGCCAAAGGCTTTATACCAAGAGAAGTCATCTCAAACCCTTACCTTCACTTCTTAACTTGGTTTCCAACCAACCCCGAACCACAATGGTCCTTCTAAGACGATCGGCCACCACCCCTTACTAATCAATTGACAGAAGAAAACGGCTCCTCTTGCTTGCTTCCACAATCCAATGAACCTATAACGAAGAGAATAGAAACACGAGATTGACACCTAATTATTCGGCCAAGAAGAACCACTAGGAGAAGGAAAAGATTCGGCTAACACCTTAACAAAGAGGGGAAAGAAGTTTCGGCTTCACACCAAGGAAGAGAACTCAAGAGAAAAGTGGGGAAACAAGGGGTTGATATTCGACTAACTAACAAAAAGGAACAAAGAAAAGAAAAGTGCTTTCGGTTTGAAAGAAGAAGCAATGGAGAAAGGTATTTTGGAGAATGGGGTTTCGGCTATCAAGGTTTCAAAACAAAGAAAAGAGTATGGAGAGAAGAGAGTTATAATTTCGGCTTACTCCAATGAAGAAGGAAGAAGATGTGGAAGGGACATTCGACCACAAGCTCAAAATAAAAAAAAAAACAAAGCAACTTTTCTAAGAACTAAAGGGGTTTGATGTTTTCGGTTTCAAGAAGTGAAGAAGATGAGAGAAATTCTTTAGAAAGAATCGGCTAACAAATGACCAAAGAAGAGACTTTTTGCTTGATATTCCAAAGACCGAAAATGCACCCAAAATGCCCAAAAATGCAAAAATGCATTTCGGCTAGCACCTCTCCACACTAAGCCGTCCACTTCCCCCACTCCACACTCCTTCAAATTCGGCCAAAATCCCCCCAATAGCTCCCAACCACACATTCAAACAAGCATGACCAAGTCTTCCTCCTACAATTACTCTCCACCTAACATTTGAACGGTTTGACCAAGTCCATGGTAGAATTCGAATTGCCTTCTACCTCTCCCTCCATGCCGTCCAAAATGAGAGCCAAAATGGGGAATCTGCAGCTCGAACACTGGACCTCCACCACAAGTAGATGACGCCACACCAAGCTCCCCATGTAGCGCATGCTTTGCCACTAAGCTAGCTCCTTATTTGTGCTATGAAATTCCAAAAATAAAATAAAACCCCAAATTCTTCCTCGGCTCCTCTCCCATAAAGCCTAAAAACAAAATTTTTCCTACCTACTCAGGCACACTCCTAGCCTACAATTAAGCCCCGACACTACACAAACAGCAACACAACACATTAAACACATGCAAAACATGCCACAACAAAATAGCCCCCTAACCCGGGATATTACAGTTCTACCCCCCTTAAAATAATTTCGCCCCCGAAATTACCTGGTCAGAAGAGTTGCGGGTATTGCTGTCTCACCATATCCTCGGGTTCCCACGTAGCTTCTTCTACGCCATGATTCCGCCAAAGAACCTTAACCAAAGGCACAGACTTCTTACGCAAAACCTTCACATCTCGATCAAGAATCTGCACAGGTTCCTCCTCCATGGTCAAATCTGGATTTACCTCGATCTCTTCCACTGCTACCACGTGCGACGGATCTGAACGATACTTCCGAAGCATCGAAACGTGAAAAACGTCGTGAATCTGACTAAGCTCTGCTGGCAACTCAAGCGATACGCTCTCTGGGTCCAACTCGTCTCAATACCTTATACGGCCCAATAAACCTCGGACTTAGCTTGCCTTTCTTCCCGAACCTCAACACCTTCTTCCAAGGCGAGACCTTCAGAAACACTCGATCCCCCACAGCAAACTCTATATCTCTTCGCTTAAGATCGGCATAAGACTTTTGCGGTCCAAGCTTCCTTCAATCGAGACCGAATCAACATAACCTTGTCTTCGGTCTCAAAGAACCAACTCGGGTCCCAACAACCGACGTTCACCTAACTCCGTCCAACACGTAGGTGAGCGACATTTCCTACCATACAATGCCTCATACGGTGCCATCTTGATGCTCGCTTGTAATCGTTGTTGTAGGCAAACTCAGCTAATGGTAGAAACTCCTCCCAACTACCTCAAAATCCAAGATACAACCTCTCAAAGATATCCTCTAAGACTGAATAACCCTTTCTCGATTGACCGTCGATTTGCGGGTGAAAAGCCGTCTTTGAAATCCAAACGAGTACCCGAGCTTGATGCAATGCTTTCCGAACCTTGACGTAAATCGGGATCCCTATCCGAGATTATCGAAACCGCACACCATGCAACCTCACTATCTCTCGACACATACAAACGCTAAGCCACGAAGCGAATAATCAACCTCACCGGAATAAAGTGAGTGATTTAGTCGGTCGGTCCACCACTACCCAAATCGAATCTTTCTTGCTTGGCGTAAGCGGTAACCCACCGACAAAATCCATGGTTATCCTTTCCCACTTCCATCGAGGAATCTTCACAGTGAAAGCAACCCCGACGGCAATCGATGTTCACCTTGACCTGCGACAAGTCGACACTTCCCAACAAACTCTGTCACCTCTTTTTCAAGCCGAGGCCACCAAAATCGCTCTCTAAGATCCCTATACATCTTGCTACCTCCGGGTGCATAGCATGAGGATCGCTATGTGCGTCCTGAAGAATCTTTTGCCTTAGCTCAACATCTTTAGGCATACAAGCTTTACCTCGAAAACACAACACCTCATCACTAGACAAGCTGTAACCCTCCAAACCACCATCCTGCACTTGCAACCTTCGCGCACTCAGAACCTCATCCAATAACTGTTTCTCTCTGATCTGCTCAACCCAAGTAGGCTTAACCTGCAGCTCTGCCAGAATACTCCCACCGTCATACAAACTCAAATGGGCAAACAAAGCTCTTAAGTCCGAAACAACCTTGCGGCTCAACGCGTCAGCCACCACGTTAGCCTTGCCCGGATGATACTCAATCGAACAGTCGTAATCTTTCAAAGAACTCAACCCATCTGCGCGCCTCAAATTCAAATCCTTCCGAGTCGGTAGATACTTCAGACTCTTGTGATCTGTGTAGACTATCGATCTTTCTCCATACAAGTAGTGCCTCCAAATTTTTAAGGCGAAGACCACAGCCGCTAGCTCCAAATCATGCGTCGGATAATTGACCTCATGTGACCTCACTGTATCGAGAAGCGTAAGCCACAACCTTACCTTCTTACATCAAAGACACAACCCAAGCCCGTATGTGATGCATCACAATAGATCGTGAATTCCTTACCACCTCGGGTTGTATCAAAACCGAGCCTCACCAAACTCTTCTTTAACTTATCGAAGCTTTCCTGCTGTTTCTCAGTCCATACAAACAGAACTTCTTTCCTCAAAGAACTTGGTTATCGGTACTGCTATCAACGAAACTCTCAACAAACCGTCGGTAGTATCCGCCAAACCCAAAACTCCGAATCTCACCCACCGACTTAGGCGGCTTCCAATCCAAAATCGCCTCAATCTTACGAGGATCTACTCGAATCCCTCACCGACACTACATGACCCAAGAAAGTCACTTCTCTAAGCGAACTCGCACTTACCGAACTTAGCATGAAGTCGCTTTTCCTCAAAATCGCAACACCACTCGCAAATGCTTATCATGCTCTTCCTCCGTCGCCAGGTACACCAAGATGTCGTCTATGAAAACCACGACGATGAACCGATCCGGATCTTTGTTGAAACACCTATTCATCATATCCATAAACGCTACCGGTCGCGTTAGTCAACCCGAACGGCATTACCAGGAATTCGTAGTGCCCATACCAAGTCCGAAACGCTGTTTTATGGATATCAGCCTCCTTAACTCTTAACTGGTGATACCTGATCGCAAGTCGATCTTCGAGAATACCGCAGCACCCTTCAGCTGATCAAACAAATCGTCTATCCGTGGCAACGGATACTTGTTTTTAATCGTCAGCTTGTTCAACTGGCGATAATCTATACACATCCGCATCGTACCATCTTTCTTTTTAACAAAGAGTACCGCGCACTTACGGCGAAACACTAGGCCTAATAAAACCTCGATCCAATAACTCCGGATCTCGAGCCTTAAGCTCCACCAATTCCTTTGGCGCCATCCTATACGGAGCGATAGACACCGCGCATTCGGGTAATAGATCTATCCCGAACTCTACCTCGCGATCCAAGCGGCAAACCCTAAGTTCCTCGAAACACATCAAAGAAATTCCTTAACAAAGCATTTAACCTTCTCCACAAAGGACTCTTTAGCCTCCAAGGCATACACATGAACCACATACGCTTCACGACCTTTCACGACCATCTTCTCTCGCTTTGAGCGGATACCACATTTGATAAGTAATCTCTCCTATTACCTATCATAGCCACTTCATCACCATCAACCGTCCTAAGAACCATGCGCTTGCCCGCGCAATCCAACCTCGCCTGGTACTTGACCAACCAATCCATCCCAAGAATCGGATCGAACTCCCCAAACGGCGGTTCCATCGGATCGCAGAAAGAAACACTACCCCTTGAAGTTCTAAGGGTACCTCTCTAAATAGTTTATCTACTACTACAGAGTGACCTAGAGGGCTAATCACGGTCATCGCCTAGAAGATATCTCGAGTCTAAATCCAAGGTCTCTACTATACTACGGCAACATAAGAGTGCGTTGAACCCACATCAATCAAAGCGATTGTAAGGAGAACCAAAAATAAAAACGTCTGGTTATGACGTCCGGCGCGTCGCCCTCCTCTCGCGCCTCGCGGCATACACTAATCCAGCCGTCTGCGGCCTCGTAACTACCCGCACCTCTCCGCCGTGCTCCACGGCCCCAACTAGAACCATTACCACCTCTGCCATTACCACGGCCCCTCTGCGGTGGCGGTCTATTACCTCTCGAATCGATTACGGCCTGACTCTGATCAATCTGGCCAACCTACGTGGGCGGTCCCTCACACAGTGCTCGAGAGAACCACACTCAAAGCAACCTTTTCCTCCACCCAAAGAACCACCCCAAAGAGATTTCCCACACCGATCACATCACAAGGCGGCGGTCCACTAGCAAAGAACAAACCTAGTAGACGATTCGGCCCACTCGGTCTAGCTCTCTTCTCATGGATTACCCGACGATCCGTAAGACCCAAAGCTCCTCTTATGCCTATTTACGCCCATGCCCCGTCTCACCGACTCCTTAACACCCTCGGCTACCTTAGCCTTCTCAACTAAGACAAGCAAACTCGCGCTCTGGCGAGGAGCAATCGCCGATCTCAAGTCGTCCTCGTAGACCATCCTCGAAACGAACACACCTCTCATGCTCGGTGGCCACAATGCCCCGGCATACCTACTCACCTTCAGAACTCGACCTCGTGACTCGAAAAAGCAGATTTACTCGCCTGAACAAGCCTCGAAATGCCTTTCACTGGGAGTCGATATAACTAGCTCCGATGTACTTCTTTTGATATGCGCACACGAAATAATCCCATGTCGATCTCTCTGCCGCCACACCGTCCCGAACCGTGAGCCACCACCGATATGACTCATCCCGGAGAAGCGATACGATTCCCTTCGACTTCTCTTCAATAAAATAAGTCCAGATCGTCCATGATCCGCTCGGGTTGCCTCCACCAATATTCAAGCGGTGCTAGGAGCAACACCGGATACACCTCGAAAGAATTTGGCCCCGCTGCCCGAAGTCGCCAGAACAGATTTCCTAACTCCCGCGCCACCACCAACTCCTGCTACCCTTTCTAACACTCGCAGCATCGCCTGTGACACTGCATCGTCCCCAGCCTGATCTTGGAACTCATCACCTCCAGCTGGTGGCGGAACCGGTATCTCATTTTCTGAACCCTGACCAGATCCTACGGGCTCAGAAACTGTCATTCTACCCCTACCTCTACCACGAGTATTACGACCACGTCCGCCTCGAGTGCTCATGACTAATCTTTCTACGTATCTGATTAAGAATTTTATGCATTAGTATTTATTCCACTTGTTTAAAAGCAAGTCTTATGAATATTTAAGGAGATTTGTTCTCGCGAGTTCACAGAATCCTATCAGTTTCAATCTCTAAAGTAATATACTATTGCTATTCATCAAATCATATCACATCCAATCAATTCACAAGCAATAGTACGGTACTTACCTCAGGCGAATCAGTGCTGGGAGACTCGGTGCCATGCCTTTCAAACCATACAAACACTTAAAATAAACTCTTAAAAACTTTTTGGGCCTCAGGCCCACAGCCGAGCCTTTGAACTTGGCTCTGATACCACAATTGTAACACCCCAAACTCGGACAAGACACCACGACCGAGTCTGGTAGGTTACGGGGAAAAACATTTTTGAGTGATCAGATTTTTTTTCGTTTAAAAGCGGGGTGAAAACATAGTGATTTTGAGGAAAATTTGAGTAGGCTTGTTTGATTAGATTTTGAAAACTTATCCAAAGTATATAGTTAAAACGAGTTGGTTTCATTTAGTAATTCCATTAGTTTCTGGGGCTATTCTCAAACATTTTTGACTTAGTAGAATATCAAGTTTGGTTTGAAAATCATTTGAGTGTACTCTATAGCAAAGCATAGTGAGATCCCGATGGTATAGTTTAAAAACACATTACGATATAATTTTGAAAACGTTGTCTTTCCAAGTTTTAGTAAAATTTCATGCCAAATTATTTGTTAAGCGAGTTGAGAATCAGTTAAAACATACCCATCATAAAACATAATTTAAAGGCCTTTTACAAATCCAAATTAAATCTCAAATAAAAATAAATAAGTGAAGTACCCAAAGTGAATAGTCCGAGCAAAACTTTTATTAAAGCATGGCATGTGCACCCGAGTCCACCCGGCTCCATGTCCGTATCTACGGGTCACCGAAATGTCGTAGGAGAGGGTGAGTCGAATGACTCGAAGCATAAATCCCGCTCCCGATGAAACAACATGCTAACACACATCATACATAGCAACATAATTAATGCAACCCGATCCTAACCATCCGTATCTCCTTTTTCTACCCCGTGTGGTACCAAACCACCGGTGGTGCCAAACCACTGGTGACATATAGTCACAATGTGTTCTGAAACACTGTGTCCCAAAGACACAATATCCATCAATGTGGTGCCAAACCACCGTGTCCCAAAGACACGTTTGTGCTACCAAAGCACCGGGTGACCAAAGTCACAAATCCAATGATGGGGCCAACCCATCGTGTGATACCCAATCACTAGCGATCGATCCCATATCTCATGTGGGGCCAACCCACGGTGGTGTTAACCACGTGGGACGAGTCGCAATGAGGTGCCCAACCTCCGGTGTCCCAAAGACACAAATGTGCTACCAAAGCACTTGTGACCGTAGTCACAATAATCGAATGATGGGGCCAACCCATCGTGTGATACCCAATCACTAGCGCAGACGATCCCATATCTCAAAGTGGGGCCAACCCACGGTGGTGTTAACCACGGGGACGAGTCGCAATGAGGTGCCCAACCTCTGGTGTCCCAAAGACACAAATGTGCTACCAAAGCACCGGTGCTCACAAGACACAAAATATCACCGCTCCTCCACTCATATCACCCATCAACATACCAACTCATGAGATCATGCATATCATACAAGTCATGCATATCATGCCAACATGTCTAGTATCACATCTCATAGCATACATAACATAGATCATAATACCCAAGGTATCCATATTAGAACTGATAATAAATTAGACTTACCCGGATACGTACACATACCCCGTTTGGGTATCCAATTATCCGTCATACTGGTATAGTTTTTAACAGGCAAACAGGTTTACTAATAACATTACTAGGTATCAGCGTGTTAGTTTACACACCTGGTAATACGAGTCTAGAAATCCTGACAAAAGCGATCTAAGTCCCTTGATTAACTGGCTCCTATAATCGGCCAACATAGGGGGGTTAGTACACAAAAACCATTCGGCCAAAGGCTTTATACCAAGAGAAGTCATCTCAAACCCTTACCTTCACTTCTTAACTTGGTTTCCAACCAACCCCGAACCACAATGGTCCTTCTAAGACGATCGCCACCACCCCTACTAATCAATTGACAAGAAAACGGCTCCTCTTGCTTGCTTCCACAATCCAATGAACCTATAACGAAGAGAATAGAAACACGAGATTGACACCTAATTATTCGGCCAAGAAGAACCACTAGGAGAAGGAAAAGATTCGGCTAACACCTTAACAAAGAGGGGAAAGAAGTTTCTGGCTTCACACCAAGGAAGAGAACTCAAGAGAAAAGTGGGGAAACAAGGGGTTGATATTCGGCTAACTAACAAAAAGGAACAAAGAAAAGAAAAGTGCTTTCGGTTTGAAAGAAGAAGCAATGGAGAAAGGTATTTTGGAGAATGGGGTTTGGCTATCAAGGTTTCAAAACAAAGAAAAGAGTATGGAGAGAAGAGAGTTATAATTTGGCTTACTCCAATGAAGAAGGAAGAAGATGTGGAAGGGACATTCGGCACAAGCTCAAAATCAAAAAAACAAAGCAACTTTTCTAAGCAACTAAAGGGGTTTGATGTTTTCGGTTTCAAGAAGTGAAGAAGATGAGAGAAATTCTTTAGAAAGAATCGGCTAACAAATGACCAAAGAAGAGACTTTTGCTTGATATTCCAAAGACCGAAAATGCACCCAAAATGCCCAAAAATGCAAAAATGCATTTCGGCTAGCACCTCTCCACACTAAGCCGTCCACTTCCCCACTCCACACTCCTTCAAATTCGGCCAAAATCCCCCAATAGCTTCCAACCACACATTCAAACAAGCATGACCAAGTCTTCCTCCTACAATTACTCTCCACCTAACATTTGAACGGTTTGACCAAGTCCATGGTAGAATTCGAATTGCCTTCTACCTCTCCCTCCATGCCGTCCAAAATGAGAGCCAAAATGGGAATCTGCAGCTCGAAACACTGGACCTCCACCACAAGTAGATGACGCCACACCAAGCTCCCCATGTAGCGCATGCTTTGCCACTAAGCTAGCTCCTTATTTGTGCTATGAAATTCCAAAAATAAAATAAAAACCCCAGCTTCCTCAGCTCCTCTCCCATAAAGCCTAAAAACAAAATTTTTCCTACCTACTCAGGCACACTCCTAGCCTACAATTAAGCCCCGACACTACACAAACAGCAACACAACACACTAAACACATGCAAAACATGCCACAACAAAATAGCCCCCTAACCCGGGATATTACAATATACCTAACGATAGCATCGTACATAGCCAGCTCATCCTCAATATGCATTAGGATGGTATCGCACTTAGCCCACCATTTAGCATTATCACAACACATTCACAATATACTTACTTAATCATTCATCCATTCATTTCACTTGAACCACATAGGTTCTGAATCATTCTCAACCATGCTATACACTATCTAGCATTAACAAATTGTAAGTATGAATGCATTGTTTATGCATAGACTTACCTCGATACTCAAAAGTATAGAAACGTGCAATTTAGTCCACCACTTTGCTTTTGCCTCAGTTTCGATCCGGGCTTCATCTTTCTTGATCTATAATGATAATTAAACTCATCAATATACACATTGACTAAATTGACTCACATCTCATACTCTGGCAAAATTACCCTTTTGCCCCTAAACTTTCTCATATTTACGATATTGCCCCAAGGCTCGTAAAGTGATTATTATTCAACTTTCTAGCCTTTCATGCTTAGCCGAATCACTTACTCAACTAAAGCAATCATCAATTCTCACTACATCACACATGTATGACCAAACTTAAGACTTTCAGAAACTAGTCCCAACATGCATTTTCTATGGAAACTCATTTAGCAAAAGATGTTTCTACTACATCAAGCTTTCATAATCTTCCATAAAACATCAAAATACATGCATGTCATACATGGCCACATTTTTGAACATCCATCATAGCTCATCAAATAGCTAAAAATAGCTTACTCATGCTACAAGGACTTCAAAAATACAAAGAATATCAAAAACGAGGCTAGATGCACTTACTAGCAAGCTTGAAAACTTTGAAGAACCCTAACAATGGCTTTTGAAAATTTCGACAGCCTTGGAGAAGAAGATGAATGAATTTTGTCATCTTTTCTCCTATTTTAATCACTGAATTGATAAATGACCAAAATGCCCTTTTTGATAAACTTTCTGTTTTAACTCATCCATGCCCAATTTTGTCCAAATATTAGAAATTGGAAAAATTGCTATTTAAGGACCTCTAATTAATATTCTGAAGCTATTTCACACAAATAGCTTCTAGAATCTCACATTTTGCAACTTTTGCAATTTAGTCCTTTTGAACAATTCAACCGCAATTTCACAAATTTACTTCATGAAACTTTCACACTAGCATCCATACATAGCATAAACCTCAAAAACTCATTCATAACCCTCAGATTTGTGGTCTCGTACCACTATTCCGACTAGGCCCTATATCGGGATGTTAGATATCGCACATAGCCCACCATTATTATACATTTACGGATATTTATCCACATACATTTCTCTATTTCAAATGTCTATCCGGGAACATCCTCACACATTATCATTCTACTTAGCTTTCTATGATAATCGTTCGCATTCACACAATGCATTAATAATTATAACTTATGCAACCGAGGTGCATCATTTACACATACCCACTATGGGTTTATCATATACCGAATTCCTCTCAATTCAGTTTTAACACATACATGTACCTCTCGTGGTACAACCACATTCATTCTCATTCTCAACATACTTTTTGAATCACTCAAATTGTTAAATAACACCCTTGAGTCTCATACGCATAATGCCACATTGACATCATACCCCCGATAGGGTCTTACATGAATTAACATATCGATGCCATGTCCCTGACATGGTCTTATTCAATATCTCACACCGAGGCCATATTCCAATATGGTCTTATACGGGACCTTAACTATCATCATATCATACCATTTGCATTTCTCACTATCTTAGATTCAATTCTCTTAACAACTCGTCAAAACACATTTAATACATTCATAGCATAATTATACATTCCATACAGCATTATAATATTAAATAACCCATACGTAATTGCAACATTTACACACGAACTTACTTTGATGCCGAAAAGGGGTCGAAAGGGACCTCTTTGTCCACATTTCTCTTTTCTCCCGTTCTAGGTCCAAATCTCATTTTCTTTGATCTAGAACAATAGAATTTACTCATTTAATCACTTATAATTCATAATACAATAAAATCTACACTTAGGCAAAAATGACTATTTTGCCCTTATACATTGGCAAAATTACGATTTTGCCCCTAGGCTCGTAAATCACTTTTCATCATATTTTCCTGTTAAGCAAGCCTAGTTGAACATTTAATCCTCTTACAAATTTCCACAATTATGACTATTTCATGCATTAATGAACAAATTACATCATTTGCATCTTAGTCCCAATTAGGTGTTTTCATGACAACACCTTTCACAAAAGTTGTTTCTCATCTTCCTAACATTCATTTTCTTCCATAAAAACTCAGCAACCAACATAAACTCTCTCATGGAAAGTCCCTATAATTTCAACCATATTGCAAATTAGTCCCCTCATTAGCTAGCTTAAGCTTTAGGGACTCCAAAAGTACAATTTTTATCAATAAAGATCACCAAAATCACTTACTTGTGAGGAGAAATGTTTGCTGCAAAATTTGAGCTCTCAAACCCTTTTTTGCTGCCAATTTTTGGTGGTGATGAAGAAGAGAAAAGATGATACCTTTCTTTTCTTTATTATTCTCTTATTTTATTCATTTAGTCAACAAAAGTCACCAACTCTTGTCAACTTTGTCACTTAATGCGATTTAGTCCTTTTTCGCGATTAAGCAAGAAATTGCTAAAATTAAAGCACCAAAATTTTCAAGCACCCTTATAAACATGTTATAACACATAAAATAACATGAAAATATTTTTCTCTAACCTCAGATTAGTGATCCCGAGATCACTGTTCAGACTAGACCTTAAATCGGGCTGTTACAATGAGTTTGCTGAATCCCTTTTCCTAATAGTGTGTTGCACCCTCAACATCCAAATGAGGGATGATCTTGACAGTCAAAGGACTAATATATTCCATTTTTTGTGTTTCATTAAAGGTACATTGTGTTCGTTTATTGTGGATAGTGGGAGTTGTGCTAATGTTGTTGGTAGCTATCTTGTGGACTCTTTGAAATTACCTTACTCAAAACACCCTAAGCCATACCACCTTCAATGGCTTAATAAATGTTCCAAAGTACGAGTTTTAAAATAGTCATAGATTACATTTAAACTTGAAAATTATGGGGATGAGGTATGGTGCGATGTCATCCCCATGCATGCACACATCTACTTCTTGGAAGGTCGTGGCAGTTTGATCTTGATGTAATACACCATGGAAAATAAAATTGATATTCCTTTATCTTTAACAACGACGTGTATAAAGATCAAATGAAAATGATGAAATTCAGTGCGGGGGTTAAGGGGAAAGGACAAACAAAAAATACTGAGAGAAAAGAGGCCATTAGTGCTAAAAGTCAAAATTCAAACGGCCCAATGGTGAGTGAATCCTCTAGTGGTAAAAATAGGTGCAAAGTCTATTTGCAAAAGTAAAAGATGTGTGGAGAGCCCTATTAAACAAACAACCTTGTATCCTTGTGAGGTTAAGGCAAAATTATTTATCTTTAATTGACCTTAATAAATCTTTGCCTAGTGTGTTTAAATCTCTTTGGCAGGATTATACGAATTTTTTCAATGAGGCCCCTAAATGTTTACCACCTTTACGAGGAATTGAGCACCAAATTGATTTAGTACTAGGAGCATCCATTCCAAACCACCCAGCTTACCAAATAAATCTCGAGGGGACAAAGGAGATGCAAAGACAATTAGAGGAATTATTAGACAAGGGGTACATTAGTGAAAAAGTTTAAATCCTTGTGTCGTCCCTGTTCTATTGGTGCCTAAGAAAGATGGTTCATTTCGCATGTGTGTTGATTGTCGCCCAATCAAAAAAATAATATTAAAGTATAGACATCCAATCCCTATACTTGATGACATGCTTGATGAGTTACATGGTTCAACGATTTTCACCAAAATTGACTTAAAAAGTGGTTATCATCAAATTCGTATGAGGAAAGGGGATGAATGGAAAATAACCTTTAAAACTATGTTTGGATTGTATGAATGACTTGTTATACCTTTCGGTCTAACTAATGCACCTAGTAGTTTCATGAGATTAATGAATCATGTTTTAAGGCCTTATTTGGGTAAATTTATGGCTGTATATTTTGATGATATCATAATTTACTCAACTTCTTTAGATGCTCATGTTTTCCATGTTAAATCTGTTTTGGACATTCTAAGAACTGGAAAATTATTTTCCATCCTTGATAAATACACTTTTTATTGTGATAAACTAATTTTTTAGGGTTTATAATAAGTGCTAAAGGTATTCATGTCGATGAGGATAAAGTAAAGGCAAAAAGAGAGTGACCCACTCCTAAATTGATTATCGAGGTGAGATCTTTCCATGGTTTAGCAAGTTTTTATAGACATTTTTTGAAGGATTTCTCCATTATTTCCGTCCCATTAACTGATGTTATAAAAAAATAGTGGGTCTCAAGTGGGGTGAAGCTCAAGAAAAGGCATTTCAAGCCTTAAAGGATAAGTTATGTTCTACTCTAGTTCTTAAATTACCTAATTTTTCTAATACTTTTGAACTTGAATGTGATGCTTCAGGTATTGGAATTAGTGTTGTTTTGATGCAAGATAAAAGGCCAATGGCATATTTCAGTGAGAAACTATATGGGGCGCAATGGAACTACTCAACTTACGATAAAGAGTTTGGTGCGAGCTCTCCAAGTGAGGCAACATTACTTGCTACCCAATGAGTTCGTTATACATACGGATCATGAGTCCCTTAAATGGCTAAAGAAACAAGGTAAGTTGAGCAAAAGACACATCTGATGGGTAGAATTTATAGAAACTTTCCCATATGTAATTAAGTACAAAACATGTAAAGAAAATGTAGTTACTGACGCCTTATCTTGTAGATATTATTTGATAACTACATTAAATACTAAAGTCTTAGGATTTGAGCATATAAAAGATTTGTACACAAATGATGCTGATTTTGCACATATCTTTGCGAATTGTTGGAATAGTGCCTTTGACAAATTTCATCTTGTAGATGGGTTTCTTTTTTGCCGAAATAGGTTATGTGTACCACATTGCTCCATGAGAGAGTTGCTAATTCTTGAGGCGCATAGTGGAGGCTTAATGGGACACTTCGGTGTTCCCAAAACACTAGATATTCTACAAGAACACTTTTATTGGTCGTACATGAAGAAGGATGTTGAAAAGGTATGTTCTAAATGCATTGTTTGTAAACAAGCAAAATCTAAGGTAATGCCTCATGGACTCTATACTCCTTTGCTGATTCCTTCTTCACTATGGGTAGATTTATCCATGGATTTCATTGTTGGTTTGCCATGAACTAAAAAGGGTCGAGATAGTATATTTGTTGTTGTTGATAGGTTTTCAAAAATGGCACACTTTATTCCCTGTCACAAAACAGATGATGCTACACATGTGGCGGACTTATTCTTTAAAGAGGTGGTGCAACTACATGGAATACCTTGCACAATTGTCTCTAATAGAGATGTAAAGTTCCTAAGCCACTTTTGGAAGGTATTATGGGGTAAGCTTGGTACTAAATTATTATATTCCACTACATGTCACCCCCAAACCGACGGCCAAACTGAGGTAGTAAATCGAGTTTTAGGTGCTTTACTACGAGTTGTTGTGGGTAAGAACCTTAAGAATTAGGAAGAATGTTTACCATTTTTTGAATTTTCTTACAATCGATCTATTCGTTGTACAACTGCCTATTAACCATTTGAACTTGTTTATGGTTTTAACCCACTAACTGTACTTGATCTTGATCTATTACCCATAGAAAATATTTCTAATTTAGATGGCGAGAAGAAAGCTGAGTTGGTGAAATCAATGCACAAAAAGGCAAAACAACAGATTGCCAAAACAAATGACACAAATGCCAATAAAGCTAACAAGGGTCACAACCAAGTTATCCTTGAACCTGGTGATTTGCTTTGGGTCCATATGCGCAAAGAGTGATTTCCAATAAAAAAGAGGACTAAATTGGACCCTCGGGGCGATGGGCCATTCCAAGTACTCAAGCGAATCAATGACAACACCTATCAAATAGATCTACTTGATGAGCAAAATATAAGTTCTACTTTTAATATTGTTGATTTGTCTCCCTTTGATGTTTTAGATTCAAAGATGAATCTTTTTTAGGAAGAGGGGAATGAAATGAGTCACAAGGCCCAAAATCAGGCTCCTGAACGTGATGGGCTCAAATTTCCTTAACGCCTAATAATGAGGTCGAAGGCCAAGTAAATCCGAGAAAGATTGAATGGGACCATCCAAGACTTTGTTACGAACGCCCTAGATGCGCACATGACAAAAAAATAACATCAAGATTTACTTTCTTGTTTTCAAGAAAATCAAGAAACTGAATCTTCGTCCAATTTTACTATTTCAAACAATTTCAAGAAAAAAAATCAAGATTTCAAATATTAGAAATCTTGGTCCAAGAAATCGAATCTTGCAGCCAACGCACATTGGATTTCATGTACAAGCTTGAACGAGCAAATTTCAAGAGCAAACGGATCACAAGACCAAGTTCTTGTAAAAATTTCCCATTAAGATGTCTACAAGCCCATCCTGATGTTTGGAAAGTAATTTAATTGAATATTAGGCCAAATTATCAAAGTGGCCCAAATTGTAAAATATTTAAACTTTAGGTCCAATTTTATTTTAATAGGTGGATCATCATGTAAGAATTTAGCCCACGGAGCCCATTTAATTCCTTTGGACGAATTCCCATTAAAAGTCCACCCTTAGAATTATTTTGTTTTTTTATTTGATGAGTTGTCATGTTAGTTAGTCCATTAGGGTTAGGAAAACTTATTTTGGGGGCCTATAAGTAGCATGGTTTTCCACCCATATACACACACAATTGATTTCTATTCTTTTTTAGTTAATAATAATTCTCTTTGAGTTTTTTTTCAAGAATTGCTCTTGAGTTTCTTTTAGAAGTTGTTTTAAACAATCTTTCAGGTTGTGGGAATCATCTTCAATCTTTTTCTTGCCAAGATCTTTTTCTTGGAGAGGAAATTAGAGCCATTGAAAGGAGTTGTGGATTCTTAAAGTGTCCAAGGCTTCTTAGGACGTCATCTTCTCTTTTCTATCCTTAATTTATCGTTTCATGCTTATTTAAGTTAGTTCTTGTTGTTTTGGCCTACTGATTTTATTGATTTTCATTCTAGCTTAAAGTTGCTTCAAGAAAAATGTTCTCCTATCTTATTCCACCAAGAAACACATCAAAATTAAGAGTTTTAATCTTTTCTTGTTGTTTCAAAAATTCTTACACAAAATAGTTTGCTTTTATCTTTAAAATTACGTCTAACAAATCTGTTTTTGTTTTGTAATTCTAGATCTGGCTGGGGCATTTTCTTGAGGTCAAAGGACGATTTCTTTCCATCCAAAAAACCCTAATTTGTTTTGTTTTGGACTCTCTACCATTTGATTCATCTTTCTTTTATTTTAATTTCATTTTATTCTCCTTTGTGACAACTAATATGTTTTCACTGTTTCTCTTTTTAATTTACATCGTTTAGAAATCTAGGATATATCCGTGACTTTGAAAAAAATTACGATCTGCTTTCGCATTCATCCATCTCATTCCTTATCAGATAGCCATCAAACTTTGTAACAATTCATTCCAAAATTCGGCTAAGACAATTTAGCACAAGACTTAGACACTTGACTCTCACGCATAAACAATATAAACATAAGGCAACACTTACACACACTCACGCACATATAACATACCTTTAGACAAATGACTCAAAGCATGAAAACTATCTTAGCATCTTAGAAATAAAGACATACGAACACATACATAATAAAACTGTGGGTGAAATAAAATTAATAATAATCTGTCACATGCATATCAAAGCTGCAAACATGAGAATATCAAACAAAACACTCGTTTGATGAATTCCATTTAAACTTCGGGCCCCTCACACTTAGGCCAATTTTGATTCCTTTGATTTGAACAACATGATGTGATCGAAATCACATCATACCCTCCCTCTTGAGAATGATTTGTCCTCAAATTCGGCCATTTACTCGAGAAGAATCTTTCACGGTCATGACATTCTTTGGTCACGAGCTTGAGAACATCACTTCCAAAAACTTGAGGGTCAAACATAGTTTGAAAAGAAAGAAAGTTAATTTCAAATCCTCCTTCTTTAGAAGGGCATGAATTCACATTGTCACCTACACATGAGCGAAACAACTCAAAGACATTGTGAATTATAAGCACAAAATAATTTTTCGGAACTCTTTCCAAAGTTTTAACAAACAACCTTGTAACACCCCAAATCCGGCCTAGACGATATGACCGGATCTAGCATGTCACATAGAAGGGTTGTTTAAAAATTGCGCATTCGTTAAAAAGTTCGTATTCTTTTTGAAACTCCGAGTTTTGTTGATTGTGGAATTCAGATTTGCTTTTATGGTTTTCTTGTAAAAACATTATTATTATTTCCGAAAAAAATTTTTATAACAGAAATCAGATTCAGTGAATTACGGAAATGTGATATTTTGAAAACAGTTATTGTCGTTTTAAGAAAATCCAGAGTTTAATCATTTATAGTTCGAATATATCTGAAATGAAAGTTTAAAAGAAAGATAAAATCCAATGGCCTTATTACATGATATTAAACCCAAATTAAAATAATCTTAAAATGAAGCAAAACTGAAATTTACTAAAGTTTGTGAGAAGTACTCCGATGTATGGCCACCACAGAGTCCTCCGCAGCTCCAAATCCTCTAACACTGGGGATCACCTGCAAGGTTAAAGCAGAGGGGTGAGTTACGAGAACTCAGTGTGTAATCCCCTAATCTGTCATTAACTGGGCCCGAGCCCATATGGAAGCAGTCTGGGCCGAGGCCCTATTCGGTGACAATCTGGGCCTTAGCCCTATAAACATGATAATGCAAGCAGAGAATGCAGCCCACCCCAATCCAACCAAACACACCCCTGTACCAACCCTACACACCTGTGGGGACCAAGTCAACCCACCCAGCCCTACACACCAATATGGCAGACAAGCTGCTAATCACAGAATTTGTGGCCAAGCCACCAGAATAACAGAATATACGTGGCATGGCCACGACAGAGAATGTGGTAGAGCCACCAGAGTACACTTCCTCCGATCATCAAACCCAACCCATGCAACATATTATAAATGCAATGCATCATATGTACAAAAGTTTAAATAAAGCATATACATGATAACCAACCATAATCAAGGGTATAACGGTCACTTACACTCCAGGGGTATTTCGGTAATTTACCCTCCAGGGGTATTTCGGTAATTTTATCAATTAACGGCCTTTTCGAAGGCCTAATGTCACCTTGAGCGACACAGGACCCTTTTTGGTCTCTACGAAACTATAGGGCCTGAAATCTATTTCAGGCCCAAACGGGCCCACACACTCGTGTGGCCCATTTCGCATGGTTTCGGCCTCAGGTTTTCAGATTTCGCAACCGCACTTATCCTTTGACAGTTTTCCATCAATTTCACCCATGTGGGCCGGATAGCCCATTGGGCCCATTTGGCCCGTTTCGGCTCGATTTGGCCCGTTACAGCCTCAATTTTGCGAGAGTGCTCGCGACACCCTATATGGCTTACCGCCCTCATTCGTGTTTCGATTTACCACTACGAGCGCTTGCACGCTCGAGTGGTCACAGTTGCCAGTTTTCTGGCTTTTCGGCTTTCGGTCGAGTCACAGAACATTGGAAGCATTCATCCAGAGGGGTGTGAAATTACACACCTGGTTTAGATGGCCGAGAGAACCACTCCTCGCCCCCCAAAACGTGATCTCCCTTACAAAGTTCCAAGATTCGGCCTTGCTTCCTGGCTACCTCCACACGTTCCTACAAGAGAGTAATTGATGCACCCAAGTGGTTAGCATCCAAGCAACATTCAGCCCTCCTACGGGAAACAAGGAGACCGAAGCTAACCCTCCAGAAAAAGGTCACATAAATACCTTAACACCAAAATAAAGAGGTAATCGAAAAACTTCACCTTTACCCAAGACCAAAGTTGACAGCCTATGCCCGTTGTTTGCCAAAGAAATTCAGTCTACACCCTAGGAAGAAGTTCAGCTTAGGCTAAGTAGAGAGGGAAGAAGGATAAAGACCGTGAAAATATAGCATCCGGTCTAAGAAACAAAGATAATGCCGAAGGAAAAAGAAAGAATATGAAAATAGAGACTTACCAATTAAAGAATACAAGATGAAGAATGGGTGTTGAAGAGATTCGGCTACTGGAAGAAAAGAGGTCAGAAAGGAATTTGGATATAGGTGTTTGGGCGACAACAAATGAAAAGAAAGTGTTTGAAATAAAAGAAATGAGAAGAAGTGAATAGAAAGGTTGAGGTTTCGGCAAAGAAAATTGCAACAAGAAGACCCGAAATGCTTTAGCCAAAAATGCAAAAAGGTAAAAATTTCTCTCAAAAGAACACTTAGAAAAACGGCACTCTCCCTCACTCAATGACCGAATATGCTACCTAGTCCCCTCCTCAACCGAAATTCTCATCCCCCACACACTCCACATTAGGCCAAACACTTCCACACTCCCCTATCCCCTGATTCTCTCCTCTTTTTGCTCCACCATTCACTTTCCACCTCCCATTCAAACCGATTTGACTGAGTCTCCTTCCCCCCTTGCAGAGTTCTGACTGAACTCTACTTCTTCCATCCAGCTAACAGAAAAATAAAACCTTTGACTTGACACAAGTGGGATTGGAAGCCCTTCCCTTCAAGCTCTCTCACTAACGCCACAACCCCCTAGCCATATGCTCCCTTGTGTTAGCAAAACACAAACAAATTTCCTTAAGTCTTGCATCCAACAGTTCTCTCCCCTACAGAGCCCAAAAACTAAAATTTTCCCAAGGTTCAGGTTCAAAGTCGGGACTTCTTGGAAGCCCCCTAACCTTCCAAAATCACTCACCTAATAGGTCCAACTCACAAAAGTGCCGTTCTCTTGTTCCCAAAAATTTTAAACGCTCCCACGCCCAAGGCCCAATGTGTAACATCCTGAAAAGGGCCTATGCATTTTTGGTTTAATTGTACGAAATGACATATCTTATGTGTTATGAATATATTTTGAACACTTTTGGAAACCTGGAAATTTTAAGTTTAAAAGAGGAAAGTGAACATTTTTAGAACCTTGGAAATGTAAGGAAATGTCTTGTAAGGAAATGTCATGGAAATGTAAGGAAATGTCAAGTTTACAGAGCCGATCGAAAATTTTTGGAAACTTAGAAATGACCTAGAAATGACGAGTTTTAAGGTTTAAAAGGGGAAATTAAGGCAAGGTGGCCTTAAAAGAAAAAGTTTGTGAAATTTGACACACAAACAGGCTTGGAAAAGTGGTCTGAAGATGCTACTTAGGGCCTATGGAAATGGCGCCATATGCAAGAGGAATGGGCCTGAGTTCGAGTCACTTGGGAAGCAAATAAAGGAGGTTTTATTTTTACTTCCAGAAGACTGAGGTGCACGGCACATGGCTATAAATTAGGAGCTTTTATTATTTTATAAATAGTGGATAAATAAGGGATTTATTTATCATTATTTTCAAGAGATAATTGTTGGATTAAATTCTTTTAATTTGAATAAAGAGATAAAGAGGAAAATAAGGGAGAAGTGATGGCCAAGTAAGGGTAAGATCTCATTCGGTTTCATCCTTTTTTCTTAAGATTTGCCGAAATCTAGGACTAACCCCATTAATATCTTGTTGCCGAAACTTTGAAGAGATCTTTCGGGATTTACTAAGTGTCGACTACAAGGAAGGAGAAGTTCTTTTCTCGAAGGTACACCATAGGCCACGTGTTCCTAGTTATTCGGTGAGTTTGGGATTTAAAATCCACAAGGTAAGTTTAAGTATACTAATCCTACTAGGATTTGGATTTATGGTAGAATGGCTTTTTATTAAAGTAGTAGGTGATTAATCAAATGTAGGGATTAAGGATCCAAGCATTAGATCAAGCTTTTCGGGATCTCAAGGAAATTTTAAGCGAATCAGTGTGTACCCCACACTAATTCTTAATATGTTTTATGGTTGTGTTTAATTAAAATATGTGATATTAAGAATATGAAAGTGGCTAAGGTACCATGTTATGGTACAAAGTACTCAGGTACGTTTCCTACTTCCACTAGGATCATGAAATATGTTATTTATAACATGTGAAAATTTATAAGAATGTGAATTTAAGTATGATATGCATGATATGAATAATATGGGTCATTCGGGATATATGAAAAAGGGGAAGTGAATGTGATGACTACGGTCTCACTATCTGAATGTGGTGACTTCGGTCACATTATCTGAATGTGGTAACTTCGGTTACATTATTTGAATGTGGTGTCTCATGACACAATTATCTGGTGGCTAAGCCACAAATTTTATATGTAACACCCCAAACTCGGACAAGACACCACGACCGAGTCTGGTAGGTTACGGGGAAAAACGTTTTTGAGTGATCAGATTTTTTTTCGTTTAAAAGCGGGGTGAAAACATAGTGATTTTGAGGAAAATTTGAGTAGGCTTGTTTGATTAGATTTTGAAAACTTATCCAAAGTATATAGTTAAAACGAGTTGGTTTCATTTAGTAATTCCATTAGTTTCCTGGGGCTATTCTGAAACATTTTTGACTTAGTAGAATATCAAGTTTGGTTTGAAAATCATTTGAGTGTACTCTATAGCAAAGCATAGTGAGATCCCCGATGGTATAGTTTAAAAACACATTACGATATAATTTTGAAAACGTTGTCTTTCCAAGTTTTAGTAAAATTTCATGCCAAATTATTTGTTAAGCAGGTTGAGAATCTGATTAAAACATACCCATCATAAAACATAATTTAAAGGCCTTTTACAAATCCAAATTAAATCTCAAATAAAAATAAATAAGCTGAAGTACCCAAAGTGAATAGTCTGAGCAAAACTTTTATTAAAGCATGGCATGTGCACCCCGAGTCCACCCCGGCTCCATGTCCGCATCTACGGGTCACCTGAAATGTCAGAGGAGAGGGTGAGTCGAATGACTCAGTGCATAAATCCCGCTCCCGATGAAACAACATGCTAACACACATCATACATAGCAACATAATTAATGCAACCCGATCCTAACCATCCGTATCTCCTTTTTCTACCCCGTGTGGTACCAAACCACTGGTGGTGCCAAACCACTGGTGACATATAGTCACAATGTGTTACCAAAACACTGGTGTCCCAAAGACACAATATCCATCAATGTGGTGCCAAACCACTGGTGTCCCAAAGACACGTTTGTGCTACCAAAGCACCGTGGTGACCAAAGTCACAAATCCAATGATGGGGCCAACCCATCGTGTGATACCCAATCACTAGCGACGATCCCATATCTCATGTGGGGCCAACCCACGGTGGTGTTAACCACGGGGACGAGTCGCAATGAGGTGCCCAACCTCCGGTGTCCCAAAGACACAAATGTGCTACCAAAGCACCGTGACCGTAGTCACAATAATCGAATGATGGGGCCAACCCATCGTGTGATACCCAATCACTAGCGAGACGATCCCATATCTCAAAGTGGGGCCAACCCACGGTGGTGTTAACCACGTGGACGAGTCGCAATGAGGTGCCCAACCTCTGGTGTCCCAAAGACACAAATGTGCTACCAAAGCACCGGTGCTCACGTCGACACAAAATATCACCGCTCCTCCACTCATATCACCCATCAACATACCAACTCATGAGATCATGCATATCATACAAGTCATGCATATCATGCCAACATGTCTAGTATTACATCTCATAGCATACATAACATAGATCATAATACCCAAGGTATCCATATTAGAACCGATAATAAATTAGACTTACCCGATACGTACACATACCCGCTTGGGTATCCAATTATCCGTCATCTTCGGTATAGTTTTTAACGAGCAAAGCAGGTTTACTAATAACATTACTAGGTATCGGCGTGTTAGTTTACACACTGTAATACGAGTCTAGAAATCGACAAAAGCGATCTAAGTCCCTTGATTAACTGGCTCCTATAATCGGCCAACATAGGGGGGTTAGTACACAAAAACCATTCGGCCAAAGGCTTTATACCAAGAGAAGTCATCTCAAACCCTTACCTTCACTTCTTAACTTGGTTTCCAACCAACCCCGAACCACAATGGTCCTTCTAAGACGATCGGCCACCACCCCTTACTAATAAATTGACAGAAGAAAACGGCTCCTCTTGCTTGCTTCCACAATCCAATGAACCTATAACGAAGAGAATAGAAACACGAGATTGACACCTAATTATTCGGCCAAGAAGAACCACTAGGAGAAGGAAAAGATTCGGGTAACACCTTAACAAAGAGGGGAAAGAAGTTTCGGCTTCACACCAAGGAAGAGAACTCAAGAGAAAAGTGGGGAAACAAGGGGTTGATATTCGGCTAACTAACAAAAAGGAACAAAGAAAAGAAAAGTGCTTTCGGTTTGAAAGAAGAAGCAATGGAGAAAGGTATTTTGGAGAATGGGGTTTCGGCTATCAAGGTTTCAAAACAAAGAAAAGAGTATGGAGAGAAGAGAGTTATAATTTCGGCTTACTCCAATGAAGAAGGAAGAAGATGTGGAAGGGACATTCGGCCACAAGCTCAAAATAAAAAAACAAAGCAACTTTTCGGCAACTAAAGGGGTTTGATGTTTTCGGTTTCAAGAAGTGAAGAAGATGAGAGAAATTCTTTAGAAAGAATCGGCTAACAAATGACCAAAGAAGAGACTTTTTGCTTGATATTCCAAAGACCGAAAATGCACCCAAAATGCCCAAAAATGCAAAAATGCATTTCGGCTAGCACCTCTCCACACTAAGCCGTCCACTTCCCCCACTCCACACTCCTTCAAATTCGGCCAAAATCCCCCCAATAGCTCCCAACCACACATTCAAACAAGCATGACCAAGTCTTCCTCCTACAATTACTCTCCACCTAACATTTGAACGGTTTGACCAAGTCCATGGTAGAATTCGAATTGCCTTCTACCTCTCCCTCCATGCCGTCCAAAATGAGAGCCAAAATGGGGAATCTGCAGCTCGAACACTGGACCTCCACCACAAGTAGATGACGCCACACCAAGCTCCCCATGTAGCGCATGCTTTGCCACTAAGCTAGCTCCTTATTTGTGCTATGAAATTCCAAAAATAAAATAAAAACCCCAGCTTCCTCAGCTCCTCTCCCATAAAGCCTAAAAACAAAATTTTTCCTACCTACTCAGGCACACTCCTAGCCTACAATTAAGCCCCGACACTACACAAACAGCAACACAACACACTAAACACATGCAAAACATGCCACAACAAAATAGCCCCCTAACCCGGGATATTACATTATATGGGCGATGAGCACGTCGACTGCAGCGACTGCCTTCGAAGGTGTGTAGCGGATGGAGGGTTGACTTAGTAGTCCCCACGGTGTGACTGGCAGCTACGGG
Organism: Gossypium sturtianum; assembly: GCA_025698515.1. Classification (NCBI taxonomy): domain Eukaryota; kingdom Viridiplantae; phylum Streptophyta; class Magnoliopsida; order Malvales; family Malvaceae; genus Gossypium; species Gossypium sturtianum. The sequence continues at coordinate 65,432,616 of CM046944.1, read as the reverse complement.
GGTGTGTAGCGGATGGACAACTAGGTTTGGGTTTGGGAATGCATCATAACCTGTATTCTATGTTTTGAATGTGTAATATGTGATATGTCTGATTCTATTATGATTTAGTGTCGTGTACACATTGAGTCTGTTGACTCACCCCGTTGGGGAACATTTTTCGGTGATGAATGTGTGATGGACCGGGACGGCGAGAACTTGTGGTGGCCATGCTCAACATGAAGTTTATATTTTTGAGGACTCTTGAATTTATTTTAGTACTTTAAATTATTTTGGGAATTATTTGATGTAATAAGGCCATAAGGCCATAGTTGAATTACTTTACACTTATTTTTATTTATTATGATTATGAATTTTATCTATTAAAATTTAATTAAAATTTCTTTTAAACTAAACCCTAAATATTTTGTCACTTAAGATAAAAGGGATTTCAATATAAAACGAACTTTTATTTTCAACACAAGCCCAACCCAAAACAATATTTTTCTTAAAATCACACAAGTTTTCCTAAGAACAAAAGAATTTTGAACCAGTTTACTTGAGGAACATACCAGATCCGGTCCAGGCTCGTGGGCTGGGTTTGGGGTGTTTCAGTTTGGTATCAGATCCCAGTTTTAAACTCTTGGCCTGTGGGCTAAGGCCCAAAACGTTTTCAAATCGAGCCCAAATGAGTTTTATGAAAGTATTTTTGAAAATGAGCAGGTTTTCTGGCATGGCACCTAAGTCTCCGACCCGCATTCATGATCCACCAGGTAAGTACCCCTAACCATTTGTGTGATTATGTGGTTTATGTTATGAATTATGGAAGGGTAGAAGAGGAATGGAGTGTAGAATATAATGATAGGAACTTGAACCCTAGGACTAGTTTACTCAAACACAAACACATAAGACTTAATTCCATTAAACAAACCTATGACTAAGACGCCGAGTTAGGGTGTGGTAACCATTGTGCGCATGTCTAGGATTGGATCCGGAAGAGCACAGGTACTTAAGCGATCCTAGTGACTCACCTCCTCTTCATTTGGAATCCTGCACAGTGCGTAGCTTCTGGTTCACCCTAACCAAGAGGACTCGGTCATAGGCTAAACACAATGACTAAAACCCGAAAGGGAACTAGCCGTGTTTTTATAAACCCTAGTTTTAAAACTCTTAAAATTACCTTTTTAATTTGTGAGAACTATTTTTACAAAATTCTTTGAAAAATTTTTGATTTATAAAATTACAAAAATACCCCTAGTGGTAAATTACAAAAATACCTTTGGTTTATGAAATTCCCAAAATACCCATAGTTCTTATCAAAATTTTCATTACTTTATAAAATGTCCAAAACCCTAATTTGCAAATTATCAAAAATACCTTGATTTGGAGAAAAATTACGAAATTGCCCTTAACTCACAAAATTACCAAAATGACCACGATTTTCAAAATTTTTGCAACATCACCGCTTTGGAAAGTAAAATTCTCAAAAAGAACCCTCAAAGTTTTGCAAATTTTGAAATATCCCTGATTTATTAAACTTTACAAATTTACCTGGTTAATTACCAAAATACCCCTGAGTTCCAAAATTACCGAAATACCTTCGAATTTTAAAATTTTTCAAAATACCCCCGGGATTTCAAAATTACCAAAATACCCTTATTGACAAAATACCAAGGAACCTTATTTTGACAAATTACGAAAATACCCCTGTAGGACACATTACGAAAATACCCATGGGTAGTGGAAAAACAACAACAATGAAAACTACAACATTTCTCTGAATGAACGAAAGTTCATAATTGGTTGATGAATGTGAACGTGACTTTCTGAATAGTGAATTTGAGTTGAGAACATTGTTTGATCGAAAGAACCACTTTTAAACATCTCTTTTCATAAAACTGTTACATGGTAAATAAGTGGAACAAAAAAATTTACGATGCATAAAACTCTTTAATCGGATTAAATCGCGACGTTAGAAATGAGTTCTAAGGGACGTGAACTTAGAGATTGTGCCTAGAAAGTATGATGGTTCTATTAAGATCGAGTGCGCAATGAGCGTAAGCATAGTGCGGTGAGAAGGATTGCACGATCATTAGTAAGTAATTTCGAGGACGAAATTATTTTTAAGGAGGGTAGAACTGTAACATCCTAAAAGGGCCTATGCATTTTTGGTTTAATTATGCGAAAATGACATATCTTATGTGTTATGAATATATTTTGAACACTTTTGGAAACCTGGAAATGTTAAGTTTAAAAGAGGAAAGTGAACATTTTTAGAACCTTGGAAATGTAAGGAAATGTCTTGTAAGGAAATGTCATGGAAATGTAAGGAAATGTCAAGTTTACAGAGCCGATCGAAAATTTTTGGAAACTTAGAAATGACCTAGAAATGACGAGTTTTAAGGTTTACAAGGGGAAATTAAGGCAAGGTGGCCTTAAAAGAAAAAGTTTGTGAAATTTGACACACAAACAGGCTTGGAAAAGTGGTCTGAATATGCCACTTATGGCCTATGGAAATGGCGCCATATGCAAGAGGAATGGGCCTGAGTTCGAGTCACTTGGGAAGCAAATAAAGGAGGTTTTATTTTTGGTTCCAGAAGACTGAGGTGGACGGCACATGGCTATAAATTAGGAGCTTTTATTATTTTATAAATAGTGGATAAATAAGGGATTTATTTATCATTATTTTCAAGAGATAATTGTTGGATTAAATTCTTTTAATTTGAATAAAGAGATAAAGAGGAAAATAAGGGAGAAGTGATGGCCAAGTAAGGGTAAGATCTCATTCGGTTTCATCCTTTTTTCTTAAGATTTGCCGAAATCTAGGACTAACCCCATTAATATCTTGTTGCCGAAACTTTGAAGAGATCTTTCGGGATTTACTAAGTGTCGACTACAAGGAAGGAGAAGTTCTTTTCCCGAAGGTACACTATAGGCCACGTGTTCCCTAGTTATTCGGTGAGTTTCGGGATTTAAAATCCACAAGGTAAGTTTAAGTATACTAATCCTACTAGGATTTGGATTTATGGCCGAATGGCTTTTTATTAAAGTAGTAGGTGATTAATCAAATGTAGGGATTAAGGATCCAAGCATTAGATCAAGCTTTTCGGGATCTCAAGGAAATTTTAAGCGAATCGGTGTGTACCCCACACTAATTCTTAATATGTTTTATGGTGTGTTTAATTAAAATATGTGATATTAAGAATATGAAAGTGGCTAAGGTACCATGTTATGGTACAAAGTACTCAGGTACGTTTCCTACATCCACTAGGATCATGAAATATGTTATTTATAACATGTGAAAATTTATAAGAATGTGAATTTAAGTATGATATGCATGATATGAATAATATGGGTCATTCGGGATATATGAAAAGGGGAAGTGAATGTGATGACTACGGTCTCACTATCCGAATGTGGTGACTTGGTCACATTATCTCGAATGTGGTAACCGGTTACATTATCGAATGTGGTGTCTCATGACACAATTATCTCAGTGGCTATGCCACAAATTTTATATGGGCGATGAGTACGTCGACTCAGCCGATCGCCTTCGAAAGTGTGTAGCGGATGGAGGGTTGACTTAGTAGTCCCCACGGTGTGTGGCGGCAGTGCGGGGTGTGTAGCGGATGGACAACTAGGTTTGGGTTTGGGAATGCATTATAACTTTGTATTCTATGTTTTGAATGTGTAATATGTGATATGCCTGATTCTATTATGATTTAGTGTCGTGCACACATTGAGTCTGTTGACTCACCCCGTTGGGGAACATTTTTCAGGTGATGAACAGTGATGGACCGGGACGGTAGAACTTGTGGTGGCCATGCTCAACATGAAGTTTATATTTTTGAGGACTCTTGAATTTATTTTAGTACTTTGAATTATTTTGGGAATTATTTGATGTAAGAAGGCCATAAGGCCATAGTTGAATTACTTTACACTTATTTTTATTTATTATGATTATGAATTTTATCTATTAAAATTTAATTAAAATTTCTTTTAAACTAAACCCTAAATATTTTGTCACTTAAGATAAAAGGGATTTCAATATAAAACGAACCTGTTTTCAACACAAGCCCAACCCAAAACAATATTTTTCTTAAAATCACACAAGTTTTCCTAAGAACAAAAGAATTTTGAACCAGTTTACTTGAGGAACATACCAGATCCGGTCCAGGCTCGTGGGCCGGGTTTGGGGTGTTTCACAATGGGCCCAATTCTACTAGGCCCGAATTTGGGGCGTTACAAAGCTAACCTCGATATCAAAGATATAAGATTGGCTTACCTTTCCAGAATGAAACAAAAGTTTCATCATTTGTGACAAAAAAGAATCATAGTGCATTCGAAAGTTATAATCATGCAAAACAAAATTCCATTGCTCGAATTTCTTGAACAATAATATAAAATCACAATATTTGAAATCAAAAGTTTGGTTTTGCATTACCATCTTGCCACAGATCAACAATTTTATTTTTGATATCAGAGCTGGAACATTGAACCTTTGAAAATAATTTATTAAAGCATGCAACATAAAAAGCCAAGGCTCAAAATTCTTTAACAATGGCTTAAGACAACAAGCTCTGAGTTTAAACACACGATTTTGATCACTTGTTCCAAAATGTTCCAAAATGCAACACGGGTTTGTCGCTCAAAAACAATTCATCCATGCTAATCGAGGAACAATTAGTGATATGCATTTTCAAACAACCAAACCTCTCAAATTTCATTCAAATAGGCATGAGTTTACAAGAAAATTTCGCACAAAGATTTAAAGAATTCACATATCCATCATAATCAAACAAATAAGCATTCTATGTGAATTTTATTTATCATTTAAAACAATCAAATTTTGAATACAACTAGTTGGACCAAAGACATCAATGGCCATATCATCTTGCAGTGTAATGTCACTTGAATCAACATGGAACAAATCATGAGGAAAATGTTTTAAAGCATTATTCAAAACACACTTATCAATACTATTCAGAGAATAACGACAATTAGGATCATGGTAAAGTGATCTTTTGAGAACAACATCATTGGCATACTTATCATCGCCATCTAATGAATACAATCTTGGTTTAATCTCAAAGAGCTCCTTACCTTGCTTACCTTTCGAAACTTGTGGAATAGTTTTGTTCAACAATTTACCTTTTTCGATCAACTGAAATCATCTTTGGTCGGGAAGTAATGAAGTTGGAACTCATTCATTTGACCTTTAGAGACCTAAAATGAAGAAAAGTCACCAGGCAAACTCATATGTGGGTTAGTCAAAACACTCCTCACTTGTGATTGAACAATTTCTTGCTCACTTTCTTTTTCAACAACATCACTCGTATCACTCACACTTTCATCACTATCACTTTCTTTTTCTTCACACTCTCATTTTATTTCAACTTCTCTTCTCACAACCTCTTTTTCTTTTCGATTTCTTTTTCTTTTCTCTAATGCTCTTTTTCTTTTTCAAGTTCAATTTCTTTTCTTCTTCTTTCAAACTCTTTTTATTTTCTCTCATTTTCTCTCATCAACAACTCTTTTTTCTCTATTTCTTTTTTTCCACCGCTCATACTCTTTTATTTTCAAAATCTCACTTTATTTTATCCTCAGTTGATTCTTACATATGAGTTTGGAGTTTGAAGGATCCACATCGATAATTTTCTTTTGGAACCGAAAAGTATGATCATCATGTACGGCGCATCCATCTTTCCTTACTTGTGAATCCAGAGAAGAATACTTTGGCCCACGCGAAGTAACACTTGCAGATTTAATTAGTGTACCTTTACTTTTATTACATTGGGAAGCTTCAAAATTGGGATCCATTTTATTCCAGCTTGAATTCCACGATGAATAGGAATCAAGATGTGGCTCTCTTTGAAAGGAATCAATTGATGATTGGCTCCATGGTGATCTTCCGTCTTTATGATTGAATATTTCTTATACTCGTTCAACTTTCGATCGTGTAACTCTTCGCATCACTTTCATCAAATATTGAATTTCAAAATATGAAATTTATTTTTGAGACAAAATTTATTTTCTACGAAAACAAAATGATTAGTAACAAAAAGGAAATCCTCACCATAACTGTAACACTCCTAACCCTAATCTGTCACTAGAATAGGGTTACGAATCATTACCATAAAATCATAACATAAACACATACATTCCCAATTATTTTATCAAACATATCAAAGTATAATTGTACACATGTATATCGTCCCTTAATCGAGCCTTCGAGGCTCTAGAAACACTTTAGAAATAGTTCAGGACTAAATCAAAAACATTTGAAACATTGAGGAAAAAGTTAGAAAAACTTAAACTGCAGGGGTCATATGGCCGTGTGGCCAGGCTGTGTGACTCACACGGCTGGGACACACGCCCGTGTAACATTCGAAATAGGGACACACGGTCGTGTCCCAGCCCGTGTCTGTGCCTGTGTAACTCTTTAACTTGGGTCACACGGCCAAGCCACACACCCGTGTGTTAGGCCATGCAACTCTCGAAATGCAACCTTTAAATCCTATAGGGGACACATGGCTATGTCGCATGGCCGTGTGTCACACACGGCTGAGACACATGCCCGTGTCTTAAGTCGTGTGGACAAGAAATAGGCAAATTCAAACCATTTATTTCACCCATTCAATGCATGAATTTCCAAGCCATTTGCACTTTTGACCAAAGCATCAAAACATACCAAAACATGCATATTAAGACCAATTCAATAGGTCATTTATCCATACAACCAATATTCCAAAAGGCATCTCAAACATAAATCATCAATTCAACCTAAACATGTGCACTTTTACCATTTATCAACTAATTTGTTTCCATGCGAAAACATATCACAATTGTTACATATCAACCATACCATATTAGATTCATGCCATATCAAAATAACCTTACCATTTGGACCATTCCTCACATGCATCATAACCACCTAAATGACACAAACCAACCATTTCCAAATGGTACCAAACAACCGACATTTATATACCATATTTACATCATACATATCTAGTTAAAAAACATTCCAAAGTAAACCTTATCTTGACCATGTTGAGGTCAATTCATCACCTATCACTTAGGCCATTTAAACATGCATTATCACATTATCAAAATACACACATCAACAAGGCATCAAAAGTACCAAGTTTACATCAACCAAAATGACATATACATGCCAAACTGACCAATTACCATAAACCACAAGTCTACCTATACATGCCATTATAACCTTGATTAAAATATCAAAATATACCGACATAATCTCTGGATAGTGTGATAGATCTCTGACAAGCTTCCAAATCGATTGAGCTTCTGATAATCTATAAGGTAAAGAAAAATAACTACAAAGTAATGTATGCTTTGTAAGCTCGTATAAACTTTAAACATAACATTCCATTTTAATAATGAACTTTATAGGTTAAATATAAACCTATACCAATGCCTCAAGATTTATCAAACCATAATCATCAAATCGCAATGGAATTAGTCTATCAACACTACATATGCTTATCATTCCTAGCATAGTAGGATTTCATAAGACTTTGAACCCTTCTATTTACTTACTTTCCAGTGCATTTACTTACTTTAGCTTAAATAACAACATCAATTCATTAATAGCATATTTTTTCATGAGCTAGGTATATTCATCCATATCATATGTAAACTTCTCACATACAAGTACATCTTTCAACTCATCATTCCTTTTTATTTCATCATATTTCATTTCAACTATGAACTTACCATTTTCATTACATTTTCATACCCATTTCACATGCATAACACACAAGATATAAGCATAACATCAACCATGACCACAAGCTAGTGCATTTAAACATAGCTCTTTTTGAATTAACTACATGATAAACCATTTCATAAGAAATTACATACTTTGATTTATACCACCTTTTAATGAATATAAACACATTATTAATTAAACACTTACTATTTCAATGTATTTCATTAAGAGTAAGCATGATATAATCCAATCATAATCTTAGCACAAGCCTAAGCATCATCCACAACTCATGTTAGAGCATCAACTCATAAATCACTTGAAATAACATAAGGTAAGTCATATACATGAACAACATTATTTGAAATATTCAATTTCATAAGCGTAAACATACTTTCATTGAACATTACCTTTTCATAAATTCATGACATGAGTCATTTGAATACTTACCGATCCTTCCCTTTTTATGCCTATTGAACCACTTAGAATAAAATCAGATACACGGGAAAGCTCACACAAAGTTTGCTAAACATATAATTGTAGTTCATACGAGCTGTAAAATGGGTTTGCTCACACAAGCTAACGGTCAAAATGAAAGCTACACGATGCCGCTCACACAAGCTGTTGAATATCCGCAACTAATGTCGGACCTCAGCCATCGGTAGGACATTCAAGACCAGCACCCGTGTAACATCCTAGAATTAGGGGTTCTACATTTTATGTTTTTCTGTGTGTTTGGCTTGTTCTTCTTGTCTTTTGGATTTGTTTGGGGGTCCTGGGGAGGCTCGGGGTCAAGCCAGAGCCTTGGTGAAATTTTGCTTTTTGGGCACTTTAGGGGGGGAGAGCTGGTTGAAGCAGGCCTTAAGAATATTTGCTTGTAATTGTTTAAACAAAAAGGAGTATGGTGTGGTGGCAAGGTGACGCCACTTAAGGAGCAAGGGAGTGGCGTCACAAGGGAGCAGTAGGAGGGAAGGAGCTCGAGCTTCATCAGCAGCAAGTGAGAGCTTTATTATTTTTTTTTCTGCTCAAGGTAGTGAAGTGTTAGCATTCAGTTTGGACTCTTCAAAGGAGGGTGTTGACTGGGTCAAAGCATTTGAATGGAGGGTGTGGAGGAGTTTGTGGAAGAAGACTTGGTCTACTAATTCAAAATGAGTGGAGGGGAGTGAAAATATGAGCAAAACAGGGGATTTAGAGTTGGTGGAGGTGTTGGCCGAATGTGGGGAGCTTGTGGGGGGGAATTTCGGTTTAGTGCTAGGATAGGTGAGTGTGCCGAAAATTCCATAGGTCTTAGGCTATTTTTTCATTTCATTTTAGCACATTCCGTCATTAAGGGGGGTGAGTGCCGATTTTTGCAAGTGTCATTGAGTTCTCTCTTTTCTCTCTTTCGGTTTCCCTATTTCTCTGTGCTGAAACTGTCAGTTTTTCAATTCATCTCTTTTTCTCTTTTGACTCTAGCCGAAAGTGGGGTGACCATTCGGGCATTTCTTCCTCTTTTCCTTTTCTTTCTACTTCTTCTGTTTCTTTAGCCGAATCCCTTTCATCTCTTAGCCGAATATTTGGTTTCCCTCTATCTCTTCCCTTTTCTTTTCAAAAGCCGAAACCCTCCCTAATCTCATCTCTTCTTTAGCCGAACTCGGGGTGTCTCCTATTATTTTTGCCAGTGTCGAATTTCCTAGGTTTCCATTCGGCTCTTTTGTGGAATCAAAGTAAGACTCTTTTCTTTTTATCTTTGTTATGACCATTCTTCTCACTCTCTTTCTTTCAAAAGAAGCCGAATCTATCCTTGTAAACAACTAAACTGTTTCTTCCATTACTCGCCTCTTGCCCAAATATCGAAACAAGGTGCTAGGAATCTTAGGCATGCAAGAAGTCTATACAACCAGATCCTGTTGGTTAACGTAAGGAGTTTCTTTAGTCTTATACGATTAGTCTCTCTTCCATTTTACTCGGCTTTAATAAAATCTTTTGGTTAGCCAATCAAAGGGTTCTCTTTGAGTATTGATCAAGGTTTTTCATCATGGACATGAGTGCTAGCCGATCCAAGGAGAGTGCGTTTAAGGAGCCTGAAGGTAGTGTACGAGTAGTCGCCAACGCGTCATTCAAATGACGTGCTGTGTCGGCGGTTCGAGACTTTTCGCCAGGTTGTGGTAGGGAGCCGACATTTTCCTGGGAGAGACAAATAGCCATTATCCCTGCTAGTGAGAGCGTCGACGTAGAGAGTTTAGTTTTACGCGTAATCAGGTGTGTAACGCTCACACTTTACTTTAGTAATTTTTGTTAATAAGCGAGTTGGTGAAAGCAAACGCATCGCTTTAGATAGTCGAGATACCCTTGTGGGTAAGGTTGGAGACATCGGGTAAGTTCTGCTATGATGATACTTTCGATTATATGCATGTATGAATTAATTATCTGTTAAACATTGGAAGTATGTTTGCATTCATTTTTAATATGATAAAATGAGCATGGGCTTTGGGATATGAATGAAAGGGAAAGTGTGAATCAGTGACTAATGTCACGGTGGTCTAAGAACCACGGTGGTTTGGAACCACGTATACATATATCAGTGACTTGTCTCGATGGTCTGAGACCACAGTGGGTTGGCCCCACGTATACATATACTTATCAGAGATTATCACGGTGGTCTGAGACCACGGTGGGTTAGCCCCATGATTATATATATTAAGTGACTTTGTCACGAGTGGTCTGGGACTACGGTGGTCTAGAACCACAGTGGCATAATGCCACTGGTGTTTGGATGATTCAGGTGACCTAGAGGATGGAAAACTAGGATGGTTTGGGCTACATTGCATGCATGTGTTATATGCTATATTAAATGGGCTAAGGCCCAATGTGCAACTGTGGGCTTAAGGCCAGATTGCGTTATAAGGGGATTTACACACTGAGTCTCGGTGACTCACCCCTCTGCTTAATTTCGCAGGTGACCCCTAGATCGCGGACTTGGAGCCGAGGCGGACTTGAGGTGGCCATGCAATATGCTTTTCTCGTAAACTTTTGTGCTTATTTTAAACGTACTTTTTAATTCTGGGATTTTACAATGTAATAAGGCCTGTACGACTTTAAATTGGGATTTTCTTTAACACTGCTATTACATATTTCTGAAGTGACAAACACGGAGTTTTTCTAAAATAAAAATATTACAATTATTCTTCTAAAAAGGTGTAACTACAAAGATGACAAGCGAATAAAAGTTTAAGCTAAATAATCTGGAGTTTTCTTAAGAACTCAACATTGTTTTCAACTGTCACGTTTATAGAATCCCCAATTTTGGCTTCGTAAAACAAAATGATTTACAACTTTTAGTTCATGAAAAAGAAAATGGTGAGAAACTCTTGAATGAGATTTAAAATTATTTTCAAGATAGAAACATTATTCAGAAAGTTTTTCCAAGTTAAAGTTTCCATCGAAATTTTATAAACTTCTCTTCCTGTAGCATACCAAATTTGGTCGGAACGTATTGACCGGATTTGGGGTGTTACAATTATGGTATCAGAGCCTAGGTTACAAAACTCGGCAGTGGGATAGGGGTTCAAAAATGTTTTCAAAAGTTGGTTTGGAAAATGGTTTAGAAAATACCTGTTTTCTAGAAGTATGGCACCTGAGTCTCCGGCACCAAATCCGCATGGTAAGTCTTCTGACTATTGGTTGGTTTGTATGAAGTAATTTTATTGTGCTGTGATTGCTAGTGCTAAGAAATTCAACTTTAGAAAATGAGACTCTTAGGTATGCGATTTGCGAAAATCACTTCTAATACTATTTACATAAGCTATCTGTTAACAAACTGTGGAAGATGTACTAATTCATAAAACTTTTAATCAGATTAAGTCGAATTCGTAGTCATGAGCGCTAGAGGACGGAGACGTGGTATGCGAGGTCATGGTAGAGGCCGAGGTGTTGAGGCTGAACCTCAGAATCAGGGCATGGGCCAGAAGGTGAAGTGCCAGCATCACCAATTGCGGAAGCGGGATTTCAGGACCAAACTGGGGGAGACGATGCTGTGTTTCAAGCTATGTTGCGTGTTCTGGAGTGGGTTACTGGAGCAAGCACAGGGTCAGCAGCTCGAAAATCTATTTCTGAGCGACTCCGAGCTAATGGGGCTGAAATGTTTAGGGGCATTTCTGGTGTGGCTCCTAACGTAGCTGAGTATTGGTTGGAAGTGGTTGAGCGGATCATGGACGACCTTGACTGTACCGCGGAGGAAAAGTTAAAAGGAGTTGTGTCTCTTCTTCGAGATGAGGCATACTAGTGGTGGCTCACGGTAAGAGATGGTACATCAGCGGACCGTATTACCTGGGACTTCTTTAAGTCAGTGTTCCAGAGTAAGTATGTTGGAGCAAGCTATATGGACGCTCAGAGGAAGGCATTTTTGAACTTGGTCCAAGGGAATAAGTCGGTGGCTGAATATGAGGCGAAATTCTTACGTTTAAGCCGTTATGCCCGGGGTATTGTTGCAGCAGATCATGAGCGTTGTGTTTGATTTGAGGATGGTTTGAGGGACGAGTTGCGAGTACTGATAGCTCCTCAACGGGAAAGAGAGTTTGCTATTCTGGTTGAGAAGGCTAAGATAGCCGAAGAGGTGAAGCGATCTGAGAGGCAGAATCAAGATAAAGATAAGGGTAGGAATAAAAGTAATTTTGGGTCGTCAAGATCTGCTAGGGGCTTCCAAAAGAGGCCTAGGTTTGATGGGCCGAGTCGAGTTGCGAAGCCTGTTGCTGCTGGTCGGCCTCAGCAATGTGCTAGTTGTGGGAAGTTTCACTTGGGGGAGTGCTGGGCAGGAAGTAATGGATGTTACAGGTGTGGATCAGTAGATCATCGGGTAAGGGATTGTCCACAAGAGCCTAGCAGGTGCGGCGATGGAGTCGAGATATGTCTGATCACGGAAGATGTGGGCAACAACCACCAAGAGGTAGGGGTCCAGCCAGTGGAGAAAATGGTTTCGGTCGAGGACGTGGAGCATCGGGTAGAGGTGCTGGGAATACAGATGCAAGACAGCCTGGATTGGTTTATGCAGCTAGACGCCAAGAGGATGGCGACGCACCAGACGTCATAACCGGTACTTTCCTTATATGTGGTTTGCCCTTTACAGCACTGATTGATATTGAGTCTACGCATTCGTATGTTGCTAGTAATGTGTCTGAAACTTTGAACATAGAATCTGAGGTTGCTTCTAGAGAAATGACTGTGATTAGCTCTTTAGGACAATCTGTAGTGGTGAACAAACTATTTAGGAGTGTGCCTTTAGAAGTTCAAGGGATTGTTTTCCTGGCAGACTTGATGGAATTGCCGTTCGGCGAGTTCGATTTGATTTTAGGCATGGACTGGTTAGTTAGGTATCGAGCAAACTTGGATTGTGCTGTTAAGCGCATGATATTGAAGACTCTAGAGAAGAAGGAGGTGTTGGTGTTAGGTGAGAGAAGAAATTACCTGTCCAATGTGGTGTCTGCATTAAAGGCTGAAAGGATGGTGAGAAAAGGGTGTGAGGCTTTTCTAGCTTTCGTCAGTGTGTTAGAAGCCAAAGAGTTGTCCGTAAGAGATGTTAGAACGGTGAACGAGTTCTTAAATGTTTTTCCAGAAGAACTTCCAGGATTTCCTCCGGATCGCGAGGTGGAGTTCGGCATTGATCTTCTTCCGGGAATAGCTCCGGTGTCCATTACCTCATATAGAATGGCACCGAAGGAATTGGTGGAGCTTAAAGCTCAGATTCAGGAATTGTTGGACCGTGGTTTTATCCGATCGAGTGTGTCTCTGTGGGGGGCACCGGTGTTGTTTGTCAAGAAAAAAGATGGGTCGATGCGGATGTGTATTGACTATAGGCAATTGAACAAGCTGACGATTAAAAACAAGTACCCGTTGCCAAGGATTGACGACCTATTCGATCAGCTGCGAGGCGCTTCTATCTTTTCGAAGATAGACTTGAGGTCAGGTTATCATCAGCTTAAGGTCAAGGAGGCGGATATTCATAAGACTGCTTTTCAAACTCATTATTGTCACTACGAGTTCTTGGTGATGCCGTTTGGGTTGACAAATGCACCAGCTGCATTTATGGATATGATGAACCGGGTATTCCAACCCTACTTGGATAGGTTTATCGTAGTGTTCATAGATGATATCTTGGTATATTCAAGGAAAGAGGAGGAGCACGATTCGCATCTTCGGATTGTTCTACAAATTTTGAGGGAAAAGCAATTGTATGCCAAATTCTGCAAGTGCAAATTTTGATTGAGAGAAGTTACTTTTCTGGGGCATGTTGTGTCTACCAAGGGAATTAGGGTTGATCCCCGAAAGATTAAAGTTGTTTTAGATTGGAAACCACCAAAGTCTGTAGCGGAAATCCAAAGTTTTCTGGGGTTAGCTGGGTACTACAGAAGGTTTGTTGAAGGATTTTCGTTAATAGCTGCACCTTTAACCAAGTTGTTTCGGAAAGGGGTACCGTTTGTCTGGTTAGATAAGCAGCAGGAAAGCTTTGAGAAGTTGAAAAGGATTTTGACGGAGGCACTAGTTTTGATTCAGCCTCAGGTTGGGAAGGAGTTTGTTGTCTACTGTGATGCGTCGCACACAAGGTTAGGATGTGTGTTGATGCAAGAAGGGAAAGTGGTAGCATATGCGTCTCGGCAATTGAGACCTCATGAAGTGAACTATCCCACGCATGATCTGGAGTTAGCTGCGGTAGTGTTTGCTCTAAAGATTTGGAGGCACTATTTCTATGGAGAGAAGTCAGTTATCTATACCGATCATAAAAGTCTGAAGTATCTCCTTACCCAGAAGGAGTTGAATTTAAGGCAGCGGAGGTGGATTGAATTGTTGAAGGACTACGATTGCTCAATTGAGTATCACCCAGGTAAAGCTAACGTAGTGGCGGATGCGTTGAGTCGTAAAGTGATATCTGATTTGAGGGCAATGTTTGCTCATCCCAGTTTGTATGATGATGTGAGCTTGTTAGCTAAACTTCAAGTGAAGCCTTCATGGGTAAGTCAGGTTAAAGAGAAGCAGTTGTCAGATAAATCGTTAAGTTCTAGATTTCAGCAAGTGGAAAGTGGTGAGACAGAAGACTTTAGTTTGAAACAGTGAAGGGGTATTGTGCTTCCGTGGAAAGGCTTGTATGCCGAAGGATTCCGAGTTAAGACAGAAGATTCTGCAAGAAGCACATAGTAGTCCATACGCTATGCATCCTTGTGGGAGTAAAATGTATCGAGATTTGCGGGAACAGTTTTGGTGGCCAGTCTGAAGCAAGAAGTTACTGAGTTCGTGAGTAAGTGCTTGACGTGTTAGCGGTGTGAAGGTGAACATCGATTGCCTTTCGGGTTTGCTACAACCAAAGAAGATTCCACTTTTGAAGTGGGAGAGGATAACTATGGACTTTGTTAGTGGGCTACCTCTTACGCCTACTAGGAAGGATTTGGTGTGGGTGATTGTCGATCGGTTGACGAAGTCTGCTCACTTCATACCGGTTTGTGTTGGTTACTCATTACAGAAGTTGGCCAAGCTGTATGTAGCGGAAATTTGTAAGGTTACATGGGGTACCAGTGTCTATCATATCAGACAGAGACCCCATGTTTACGTCGCGGTTCTAGAAAGCGTTGCATCAAGCGTTGGGTACAAGACTGGATTTCAGCATAGCGTTTCATCAACAGACTGATGGTCAGTCAGAGAGGGTAATCTAGATTCTGGAAGATATGTTGAGAGGCTGTGTTATCGACTTCAGGGGTAGTTGGGAAGATTTTCTACCATTGGCAGAATTGGCGTACAACAATAGCTATCAATCCAGTATCCAGATGGCACCCTACGAAGCGTTGTATGGTTGTAAGTGTCGCACTCCTACCTGCTGGACAGAGTTGGGCGAGCGACAGTTGTTGGGTCCGGAATTAGTTTCAGAAACAGAGGAAAAGGTTAAGTTAATTCAAGATCGGTTGAAGGAAGCTTCCGACAGGTAGAAATCTTATGCGGATCTGAAGCGTAAGGAAATAGAATTTGCAGTGGGTGGTCGGGTTTTTTTGAAAGTCTCACCATGGAAGAAGGTTTTAAGGTTTGGACGAAAGGGCAAGTTGAGCCCCAGGTTTATCGGGCCTTATCGAGTGTTGAAGCGTGTGGGACCAGTAGCTTATCAGCTCGAGTTACCTCCAGAGTTGAGTCGGATACATGATGTATTTCATGTCTCGATGTTAAGGCGCTACCATTCAGATCAATCTCACATAGTGCCGGTGGAAGAAATCGAAGTAAGACCTGATTTGTCTTTTGAGGAAGAACCAGTTCAGATCTTAGATTGAGATGTTAAAGTATTGAGAAGGAAGTTAGTTCCGTTGGTTAAAGTATTATGGCGGAATCATGGTTCAGAGGAAGCCACGTGGGAGCCCGAGGATGTAATTCGACAGCAATACCCTCACCTCGTTTGATCAGGTAAATTTCGAGGCCGAAATTTCGTTAAGGGGGGTAGAACTGTAACATCCTAGAATTAGGGGTTCTACATTTTATGTTTTTCTGTGTGTTTGGCTTGTTCTGCTTGTCTTTTGGATGTGTTTGGGGGTCCTGGGGAGGCTCGGGGTCAAGCCAGAGCCTTGGTGAAATTTTTCTTTTTGGACACTTTAGGGGGGGAGAGCTGGTAGAAGCAGGCCTTAAGAATATTTGCTTGTAATTGTTTGCACAAAAAGGAGTATGGTGTGGTGGCAAGGTGACGCCACTTAAGGAGCAGGGGAGTGGCGTCACAAGGGAGCAGTAGGAGGGAAGGAGCTCGAGCTTTATCAGCAGCAAGTGGGAGCTTTATTTTTTTTGTGCTGAAGGTAGTGAAGTGTTAGCATTCGGTTTAGACTATTCAAAGGAGGGTGTTGACTGGGTCAAAGCATTTGAATGGAGGGTGTGGAGGATTTTTTGGAAGAAGACTTGGTCTACTAATTCAAAATGAGTGGAGGGGAGTGAAAATAGGAGCAAAACAGGGGATTTGGAGTTGGTGGAGGTGTTGGCCGAATGTGGGGAGCTTGAGGAGGGGGAATTTCGGTTTAGTGCTAGGATAGGTGAGTGTGCCAAAAATTCCATAGGTCTTAGGCTATTGTTTCATTTCATTTTAGCACATTCGGTCATTAAGGGGGTGAGTGCCGATTTTTGCAAGTCTCCTTTAGTTCTCTCTTTTCTCTCTTTCGGTTTCCCTATTTCTCTTTACCGAAACTGTCAGTTTTACGATTCATCTCTTTTGCTCTTTTGACTCTTGCCGAAAGTGGTGTGACAATTCGGGCATCTCTTCCTCTTTTCATTTTCTTTCTACTTCTTCTGTTTCTTTAGCCGAATCCCCTTTCATCTCTTAGCCGAATATTTGGTTTCCCTGTATCTCTTCCCCTTTTCTTTTCAAAAGCCGAAACCCTCCCTAATCTCATCTCTTCTTTAGCCGAACTCGGGGTGTCTCCTATTATTTTTGCCAGTCCCGAATTTCCTAGGTTTCCATTCGTCTCTTTTGTGGAATCAAGGTAAGACTCTTTTCTTTTTATCTTTGTTATGACCATTCTTCTCACTCTCTTTCTTTCAAAAATAAGCCGAATCTATCCTTGTAAACAACTAAACCCGTTTCTTCCATTCTGTGCCTCTTGGCCGAATATCAGGAAACAAGGTGCTAGGAATCTTAGGCCACAAGAAGTCTGTACAACCAGATTCTGTTGGTTAAGGTAAGGAGTTTCTTTAGTCTTATACGATTAGTCTCTCTTTCGTTTTACTCGGCTTTAATCAAATCTTTTGGTTAGCCAATCAAAGGGTTCTCTTTGAGTATTGATCAAGGTTTTTCATCATGGACATGAGTGCTAGCCGATCCAAGGAGAGTGCGTTTAAGGAGCCTGAGGGTAGTGTGCGAGTAGTCGCCAACCCGTCATTCAAACGACGTGTTGTGTCGGCGGTTCGAGACTTTCTGCCAGGTTGTGGTAGGGAGCCGACATCTTCCTGGGATAGACAAATAGTCGTTATCCCTGCTAGTGAGAGCGTCGACGTAGAGAGTTTAGTTTTACGCGTAATCAGGTGTGTAACGCTCACACTTTACTTTAGTAATTTTTGTTAATAACTGAGTTGGCTGAAAGCTGAAATGACTGCTTAGATAGTCGAGATACCATTGTGGGTAAGGTTGGAGACATCGGGTAAGTTCTGCTATGATGATACCTTCGATTATATGCATGTATGAATTAATTATCTGTTACACATTGGAAGTATGTTTGCATTCATTTTTAATATGATAAAATAAGCATGGGCTTTTGGATATGAATGAAAGGGGAAGTGTGAATCAGTGACTAATGTCACGGTGGTCTAAGAACCACGGTGGTTTGGAACCACGTATACATATATCAGTGACTTGTCTCGGTGGTCTGAGACCACAGTGGGTTGGCCCCACGTATACATATACTTATCAGAGATTGTCACGGTGGTCTGAGACCACGGTGGGTTGGCCCCAAGATTATATATATATTAAGTGACTTTGTCACGAGTGGTCTGGGACCACGATGGTCTAGAACCACAGTGGCATAATGCCACGGGTGTTTGGATGATTCAGGTGACCTAGAGGATGGAAAACTAGGATGGGTTGGGCTGTATTGCATGCATGTGTTATATGCTATATTGAGTGGGCTAAGGCCCAATGTGCAATCCCCATTGGGCTTAAGGCCGATTATGTTATAAGGGGATTTACACACCGAGTCTCAAGACTCACCCTCTACTTAATTTCGCAGTGACCCTAGATCGCGGACTTGGAGCCGAGGCAGACTTGAGGTGGCCATGCAATATTATTTTCTCGTAAACTTTCGTGCTTATTTTAAACGTACTTTTTAATTCTGGGATTTTGCAATGTAATAAGGCCTCTACGACTTTAAATTGGGATTTTCTTTAACACTTTGCTATTACATATTTACGAAGTGACAAACACGGAGTTTTTCTAAAATAAAAATATTACAATTATTCTTCTAAAAAGGTGTAACTACAAAGATGACAAGCGAATAAAAGTGTAAGCTAAATAATCCGGAGTTTTCTTAAGAACTCAACAATGTTTTCAACTGTCACGTTTATAGAATCCCCGATTTCGGCTTCGTAAAACAAAATGATTTACGGTTTTAGTTCATGAAAAAGAAAATGGTGAGAAACTCTTGAATGAGATTTAAAATTATTTTCAAGGCAGAAATAGTATTCAGAAAGTTTTTCCAAGCTAAAGTTTCCATCGAAATTTTATAAACTTCTCTTCCTGTAACATACCAAATTTGGTCGGAACGTATTGACCGGATTTGGGGTGTTATAACCCGAAACATGGTAACTTGGGTCTGGTGACACAAGCTATTTGTTGGAATGTAGCTACACGGTGCTGCTCGCACATGTTGTCGAGTATCCGCAACTAATGCCGGAACTCAGCCACCGATAGGACATTCAGGACCAACACCCAAAGCATGGTAACTCTAATTACATGTCATTTGTATCCTATATATTCCTAAGGTTCAAACGGAGCTCGATAGTCGTCGTAATGTCGTTGGATTTTCTTCGTTTCATGACATGATAAATTGCATAATAATATATATAATGATTTATTTTCAATAGAACCATAAATTAAACATTCAATTTAATCAACCATTAGATGATAATAGTTTATATGAACTTACCTGGCAAAATTGCAGAAATGTCAAAATATAGAGGCTTTTTGGTATTTTTCCATTCTCCTCGATTTTCCACTCAATCTTGATTTAAATTAATAATTTAATTTAATTTATTAATTTAGACAGCAAAACAATTTATTTTATGCAATTTAGTCATTTTTAACATTTTTAAAAAATTGCCCCTGACATTTTCCTTTTATTCAATTTAGTCCCTGAGCCTAAAACATGAAAATTAACCATTTTTTACCCAAATTTAAGCTTAGCCAAATGTTCATAGCTTCCAATACAGCCCATATTTATAAAAATTTTACATCAAATCCTTCTATTTTTACTATTTTAACAATTTAGTCCCTAATCAGTAAATTCATCAAAATTACTTAACAAAATACTTTTAAATATCAACCAACACTTCAAATTCATCATTTAACATATAAAATCACATATATTTATCAATGGAAACATTCAATATCTTTAACAATTTCAAAATCGAAGGTATGGGCTAGCTGGAAACGATCTCAAAAACATAAAAGTTACGAGAAATGGGTTCAAAACGGACTTATATGCATCATCCAAAGTAAGGCTGAAGCTTGAAGCTTCTCCCTTTCTATTTCCATGGCACACTCGGTGATGAAAAGCAAATGGGGAAGAAAGCATTATGTTTTCTTTATTTTATTAACTTTTTAATTAATAAAACACATATATATTTTCATAATAAAACAAAGCCAACCGCCCACTCATTTATATTATTGTATATTTACCATATTAGTCCATGAATTTACTTTTGCATAGCTATAACATCATTAGCTAGTAGATTTCAATTTTCACACTTTTTACGATTTAGTCCTTTTTGCTTAATTAACTATCAAAACAATAAAATTTCTTAACGAAACTTTAATACAACCTTAATGACACTCTGTAAATGTTTATAAAAATATTTATCGCTTGGTTTATAGAAACGAGGTCCCAATACCTTATTTTCTAAAACCACTTGACTTTAGGGTCTTACCACTTGAACTTAATTAATCATTCGAATAGCATAAATTACCACATTAAAAACCTTTTTAAAATCATATTTGACTCATAAACATTAAATAATAAAATTTATGAACTTACTCGTCAGATTTGTGGCCCCAAAACCACTGTTTCCGACACCACTAAAAACGGGTTGTTACAATAATAAACCTCACAAAGTCTCTTGGAATGAAATTCACTCCACTCGTGTTTTCTTTCAATTATATCAGCTTTTACCTCTCGAATGAGCTTACCACACTCGTGCCTTTTTCCACTCATTATTTTCTCACGTATGGTTCTTAAGAGAACTATGAGAACTCTTTTCAAACCTTTCGGGGTAGTGGCCTGGAAATTAGCTTGGAGTTTTGGTCGGACACTCGCAAAAAAAGGATACACACGTTAGATTGTTCACAAAATGATTGAAAACACTTGAAATGCTCGAAATGACATCAACTAGATGAAAAGATAGAAGCTGAATTTTTGCTTGATTTTTTTTTCACTTGTATTTTTTTCAAAAATAAATTTCACTCAAATTTTTTTCACGAATGTTTTTTTAATTATTTTTTCTTTTTTTCTTTCAACAAAAAAAAAGATAGATACAAACCTAATTCAAGATTCCCGAGCTCTAATACCAAATGATGTGTGATAAACCGAAATAGTAACATATTTTAGGCCCACATTTAGTATGCTTTTGGATGAATTATCCTTTGATTTACGTAAAAAGGTGCTCTTAATCCTTTCTTTTCATGTCTTATACCCAGGAAAGCACCCAAGGATAAAAAGAACGAGAAACGGGCTCAAAACGGATCAAAATGGACCAAAGAGGAAATCGACACGGCCTGGACTTGGACCCACACAGCCGTGCCAAGTCAATCATCTAGAACACGGTATAACCCCAACTCACACGGCCGTGTCTCATTAAAGGAATCCGAACACGGCCTGTCCACGATTTACATGGGCGTGCGCCATGGCCATGCCTCTGCTGTGAAGAAGAGCAATTTCATTCGGGAAAGGATACTTATGGAGAAAGAAATGTATTTCGAAAGCCTATAAATACACCCTAAGTATGACATGAAAAGGGGAGCCCAAAGCCATCGTCTAGGGGCGTCGTGCTAGGCCAGAGAAGGTAGATTTGTGGGGATTCACTCAGGCATAGCCAGTTGATCCATCTCAAGAAGCCAGAGTTATACTCAAGACGGAGGATCTCCTCTTCAATTCCTTCAGGGGGTTTTAGGGATTTCTTATGTTTTGTTTTACCTTTTCTCTTGAGATGTTTTCCTTTATTGTTATGAACTAAACATTCGGATACCCGAAGGGGATGAAACCTATGATGAATCTTGTTATTTGATTATTTGAATTATATGATAATAACTTAGTTTGTTCTTAATTATGTGAGCTTAATCCAAATTTAATGTGCTTAGGTGGAGGAGGAATAGACCACGCCTAGAGTAGATCCAACATAATTAAGCGGAGTTGATCGCACGCCTAGAGATAGGGTGATTTAGATTTTGCCGATTAGGGTGAAACCTAATATGGGAATCCATAGATTGATTTCTTCGCTATTCTAGGGGGTTATTATAAGAGAACGGGAGTTCCACTAATTAACCTAGGGTTAGACGCGTTATTCGCCTCGAGAGAGGGTTTAATATACGTTAGGGAGTCTTACGGATCAAACTAAGTGAATAAATCGTATGGTTTAGTGTTAGATAACAAGTGAAGTCTAGGTGGATTCTTCCTTGGGTATCGTCTAAATCAACTGAGTTTTTCCCAAGTTATTTTCCAAATTCATTCTTCTTTGTCTTAGAGTCTTTAGTTTAGTAGTTAATTAATTTAGATTAATAAACAACTTCACTTATTTTAGGCTGAATAATAAAAAGAAAGTTAGTATTAGTACTTTTAGTTCCTTTGGGTTCGATAATCCGGTCTTGCCTAAGCTATACTACTGTTCGATAGGTGCACTTGCCTCAATCGTTGTCAAAGTTAGTTTCCAGGTTCGATCATTCTTATTAAAAATTTTAAAGCTCTGATTCACAGCGATCAAGTTTTTGGCGCCATTGCCGGGGAACTAAAATATTAAGAAAACTCTATTTTTATTACTTTAGCCATTTTTTTATTTTTCACAATTTATTTTTATTTTTAGATTTAATTTTAAATTTGATAAACTTTCTTTCTTTCTTTTCCTCGCAGGTACCTCTAGTTTATGACTAGAAGGAACCCGAGAGGACCTTTAGAATACGACAGTGATATTGAAGCTACCGCTCGGAGAAATCGCAGAGAAATTAGGTGAGCCCTAAATTACCAAGGAGAGCAAGAAAACAGATCCAATCCTACTGAAGGGATGGACGAAAATAATCTTCCACCACAAGATGTGGGAGAAAATAATGCTCCTCGTACTATGTTTGATTATGCTAAACCTCATTTAATAGGAGCCGAATCTAGTATTGTTAGGCCTGCTATAGCTGCTAATAATTTTGAATTAAAGCCTAACACTATACAAATGATTCAACAGTTTGTTCAATTTGATGGTTTACAGGACGAAGATCCAAACGCTCATATAGCTAACTTTTTAGAGTTCTGTGATACCTTCAAAATAAATGGCTTTTCTGATGATGCCATACGACTTTGGTTATTTCCCTTTTCATTAAAGAATAAAGCTAAACAGTGGTTAAACTCGTTACCATGAGGGTCAATCACTACATGGGAACAAATGACCGAAAAATTTTTATTAAAATATTTCCCACCGGCCAAAATGGCCAAATTACGTAATGATATCTCTTCTTTTGTGTAGATGGATTTAGAGACATTATACGATGCATGGGAGAGATATAAGGATCTCTTGAGAAGGTGTCTGCACCATGGTTTACCCTTGTGGCTTTAAGTCCAGACTTTCTATAACAGTGTAAACCCCTCAACGAGGCAACTAATCGACTCGGCCGCCGATGGAACCTTGAATAGTAGAACTCCTGAGGCAGCCTACGAGTTTATTGAAGAGATGCCGCTGAATAACTATCAGTGGCAAGTTACAAGAACAAGGCCAACAAAAACAGTCGGAGTTTACAACCTCGATGCAGTAACCATGCTATCAAATCATGTAGAGTTGATGAATAAGAAGATTGATAGTTTGTGTTCTTCGCAGGTACATCCAGTCATGCAGTACGACAAGTGGAACTGTGGCGAATCCTGAGTACCCACCCTACCAACAGGGCACAGAGAGCGAATAGATAAACTATATAGGTAACAATTTCAGATCTAATAATAACCCATATAGTAATAATTATAATCCAGGTTGGAGGAACCACCCAAATTTTTCGTGGGAAGGACAAGGAAATCAAGGAAATCAAAGACAACAACCTCCTTAAAATTTCCAAAATCAACCCTATCCACAGGAAAAGAAGCCGAATTTTGAAGAGACGTTGAACAAATTCATAGCATCCACAGAAGCCCGTTTCCGAAAGACTGAGTCAACACTTGATGACCAACAAACATCGATCAAAGTGATAGAGAAACAAGTTGGAGAACTCACTAAGACAGTTGGACAACTTACTGAAATGGTTTCCGAAATTCGATCAGTGATTTTCTCTAAAGCAACAGAACAGGTAAAGACAGTTACACTGAGGAGTGGAAAGGAGTTAGTTGAACCAAAGAAAAAAATACTACATGAAGATGACAACGCAAAGGACACGAGAGTTGGGGATGTAACTCCAAAACAAAAAGAAAGTAAACCACCAATCCCATATCCAGCGCAGTTAAAGAAAGAACGATTAGACGCCCAATACGATAAGTTTCTTGAACTGTTTAAACAGATACATATTAACTTACCTTTTGTTGAAGCCATTTCACAGATGCCGACGTACGCAAAATTCTTAAAGGAACTCCTAACGAATAAAAGGAAGCTTGAAAAAGTATCCATGGTGGAGCTTAATGAAGAATGTTCAGCCATCCTCCAAAATAAGCTACCAACCAAATTAAAAGACCCAGGAAATTTTACTATTCCTTGTTTAATTGGTAGTTTAAATATTAATATATTATTAGCTGATCTAGGTGCCAGTATTAATTTAATGCCTTATAAAATGTTTAAACGACTACATCTTGGGGAACCAAAACCCACTAGGATGAGTATTCAGTTAGCTGATAGATCTATTAAATACCCTAGAGGAGTTATCGAGGATGTCTTGGTAAAAATCGATAAATTTATTTTCCCCGTTGATTTTGTTGTGCTTGACATGGATGAGGACATTGAGGTTCCCTTAATTCTAGGGCGCCATTTTTTAGCCACTGCCAGGGCTGTTATCGATGTAGGTGATGGTAAACTTGCATTAAGGATAGGCGATGAGGATATTATTTTCAAATTTATGATGCCATGAGATATTCTAGAGAACAAGATGATTCCTGTTATTTTATTGATACCACTGATCATATCATTCAAAACTCATTTCAGGAAATTCTACATGATGACACGATGGAACTGTGTCACACTCAAGAAGAGGGGGAAGAAGATGAAGTCCACGAGCTAAATTCAAAAATGTCATCATCAAGACAAACGGAAAAAGAAATCATTGAATTCGATGACGATTTAAAATAAAAACCCTCTGTTGATGAAAGAGTATGCATTCCTTGGGGAAAATTATACGTTACCAGTAATTATCTCTTCAGAGCTAGAACCTTAGGAAAAAGAGGAGTTGATACAGGTACTAAGAGAGCATAAAAAAGCCATAGCTTGGAAAATCTCTGACATTAAAGGGAAAAAGCCCAACATTTTGCACCCACAAAATTTTAATGGAAGACGAGTACAAGCCATGCGTGCAACCACAAAGACGATTAAATCCCAACGTAAAAGAAGTCGTGAAAGCTGAGGTAATTAAACTTCTAGATGCTGGAATAATTTATCCTATTTCTGACAGCAAGTGGGTGAGTCCTATGCAGGTTGTCCCAAAGAAAGGAGGCATGACCGTGGTAGCTAACGAAAAGAATGAACTAATTCCTACCAGGACAGTCACAGGTTGGAGAGTTTGCAGAGACTACAGGAAGCTGAATAACGCCACTAGAAAAGATCACTTCCCTCTACCCTTCATTGATCAAATGCTAGAAAGGTTATCAGGACATATGTACTATTGCTTCCTAGACGGACTCTCCGGTTATTTCCAAATCCCAATAGCACCTGAAGATCAAGAGAAGGCAATGTTCACATGCCCATACGGTACGTTTGCTTATCGTAGAATGCCTTTTGGATTATGTAATGCTCCTGCTACTTTTTAGCGTTGCATGCTAGCAAACTTTGATGAACTCGTGGAAGATATTATGGAGGTATTTATGGATGATTTCTTAGTTTACGGTAATTCTTTCCGTCTTTGCCTTAAAAATTTAAAACGAGTCTTGATGAGATGTGAGGAAACAAACCTTGTTTTAAATTGGGAGAAATGTCACTTTATGGTACAAGAGGGAATTGTATTAGGACATAAAATTTCTAGTAAAGGGATTGAGGTAGATAAAGCAAAGATTGAAACCATAGAAAAATTACCTCCTCCTAGTTCAGTTAAGGCCATTAGAAGTTTTTTAGGACACGCAGGATTTTATAGAAGATTCATTAAGGATTTTTCTAAAATAGCTAAGCCTTTAACAAAATTACTAGAAAAAGATGTTCCTTTCAATTTTGATCAGGAATGTTTAGATGCATTCAATATCCTAAAGGATAAACTAATAAATGCTCCGATTATAATTGCAC
Organism: Gossypium sturtianum; assembly: GCA_025698515.1. Taxonomy (NCBI): domain Eukaryota; kingdom Viridiplantae; phylum Streptophyta; class Magnoliopsida; order Malvales; family Malvaceae; genus Gossypium; species Gossypium sturtianum. Next base: position 65,406,554 of record CM046944.1, on the reverse strand, counting down.
CTGATTGGAATCTACCCTTCGAACTAATGTGTGACGCAAGTGATTTCGCAGTAGGTGCAGTTCTGGGACAACGAAGAGGCAAGCATTTTCAGCCAATCTATTATGCTAGCAGGACTTTGACACCCGCACAGGAAAACTACACCACCACGGAGAAAGAACTGCTAGCTATAGTTTTTGCTTTTGACAAATTTAGACAGTATTTATTATTATCTAAAGTTGTCGTTTTCACTGACCACTCAGCTCTTCGTTATTTATTAACTAAACCTGATGTGAAACCACGACTCATAAGATGGATTTTACTTTTACAAGAATTTGATTTGGAAATACAGGAAAAGAAAGGAGCTGATAACCTTGCAGCTGATCACCTCTTTGACTCGAAATATCCCATATCAAAGAGCTAAATAAAGGAGAGATAAACGATTCATTCCCAGAAGAACAACTCTTTTCGATAACTCATTCTGAGGTACCATGGTTTGCGGATATTGCAAATTATTTAGCTACTAACATCTTGCCAAAAAAATTAACACATCACCAAAAGAAGCGATTCTTTGATGATGCAAAAATTATTTTTGGGAAGATCCCTTTCTTTTCCGAATATGTGCAGATCAGGTAATTCGAAGATGCGTTACAAGGACAGAAGCAAGTAAGATTATAGAACATTGCCATTCAGGACCTTCAGGAGGACACTACAAAGTGGCATTAAGACAAAGACATAAGATACTTGAATCGTGTTTTTATTGGCCCACTCTATTCAAGGATGCCAACAGGTATGTCGCTTCATGTGATAAATGCCAAAGAACAGGTAATGTCTCTAAATGTGATGAAATGCCTCAAACATATATGCTATCATGTGAAATATTTGATGTATGGGGTATTGATTTTATGGGTCCATTCCCCAGTTCATTCAGAAATAAATACATCCTAGTGGCAGTTGATTACATGTCAAAATGGGTGGAAGCCAAAGCTCTACCTACTAATGATGCTAGAGTAGTAGTTAAGTTCCTCAAGAAACTGTTCTCTCGATTTGGAACGCCTAGAGCTATCATTAGTTATAGGGGCACTCATTTCTGTAATACTCAATTTGACAAAGTCTTAAAAAAGTATGGAGTACACCACAGGATAGCTACCCCATATCACCCTCAGACCAGTGGGCAAGTTGAAGTAGCAAACCGAGAACTTAAGCGCATTCTAGAAACAACGGTTGAATCAAAAAGAAAAGATTGGGCATTAAAAGTAGATGATGCCTTATGGGCCTATAGAACAGCATTTAAAACCCCTCTAGGGACATCCCCATACAAACTTGTATACGGGAAAAGCTGTCATCTACCATTCGAGTTAGAACACAAAGCTTTTTGGGCCATAAAGTTTTTAAATTTTGATCTTAGCATTGTAGGTAAGAAAAGAATGATGCAGATGAACGAGCTAGACGAATGGAGAGCTGAGGCCTACGAGAACTCGAAACTATACAAAGAGGCAACTAAGCGACGCCATGACGCTCGTCTAAAGAAGTCGAAACAATTTGAAGTAGGGGACTTGTTCCTACTATACAACTCAAGGCTTAAATTATTTCTAGGGAAGCTAAAATTGAGATGGTCAGGCCCATTCATGATTACAACAATTTTTCCGTACGGCACAATCGAGATAACTCACCCCACTAAGGGCACATTTAAGGTAAATGGTCACCGATTAAAAATTTATAATGGTGCAGATTTTAGAGATATGAGAGAGGAGCTTCTGCTCCAAGAACCTTCTTTTAGAATCGAAAACAGGGAAAGTCTAGCTTAAGACTATAAACAAGCGCTTCTCGGGAGGCAACCCGAGCACTAACTTCCCTAACATTATACTTTTAACTGTTTAGCATCTAACTTCATACTAATTAATCTAATAAAGTGCAGGTTTTAGACCACACGGCCTTGCACATGGACGTGCCCGTGGTCGTGCGGAAGCCAGGGGACAAACCATAGGCGTGCCAGTGGCCGTGCAAGACAAAGAAGAATCTTTTTCCTCAACACGGGCTGCGATAATATTCCACAGCCGTGCCGACTACCCGTGTGAGGTTACTGACTTATCAAGCACGGGAGAAACACACCCGTGCCACCAAACCGTGTGAGGTTACTGACTTATCAAGCACGGGCATGTCATAAGCAACACAGCTGTGGCAAATCCACCTGAACGCGCCTAAAATTTGAAATCGTGAAAAACACGGGCGCATAAAAGTCAAACACGGGCGTGGCCCTTGCCCGTGCTCATATACCTATTTAAGCATCTTTAATCGTCTCCTCTCCCCCAAATCAACCCTAAACCAAATTTCAAGCCTCACCCCTCTCAAATCCGGCCACACTCAAACCCTCCACTGTCCCATCAACCCCTTAACCCTATTGTCTTTCAAGAAAACCACACTAAAACCGTGAACACGCCCGCGCCACCACCGTGCTATAGAAAAAACATTCATGCGCCACCACCATGCGACTGCAGAAAACCTCACAGCACCGCCGTGCTCCGCCCGTGTCCAGCCGATTTCCACCACCACCACCTCTGGTTTTCCCATTACTCAAATTTTCGGCACTCAAAGTTTGATATATTTCATATTATTTCATTTTGTTTAAAGTTTTAATATTAAATATGATTTATTTTCTTTTAGAACTTATTGAATGTTCATAATCTTGATGATTAGTTATGTGTGCTATTTATCGTTATTAGATGGATTTCATATTCTCTGTTAATTAAAATCTTTTACAAACCTTCCTATGTAGAATTAGAATTGGTTTCTTATAGGTGACAAATAGTGCTTAGAATTTAAATATCTTGGGCCTAGATGACAATTTGGTACAACCGTTACTTGAATATTCTTTAATTTCAGGTACAATGTCGTCATCACGAGGGAAACGAACCACGGACGCACCAACTAAGAAAAGAAAGGGGTTCGGATCATCCTTAGCCAGCGCATCTTCCGAATTAAGACACCGCTTCCTCCAATTCTCTCAAGAAGCTCAGGAAAAATGATACAAGGCATTCCAGGAAAGACCTCTAGGAACCGATAGATGTATTGACTGGAACGCGGTGGAACAAGTCAGATTAGCAACCGATATTCGAGCCCTCATATCGACTGAGCCGTGGGAGAAATTTTTCTCTATCATTGAGCCAACTTATTTGGAACTCACCCTTGAGTTCTGCACTACTTTTACCATACAGACAGTGATGGCCCAGTACGACGACCCGGTCACAGTGCAATTCCGCTTAGGAGGTACGGTACGTCGACTAAGCGTACCGCAATTCGGCACGGCACTCGGACTCTATACGGAGGAATTTATAAAGGAAAATCCACTCTCCAAGTTAGATCGTCAACTCCACTGCACCCCCCTTTACTGCTGGCGCAGCTTAGCACCTACCACGAATGTCTACGATCCCAGTCGCTCGAAGGCGACAGCCCTTGGCCCACCTCTACGATATATTCACGCCATTCTAGCTCACACCATCACAGGACGACGTGAGAGCACAGGGGTGGTAAACAAGCACAATGTCTACTACCTATCGTGCATGTCAGAAGGGCACATTTTCGACCTGGCATACTTCATCACCTGTGCAATTCAACATCAAACAGAGCCGCACAGGAAGGGGATTTTATCAATGGGGCCCTACATCACACGCTTAGCTCGGTATTTCGGGCTCCTAACCACCGACGAACAAGCTTTCTCACTCACACTGATAAGGCAGATGGCCCCATAGGGTATCCAGACGATACTACATATGGGGATGATCCAGCGTCGACGTGGAACCGAACCCCCTCAATACCGATTAGCCCTACCAACTGACGAGGAGGAGCCCGAGGACATTAATGATGATGTCCCACTACCACAGGAGCCATCACTCCCAAGCCAGTGCCCCACCCATGCAGCAGCTTCACTTTCAGACATTTCTGCACGCCTTACTCAGTTCGAGCAATACTGTAATCAGCAATTCACTGGCACAGCTCGATGTTTTGACGGTATCGAGGCCACCCTCCAGCAGATTTGTCATCACTTCCACATCTCTTCACCAACACCACCGCAGGATCCAGCTGATGATGAGGACCTCTGAGTCCTTTTATTTTCCTTATTTTTAGTTTTCTTTATTTTTAGTTCTTTCGTTCTAATTTTTATGTCTTAATTTAAACTCTTTTGCCGTATATGTTTCATACCCTTATTTTATTCATATTATCATTGGCTATCTAACCTTAGAATACTACTAACAAGCACTGGTTTAATTTTGACCCCTAGACATCTAACTATTGACTTCGCAGCTGGTACACTAAAAAATAACGAACAAATCACTAGGAGTAACTCACTGCTACATAAGTCATCTGTCACCTCCGACTCAAGGAATCCACCCATAATTCAGGAAGTTTCACTTTTCCCCATATCTTATGATTTTAGAATTATTGTGTTATTATCTAACCTTGTACATTGAGGGCAATGTACATCTTAAGTGTCGGGGGTGAATCTTAGATATTCCAAACTTTTTGCATTATTCTCAAATCCCTGAATTTAGTCTTGTTTGAAAGTAAATTACTCATATCACTAATTAGGATGAAATTTTTGATGATTTATGATTTTTATTGATATGTTTTAGATTAAGTCATTGATAATTGTGCATTGATAATTAAATTCTAAGAATACTAGAGAATCAAGCATAATAAGTCTATTTTTCTGAATTAAAAAATTTCTAGGTTGTTGAACTAAATCTGAATATTATCTTGAAGTTTGAAATTTATGAGGTTGATTTAAAAAAATAACCATAATTTTTGTGAGATTTTGTGCCTTATAGAGCATATATTCTTTTTCTTGCTCACTTTATTGATTATGAGTGTGTCAGCATTGATTTGTCATTCTAGAACTTGCATCGATTATGCATGTCAAGACCATATTTTTTTGATTTGATACACAGAGATGATAAAGGCACCTAGGATTTAACCCACTTATTCCATAAAAAGCCTACCTTCATAATTAATCCCTAGTGAACCCCTTTTAATCCTAACAACCCTACTTATTAACATAACTGCTAATATTAACCCAGAACCCCTTTGTTTTTGTTATCACCATTCCTTTTGACTACCCTTATATCGAGATTTGATCTGATTAGTTGCCTAATTATGAATTTTAGTAGTTTATCCTTTATTATGTATTTAGTTTGTTCTTAAAAAAAATATCATCAAAAGTATATTCATTATTCATTATTAGTTGTGATTAAATGAGCTTATACACTTAAATTCCAAATACCGAAGAAGAAGCTCGCATTATTAGTAGTTTTCAATTGATGCAATTATTATTGGTTAGTTAGTTCTTAGTTAGGCAATTTTTCAGTTCAATCTCGATTCTAACCCTCTAATTCAGCCTTACTCCACACCTTAACCCTAGCCCCATTACAACCCTAACAAAGACCTTTTGATTTGTGTTTCATCTCATGTTTCAGTGGTGGAGATTTGATTTTCATGCAAGCCTATGGGATTAACTCTTCATGTTTGACTTTTTGAGTGCCTAAATTTTGAACCTTAAACACTTTGAGTGATTTGAGTGAATCTTTTGTGAGGATGTCAATCCTTGTCGATTTCAAATTAAAGGTAATTATCTAGATAAGGGGAGACGCCTAAGTTTTCGAGCTACAAAATCTATGACTTATATTGTTTGAATTTTTAGGACGCTTTGAGTTGAACTATCCATGTATAAATTATCTCTGAATTATGATGAGACACTATCAATAGGAATTATGAATTACAGGAAGTTCGTTTTAATTGTAATTTGAGAATTTTCCTTGAGGACAAGCAAAAGCTTAAGTGTGGGGGTATTTGATAAACCGAAATAGTAACATATTCTAGGCCCACATTTAGTATGCTTTTGGATGAATTATCCTTTGATTTACGTAAAAATGTGCTCTTAATCCTTTCTTTTCATGTCTTATACCCAGGAAAGCACCTAAGGATAAAAAGAACGAGAAACGGGCTCAAAACAGATCAAAACGGACCAAAAAGGAAATCGACACGGCCTGGACTTGGACCCACACGGCCGTGCCAAGTCAATCATCTAGAACACGGTCTAACCCCGACTCACACGGCCGTGTCTCATTAAAGGAATCCGAACACGGCATGTCCACAATTTACACGGGCGTGTGCCATGGCCGTGCCTCTGCCGTGGAGAAGAGCAATTTCATTCGGGAAAGGATACTTAGGGAGAAAGAAACGTATTTCAAAAGCCTATAAATACACCCAAAGTATGACCTAAAAGGGGAGCCCAAAGCCATCGTCTAGGGGCGTGTGCTAGCCGAGAAGGCAGATTTGTGGGGATTCACTCGGGGATAGCCGCTTGATCCATCTCAAGAAGCGAGTTATACTCAAGACGGAGGATCTCCTCTTCAATTCCTTCAGGGGTTTTAGGGATTTCTTATGTTTTGTTTTATCTTTTCTCTTGAGATGTTTTCCTTTATTGTTATGAACTAAACCTTCGGATACCCGAAGGGGATGAAACCTATGATGAATCTTGTTATTTGATTATTTGAATTATATGATAATAACTTAGTTTGTTCTTAATTATGTGAGCTTAATCCAAATTTAGTGTGCTTAGGTGGAGGAGGAATAGACCCTGCCTAAGAGTAGATCCAACATAATTAAGCAGAGTTGATCGCACGCCTAGAGATAGGGTGACGAGATTTTGCCGATTTAGGGTGAAACCTAATATGGGAATCCATAGATCAATTTACTACTATTCTAGGGGGTTATTATAAGAGAACCAGAGTTCCACTAATTAACCTAGGGTTAGACGTTATTCGCCTCGAGAGAGGGTTTAATATACGTTAGGGAGTCTTACGGATCAAACTAAGTGATAAATCGTATGGTTCAGTGTTAGATAACAAGTGAAGTCTAGGTGGATCCTTCATAGGGTATCGTCTAAATCAACTGAGTTTTTCCCAAGTTATTTTCCAAATTCATTCTTCTTTATCTTAGAGTCTTTAGTTTAGTAGTTAATTAATTTAAATTAATAAACAACTTCACTTATTTTAGGCTAAATAACAAAAAGAAAGTTAGTATTAGTACTTTTAGTTCCTTTGGGTTCGATATTCCGATCTTGCCTAAGCTATACTACTGTTCGATAGGTGCACTTGCCTCAATCATTGTCAGAGTTAGTTTCCAGGTTCGATCATTCTTATTATAAATTTTAAAGCTCTGATTCACAGCGATCAATGTGATTTCTAGAGCTTGGAATTTTTGGAAAATTGTTGAATGGGATGGATCGTCTTGGATGGTTCAAATGGTGGAAAACCTCAACCCGTAGCAATCTTAGCTAAAGAACCTTAGTTATATTAAAGCTAAAACCCGTTTAATAGTCGAACCACTAGAACCTCGGTATAAGGGAAGTCACCACACTCCAGGGTGGGGAATGGAGTGATAAGACAATTGGTGAACACCACAAACCTTTTAGCTTGATAAGTTTGGAAGTTCGGTTAAGAACCAAGAGAGAAAAATCTCACAAAGTATAAATTTGATTAATAAAGTTCTAAACTTACAAATGAAAACTTACAAACTATTTATAGGACTTAGAAAACTAATAGCTACATGAGGCCATAATGATGTTCGCACATGCCATGAACATGTTCACACGTGTAATTAAAAAGACATTCATGTATTAGGTAGATACATTGAACACGTGAAGGGTCACATTCTTCATGCTTAACTTGGAAGAAACCTTCAAATGCATGAATGATCATTAACAGTCCTTTTCCATCCCCCTTGACTGAACATGCCCCTTGCACGGATCATGCATCTTCAATTAATGGACACATTAAAAGCTAGTTGGTTCATGAATTGATGTCATGAATCTTGTAAATTCATTCCCCAATTCGGTGCATGTATTGTGAAGAACATGCATGAGTCTTGAATAATTGCATTAATGTAGTTGTGGATGCATGAATGAACCAATGAATCTTCAAATACATCCCCCAAGCTAATGCATGAATGTTCTGGTTCAATGTGTAGCATTTATTGATGCGATTTCCCAGGACTTAGAAAGTTCAAAAATTACTTGAAGGATGGATTGTCTCGAATATGTTCAAATTGGGTGGAAACTTTGACCCAAAGTACTCGAATGCTTTAAGGAACCAAAGTTATAATGGAACCCAACCCGTTTAAACATGATAAATTACTCGAACCTTGGTATAAGGAAGTCGCCACACTTCGGGATGAGAAATCAAAGTGATAAGGGGTCAACGTCACAAACTCGTGAGAGTTTGATAAGTTCAATAAGTTTGGTTAAGAACCTTGGAGAGAAGTTCTCACAAAGATAAGTTTTGTATTCAAAATATCGTAACCTTGAAATGTCCTTTCTACACATTTTTATAGGCCCTTAAAATGGCCATTCAAATTTGGCACAAAGTGAGTTCACACTAACATAATTATGTTCACACCTAACACTTTAAGTTGTTCACACTAAAGCATTAAAATTCGGTGCATGCTTTGGCCGAATAATCATGTTGTTTCCTTAGTATATTCAAGCATGCATCGAATTCACCTCAATCCCCCTTGGCCGAAAGTACATTGCATGCTCATGCACATCTTAATTTGATGATTTAATGCATCTTGAATACTTGAACGTACAACTTGAATTTAATGAATTCATCTCCCATGTTTCCATCTTCCATGCACTTGCATTATTCTCATGAATCCTTCACCTATAAGGAATGCATGTTGACATGTATCTTGCACACCATATGAACAGCCACATGAATCTTTGTGACACCCCTAACCCGAATTTGTCACCGAAACAGGGTTATAGAGTATTACTGGAGATCACAAACCATATGCAATCGGTATTTTTACAAAAAAATTATACACTTCACACACATATAATTTAATTAAAACATATAAATACTCAATTTAATGACACGAACTTACCTTGATGAGTACGCGTAGATACAGAGGCGATTAATCCGAGATTTTCTCTTTGCCTCTATCTAACTCCGTACGAGGTCTGACTGGATCTATACGGATAAATTTAACTCAATTTAATATATTTATCAACCAATTTATTCCAAAGCATATTTTTTGCAAAATTACCATTTTACGCCTATACTTTTAATTTATTTGCAATTTAATCCCTAGGCTCGAAAATGAAATTCATGCAATTTAACCCTTACCCAAGCCTAGCCGATTTTATACATACTAATAGCAGCCCATACATTTCACAAATTCACAAATTTCACCATGAATTTATCACATTTTTCAATTTAATCCTTAATTGACAATTTCACCAAAAATATCTTCACAAAAGTTGTTCATCTAACAACAACTATCCATATTCTATCATCAAACTTCAAAACCCAAGCATGTTTATCAATGGTAAAGTCCTAATAGTTTAACGATTTAGCAAATTAGTCCCCAGGCTAGCTAGATTAAGCTACAACGATCTCAAAAACATAAAAATAATTAAAAATGGATTAAAAATGTAACAGCCCATTTTTTGTCAAATCAGAACAGTGGTTTTGGGAAAACAAATATGAGGTTTAAATATTTATTTTATTATTATTTTGAGGTCTACAACATGATAGTATGATTGTATTAAAATTTTGTTAAGAAATTTTAACGTTTGCATGTTTAATTCGATAAAAGGACTAAATCGCATAAAGTGCAAAAGTGGTGTTCTAATAGCTAAAGGTGTCTAATAGCTATAGAAATTTAAAGTAGAGGCCCTTATGTGGTAAATATCCCATTAATGTGTTAGTGGATGAAAATGGATTGGCAATTTTGAAATTTTTAATAATTTTTAAGGTTAATTTGGCAAATGAATAAAACAACATAAATTAAAGTAAAGTAAGAGAAAGGTATCATCTTTCTTTCTTCTTCATGAACCGAAAATAAGGAAGAAAATACTCCATTGTTGATCTTTTGAAGGTTAGGCTATAGACTCCTTTCATGTAAGTGCATTTTTGCTCGGTTTTTAATGATTTCTATGTTTTCGGAGTCGTTGTAGCTTAATCTAGCTAGCCCAGGGACTAATTTGCAAAACTGTTAAAAGTATTGGGTTTTACCATTGATGAATATGGATGTGTTTTGATGTTTGATGATAGAAAATTAATTGTTGTTGTTAGATAAACAACACTTAAACAACATTTGTTAAGTGATTTTTGATAAAATTGTCAATTATGGATTAAATTGAGAAATGTGATAAATTGTGTGGTAAATGTGTGAAATAATGAAAAATATGGGCTTCTATGAGAATAAGTAAAATTCATCTAGCATGGGTGTTGACTCAATTGAATGAATTTGCATTTTTATGAGCTAGGGACTAAATTGTAATGAAATTGAAATATTAGGGGAAAAAGTGTAAAATTACCATAATATGAAATTTGGATTAAATTGAGTAGAATGATAATTAAATAAGTTAAATTTGATTATATATAGATCAAAAAAAGTGAAGTTCAGAATTAGATCGGGGGAAAAACAAAATAGTGGATTGATAGTTTATTTCTCTCCGTATAAATCTGAGGTAAGTTCATATGTTAATAAGCATCAATGTAATTGTGTTTTAAATTCTTTATAATTGTATTTTTTAATGAATACGACCTTACAAAAATGTTTGATGAAGATTCGGCAATGTGAAATCCCGATTGAACCTTAGGAATAGATAGGATACAAATGACATGTCATTAGGGGGTATTGAGTTTGGGTGCTGGTCCGTATGTTCTATCGGTGGCTGAGTTATCCGGTATGTGTTGTGGATTCTCGTTAGCTTGTGTGAGTAGCACCGCGTAGCTACGTCTTGATCGTTAGCTTGTGTGAGCAGACCCAATGGTAGCTCGAGATGAGCCTTTACATTTGAGATATGAGATTGAGATGGTATCGACCATGTATTGGCACTTAGGGTGTGAGATTCCCAAGTATCCGATTTTATTCCAAATGGTTCAACGGGTATATTGAAGATATGAAAGGGTAAGATATTTATACGTGTCAGTGCAGGTATGTACGTAAATCGTATAAGCATTGAATCTATGAAATTTGTGAGTTACATGATCTACTATGTGGATGAACATATGTGAGCCTTGTGATTAAGTTAAATTGTAGTGTATTATGATACATAACATAATTTGTGAATGCATGGTATGTTATATTTATTAATCATACGAGCTTACTAAGCTTTATAGCTTGCTCTGTTTATTTTTCTGTGTTTTATAGTGATTTTAAAGCTTGCTCGGATTGGGAGTTGTCGGAGATCTCATCACACTATGAAGTTGTCATTTTGGTACTTTTGAACTTGTCTATTTGGTTATATGGCATGTATAGGTGTTGCGTTTAATATGGCCTATATGTTGGTAATGTATTTAGCCAATTGATTTGGCTTGTAAATGATGTATGTTTTGGTTATATGTATAGCCATGTGCTTATTTTTGTATACTTGATGATGTATATATATGTAAATGGCCTTTTTTTATGTGGTTTATAAATTTCTATGTGAATGCTTGTTGTGAATTGGTATTTTGAGTACCAAATGGTTGAATTTTGAGATATGGTATGCATGTGGTTTTAGGTAAAATAATGCATAGTTGAAAGTGACCATTTGGGTGATTTTTAGATGTGAAATTGGTATGAAAGTGAATGGTTAATTGTGATACTTATGATCCTTATGGTTGTTGGTATTGATATTGTATGAATTGGATTTGGTTGTGGATCATTTGTATGCCTATTGAAGAAAAGGTTATATGTCATATGATGTGTTTAGGTTGTTGCATAATTTGGGAGAAAAAGATTGGTTGGAAAATAGCCTATTTTTGTCCACACGGGCGTCAGTCTCAACCGTGTGTGACACACGGTTAGGTGACACGGGCATGTGTCCCCTAGTATTTATTAATAAACCAAGTTAGTAGCTCCACACGGGGCAGCACACGGGCGTGTGACTTGGTCGTGTGGCATAAGTCAATATACCCTACAGTTTTAGCACGGCCTAGCACATGGCCTGGCACACGGCCGCGTGAGGCCATTTCGAAGGGTACACGGGCTAGTCACACGGGCATGTGGTTGGCCGTGTGACCTAAGTCAGGGAGTTACACGGGGTCGGACACGGACTGGGACACAGCCATGTGATCCCATTTCAAATGGCATCACAATAAATTCATAGTGTCCATACCTGGTTCTAAATGCAATTTTCGGCACATCTGAATTTTTAACTCACAGCTAAGAATAACCATAACGAAGATCAATCTTTGAGAATATTGTGGCACCTTTCAACTAATCGAATAGGTCATCAATACAAGGTAGTGGATATTTGTTGATTGTAACTTTGTTGAGCTGATGGTAGTCTATACACAATCTCATCGATCTGTCCTTTTTCTTAACAAACAAAATCGGTGCACCCCAAGGTGAAAAACAAGGTTGAGAAAAATCCCTATTTCTCAACTCTTGCAACTATGCTTTCAACTCTTTCAACTCGGTAGGAGCCATTCTGTAAGGTGCTATCCATATCGGCGATGTTCCCTGTACAAGTTCTATAGCAAACTCAACCTCTCTGACTTGCGGTAATCCAAGTAACTTCTCTGGAAACACATCGGGATACTCACAAACCATTGGCACTGTTTCAAGCTTTGGTTCATACACTTAAGAATCCACAACATAAGCAAGATAAGCATTGCAGCCTTTTCTCACATGTTTCTGCTCTAACATAGCTGATATCACAATAGGCAACCCACTCGAATTATCTGATTCAATACGAAGCGTCTCACCGTTCTGACATTTTAATATGATACGCTTTTGTCTCCAATTTATAACAGCATCATGTAGAGTTAGTCAATCCATACCTAAAATCACATCAAATTCATCAAACGGTAATAGCATCAAATCAGCCAAAAAACTGTAACCCCGAGTCATCAAAGTACAATTCTTGTAGACTTCATCAACTAGTACATACTGACCTAGAGGGTTCGATACTTTAACCATGAATTCAGTAGACTCAACAGGTAAATTCTTACTAGACACTAAATTCGTGAAAACATATGAATGGGTTGACCCCGGATCAATCAAAGCAGTAACATTAGTATCATAAATAGAGAAAGTACCGGTAATAACATCTGGCGTAGAAGCATCCTCACGTGTGCGAATAGCATAAGCCCTAGCTGGTGCTCCTGCCTCGGATCTTACAATAAAGTTTTTTGTCACATCACGGCTACAACTCACATTTCTAAAATTACGAGGTGGTCTACCTCTCACAGCTGTGTTGCTCGGCCTCATAGTCTGAACTTTCTCTTTCTCAAATTTCTCTGGACAATATCTAAGATAGTGGTCTAAGGAACCACACCTGAAACATGCTTTGCTCTTCACTTGACACTTACCATAATGTGGTCTGTTACAGTGCTTACACTTGGGTTTGGCATATCTGACACTACCCACACTCACTCTGAGATGTAGCTTTGAGGTTTAGGATCAAGCGCCGGGTACCTCTCTGCATACTAGAATATCCCATAGAAGCAGTAGAACGGTTGTGATGTTCTTTTGATTTCTTTGATACTGACTGAGAGGACATCCCATTCGATCTCTTTCTCGAGTCTCTAGCTTCAAAATCAGCACGTCTTTTCTCTTTACTAAGTTCTTCGGCCTTATGTGCCCGATCAACCAGTACAATGAACTCTTTCAGTTCAAGAATTCCAATTGGAATCTTAATGTCCTCGTTTAACCCTTCTTCGAATCTTTTACACATAGCAGTCTCTATCAGAATACACTCCCGTGCATACTTTCTCAATCTGAAAAATTCCCACTCGTATTCTGATACAGTCATACGATATTATTTAAGCTCTAGAAATTCTTTACGTTTTTTATCCAGAAACCTCTGACTAATACATATATTTCAGAACTTGGTTTTGAAAAATTCCCAGGTGATCCGCTGATACGACCACGGCCTTGTTAAGTTGTTCGAGTCGTGTAGTTGCCCGATCGTTAAAATGAGAAGCACCACTCTGTTAGGAACAAAAGGGTGAATTCGGCTAAGTAGAAACTTTAGTTTAACAAATTAGGTTCAAATGGAAAAGTAACTACAAAGGATAGTTTGACTAACAAAGAAAACAAAGGAAATAAGAAATAGGGGTGATGGGTTGGTAATAGGACTTAAGGGTCAAGAATGAACCAACACTAAAGGAGAGTGTTGACCTGAGACTTATAAGACTCTTAAGGAGGGTTTGGAATTAAAATAGGACCTTGACCCGCTATCTAAGAAGATAGGAACTAGAGGTAACAATTTGGGATGAATGCCGCACTTTGAAAGTGATAAGTTTGGATAGAAGAAACAAGTTGACGCCACTAGCTAAGTAGATAAGTCAAGCTGAGTCTTGAATGAAATTTGAGAGTTGAAATACTCAAAGATAACTCAAAATTCATTCAAGTAGCAAAAAGTCTGAACAACCAACAAATAGCTAAGTGTTTATAGTAAAATTCTAAGCTAGCCGAATAGACATAAAAAGGAAGCTAAATGGACAATTGATTTCAGCTTAAATGAGCTGAAGTTTCTTGGAAATTTCCTAGCAACTTCCTTGAAACTTCCAGCAGCTTTGGGGACGGCAATGAATAGCCTTTTGAAGCTTCTAATAGTTGGATATTAATGGAAGTGAAAGGTGAGCTGAAATGAGCTGAAGGGCCATGCTTAAATTCGGCCAATGGGGTGTACTTGATTAATTGAGATGCCTAGATCAGTAGAATATTGTTGAACTAATTAAAGGCAGCTTGGGGCACTTCAATAGTCCTTTAAGTGTGAAAATCGAATATGAGCAGCAATTTAGGTGTGAAAGCTCAAACCCGAATGGTCTCTAAATGTGAAAAGAATCCTTCAGCTTATTTTGAGCAAATATGAAAGCTTTAGTGACTCTTGCAATGCACGACGGGGCTGCTTGGGAAAAACAATCATCAGCTCACTTGGCTGTTGGTATACACGAAGAGTTGGCTTGGAGAAGAGTAATCATTAGCACACCAACCTTAATTTTGTTCATGTATGTAGCTGCACCTAATAAATAAGAAAAATTAATTAGTATTAAGACACAATAATTTTGACAGCAGCTAGGACATATTAAACTTGCACATTAATTCGGCTGGAGCTAAAACATATTAAAATTATGTAATAGGCTAAGACAAATTAATAACATGTATTAACTAGGACATATTAAAAACATTCATTAAATTAAAACACATTTAAAACATATTTAAGATGTCCAGATATTATACACATTAAACATATAATAATTATTTGAGCTGATTTAACTAATTTAACTAAACACATTTAATTTATTCCTGTAACACCCCTTACCCGTATTCGACACCTGAACCGGGTACGAGGCATTACCGTACTAAAATTGCTCAAATAATAAAACCTTGATCCATAAAATTTCAATTTGAAATAAAACTCTTCATTCAAGACCTTAATGTCCTTATTATAGGCATACGAGATCCAAAACTTACACCCGGAATGATTCGGGACTAAACCAAAAACTTTTGAACACAGACAAATTTGACTTAAAATAGGGCCACACGCCCGTGTGAAGGGTGGAACACGCCCGTGTGGCATATCACATGCCCCTGCTCCACACCCGTGTGGATTTATTTTCTATTTAGAACCTACAAGGGTTTTCAGACGGCATGACACACACCCGTGTCCATAGCCCGTGTCTTTCACACGGCCATGATAGGCCCGTGTCCTCGCCCGTGTGTGAAAACCTTGACATTCTGTTTATGACGTCATCATCACAATAAGGTCACACGGCCAAGGAACACGCCCGTGTCCTTAGACCGTGTGTCGAATTAAATTCCTAATTTTAGATGCAGACTTCACACGGCCGGAGCACATGCCCGTGTCTTAGGCCGTGTCTCCCACACGATCGAGACACACGGCCGTGTCTCTGCCCGTGTGTTTACTACTGAGCATACTGACTTGCAAACCTAGCATGCAAGGGGACACACGGCCTCTCCACACGCCTATGGGGCTGACCGTGTGGACATTTGTAAGGCTATCTATCAAGCCAAATGACACCTTGCAAAGCAACCACACTTATACAAATTCAATTCAATACATATCATGACCAAATGGCACCTCTAAGAACTCATAATTCAAGACATCCACACAAGCATACACTTCATGAAATTCATCATCATTGGATATATGAACATGTCAAGTATAGGTCAATTTCCCATGACCATTTACAAAATGAATTGAACAACATTAATAGCCAACACTTTGGCTAACAATTATGACATAACAAAATGACCAAGCCCTATACATGCCATACTCAAAATGAATCTAACTTGGCTATACCAAAAAGTAGTCGATAGTGTGATTTTCGAACTCCGACATCCCACGATCCTCGAGTTAGCTTGGCAACACTATAAGTAAAAGGGAAATGAGAGGGGTAAACATAAAGCTTAGTAAGTTTGCATGAATAAATTTCAACATAAAGGCTCATAATGCCATCCAACCATTATATTGAATAAACACCAAGTCTCAAGCACATTTGCCATAACTTACTCATGCTTAGTCTTACCATTTACATATCAAGTCTCATATCATAAAATTTCTCGTGAATTACTCACATGCACCTGTATCACTTCACCACATAACTTTAGTACTAATTTCGTCTCTATTTTAAGCTTAACTACTTATCCCATTGAATCACTTAGGATACTCAAAGATAGAAAATCATCATCTTACACACAAACATGACGCCATTGCCACATCCCGGATGCGGTCTTACATGGGATCACATTTCGATGCCGATGCCATATCCCGGATATTGCGTTATACGGGATCTCATTTCAGTGTCAATGCTATATCCCGGGTACGGTCTTATACAATTTTCATATTCAATACCGATGCCATATCCCAGATATGTCTTACACGGGGTTTCATTTCGGTACCGAGGCCATGTCCTAGACATGGTATTACATGGGACCTTACCCAGCTGAAGTCTTGATGATAATATTCTCTCATTTATTTAAGTCCAACCGGGACTTCAACATCATA
Source organism: Gossypium sturtianum (assembly GCA_025698515.1). Taxonomy (NCBI): domain Eukaryota; kingdom Viridiplantae; phylum Streptophyta; class Magnoliopsida; order Malvales; family Malvaceae; genus Gossypium; species Gossypium sturtianum. The sequence goes on along the minus strand of CM046944.1, from coordinate 65,389,548 downwards.
GATTTTCATCATTTCATCATTCAACATCATTACTCAAATTCATAGAAATGATATACATCATCATTAATATCAAACAGTTTAAGGCTTAAAAATACTATGTTGAATTTATTACACACAAACTTACCTCGATTTCAAAATAGGCTAAATTGCTGATCTAGTCTGATACCTTGCCCTTTCCTCGATCAGGGTTAATTCTTTGTTCTTCTTGATCTATAATAACAATTTAGCTCATTTAATAATCACATTAATCGACACATCTCAAAATTCATACTTTGGCAAAATTACCATTTGCCCTCATACTTTAACCAAATGACTATTTTACCCCTAGGCTCGTAAATCAATTCTAATCAAATTTCTTCCTCTAATGAGCCTAGGTGAACATTTATTTCTCTTATGGTAACCCTCAATACTCATCACTTCACACATTTACCACATATTTTGCAACCTTTACAAAAAGGTCCTTTGAGGTGTTTTCATGATAACACCTTTCACAAAAGTTGTTCATCTAACAACTAGGACTCATATCCTTCCATAAAAATACAGCAAACAACATAAATTCTCACATGGTAAAACCCTAGGTTTTCAACCATTTTGCAAAATAGTCCCCTCATTAGCTAGCTTAAGCTTTAGGGGTTCCAAAAGTACAAATTTTATCAAGAAAGACCATTAAAATCACTTACTCGTAAGGAGAAAAGCTTGCTGAAAATTTTGAGCTCTCAAACCTCTATTTTGCTACTTATTTTTGGTGGAGAAGATGGAGAGAAAAGGTGATATTTTTCTTCTCTTTATTTTAATATAAACCATCAATTTAGTCACCAAATTTCTACCAACTTTGACTCATTTTTAAACTCTCTGTCCCCTATGGCCGGCAACCCTATTTCTAAGGGTCTAATTGCCCATTAAAGGCCTCCAATTAATATTCTATGGCTTTTAGACACCTTTAACTTATAAAATGGAACTTTCGCACTTTATGCGATTTAGTCCTTTTTCGCGATTGAGCATGCAATCTCTAAAATTAAAGCACCAAAATTTTCATGCACCTATATAATCATACTATAACTCATAAAATAATATAAAAAAAAATTTATTCAACCTCTGATTACCGGTTCCAAAACCACTATTCCGACTAGCCCCTAAATCGAGCTGTTACAATTCTCCCCCTTTAAGGATTTTCGTCCCCGAAAATCTTACTGGTGAAAAGGTTGGGATATGGGTTTCTCATAGCCTCCTCGGGCTCCCAAGTAGCCTCTTCTACTCCATGTCTTTGCCATAGCAATTTCACAAGGGCTATACTTTTGTTTCTCAACTGTTTGACCTCTCGTGCCAAAATCTTAATCGGCTCTTCGCCATAAGTCATGTCCAGTCGAATCTTTACCTCTGATGGTACAATCACATGCGAAGGGTCTGATCAGTAGCGACGCAGCATAGACACGTGGAAGACATCATGAATCTTTTCCAACTCCGGTGGCAAAGCCAAACGATAAGCTACCGGCCCTATACTCTCGATAATCTCATAAGGTCCGATAAAACGCGGACTCAATTTGCCTTTCCGGCCAAATTTGAGGACCTTCTTCCATGGTGATACTTTTAGAAACACTTTATCACCTACTTGAAACTCAATCTCCTTCCGTTTCAAATCCGAATAGGACTTTTGTCTATCTGAGATAGCTTTCAAACATTCACGTATCACTTTTACCTTTTCTTTGGTTTCTCTGACTAAATCGACCCCGTGAATCTGATTCTCCCTGAGTTTGGTCCAGTACAGGGGCGTTCGACACTTACGCCCATATAATGCCTCATAAGGCGCCATCTTCAAACTCTACTGAAAGCTGTTATTGTAGGCGAATTCCACCAACGGTAAGTATTTCTCCCAAATACCTTGGAATTCTAAAACACAACATGGAAGCATGTCTTCAAGTATTGGTATTACTCTTTTCGACTGCCCATCGGTTTGCGGATGGAAAGTTGTGCTAAAGCTCAATTTTGTGCCTAAGGCCTCTTGCAACTTTTTCCAAAATTGTGACATAAATCTCGGATCTCTATCCGAAACAATCGGCAATGGTACACCGTGAAGTCTTACTATTTCTGACACATACAAATCCGCCAACTTATCAAGCGAGTAGTCAACCCGTACTGGTATGAAATGGGCTGACTTCGTAAGTCTATCAACCACGACCCATACGGCATCCTTCTTTTTTGATGACAATAGCAAACCCGTCACGAAGTCCATAGTAATACGGTTCCAATTCCACTCTGGAACCATAATAGGATGAAGTAGACCCGAAGGTACTTGATGTTCAACCTTCACTTGTTGACAAATTAGGCATCTCGATACAAACTCCGAAATGTCTTTCTTCATACTTGGCCACCAATACCATTTCCTCAAGTCGTTATACATCTTCGTGCTGCCTGGATGTACAGACAAACATCCACTATGTGCCTCACGCAGAATCTTTCGTATAAGTTCATCATTTCTGGGTACATAGACTCTATCTCGGAACATCAGACATCCATCAGGACTTATCCGAAAGTCCGACTCAACACTTGATTCACATAGAACTCTTTTAGCTTGTAAATTATTGTCACCTTTCTCAGCTTCACAAATCTCTTTAAGAAACATTGGTCTAGCCCTCAACTCGGCTAGAATAGAACCATCATCTGACAAAGCCTGTAACAGACCGAATTTGACCCTAATCGGAACGGTGGTTTCGGGACCACGAATCCGAGTCTGAGAAATATTTTAATATTATATTTTGTGTTTATTATATGTGACTTGATGTGTGTGAAAGTTTCGTATGAAAATTTAATCGTTTATGTGTTTAATTTAAAAAAAAGGACTTAATCGCGTAAAGTGTAAAAGTTGCAAACTATAGTGAAAAGTCCCTAATTGATTATGGCTTTTTAATATGGGTATTAAAAGAGTAAATAGTCCATTTTGGGAGTAAGTGGGCGGCATATGACTAACTTTTCCATGATATTATGTTATTATTAAAACATTAATAAAGGTTAAATTAGTAAATGATGAAATGTTTAATATATGTTAAATAAAACATAAAATAATGCCACTATCATCTTCATTCTCTCATGGCCGATTATTAGCTAAAGAAAAGGGGTAAGGAAAGCTTTGAATTTCGGCAAGTTAGGAAGCTTGATTAAGGTATGGTCGGTTTTTAGTTTTTGATAATTTTTACGTTTTTGAGATTGTTGCTTCGTATATTACCCGACCCATGCTTAAATTTTTGAAAATTGTATGTATATAGGATTTGGCCATTTACGTGCTTAAATGGTTTTGATATTTGATGGTTTTAGATTAAATATATGTTAAAGATTTACAAGTTTTGTATTAAAATTTTTGGTGATTTGGAGTAAATAGGGCTAAATTGAGAAAATAAATTTGTAAGGGGTTAAAATGCAAAATAAATGAAATGTGAAGGCTTGTAAAGTCCCTAGGAATATTCGGCCCTTGTATTGTCTTAGCTAATTGGGTGTATTTTGTGTGTTATGCAAATAGGACTAAATTGCAAAGTAGTGAAATATTAGGGGTAATATGGTAATTTGTCCATTTATGTGATTTGGGACTAAATTGAATTGAAATGTACTTGAATGAGCTGAATTTAATGTGTTTTAGATCAAGAGCAAAGAAAAACAGAATTGGATCGGGGAAAGACGAAGGTTCTCGAATAGCCGATTTACACAGTCTATCGACAGCCGAGGTAAGTTCTTGAGACTAAGTGCATGAAAGAGTTAATTATAAATATAGTCATTGATATTAATTGATTTATTTGAGCATTTAAATTGAGGATAGCCGAATGTTAAAGTTCACTATTGGATTTAATGTGATTTGAATTTGAAATGGAAACTTGTATGTATAAGATACGTTAAGTGATTGTGGTTTAAGTACATGAATCGATAATAATGTGATGTTAATATGGTGAATTGATGAATTATAGCTGTGTTATTCGGGCTTTTAGCCTAGCAGGCCCTGTGCCGATGTGTTATTCGGGCTTTTAGCCTAGCAGGCCTTGTGCCGGTGTGTTATTCGGGCTTTTAGCCTAGCAGGCCACATGCCGGTGGAACGATTCGGGCTTAATGCCTAGCAGGTTTATTACCGGTGATTAATTTCGGACCTTGAGTCCAGCAGGCCAAGTGCCGGTGAACGTACTCTAAGCTCAGAATATTTGCAAATCGATTTATGCACATGTCAAGAAATTTCAGCTTTGAAACGTATTAATTCGACAGAGAGGTAAGTAGTTCATTTTCGTGCTACTCAAGAAAATAACGAACGAATACCTGAAGAAGTGGAAGTTAATTACCTTGATGAATGTTATATATATAGATATATATATATATGTGTGTTATAGATATGTTCGAATAGAGGATGAAAGATTATGTTATACCACTTGGTTGTAAGAAAAAAAATAGATGTGATGTATATGTTCATGGGAGTAGAATCGAGTATCTGCGGATGTGATAATTATGTATGTTCGAAGTTTAAGTATGTGTTGATGAGATCAATGATATTATGTTAAATGAAGTAATGAGAGTTGGTATAAGTATTTATAAATCAAAATTTCATGTTTAATACATGAATTTATGTATTTTATGCTTGATACTAAGTATTTTTAACACTTGAGACTTACTAAGCTAGTAAGCTTACTCCGATTTCTTTGTTTAATTGTTTGTTTATAGATTCGTTTAAGCTACAAGCTCGAGAGGGATCGTCAAGAAAGTCATCCACACTATCGACTCTTTTTGGTATTTTAAATCTTGGTTTTGATTTGAAGGCATGTATAGGCTAGATTTAGTTTTGAAACATATGATGTTTGATCTTGTATATAAATACAACCTTGCGAAAATGGCTATTTCTTTTGGTTAAGTATCATTTCTATAATTTGGATTTCATAGCTTGTTCATAATGTTAATGGATGTTTTAAATTCGGTAATGGTCTATATCACATGTGGAAGGTGCTAAATTGGTATATATATATATATGTATATTAGGTGATGGTTTCAGTAAACTTAGTCTTGGTTTTGGTTTATATGTGAATCATGTTTGCCATGTTTACGATACGTGCATGATCGCGATTAAGGTGAATTTATGTGTAATTTTTTATTACGTTTTACTAATGATATGTGAGTAAGACATGTGTTTCGGCCTTATGATAAATAGCCTATGCTTGATATGTTTAGTAAGAATTAAATAATGCTATGTTTAAGTGATTTGGCTATGTGATAGTTATACTTTTATAATGAGACATATATGTGATAGTTGGCTATATAGATCTAATTATTAATGGTAAGAAATGAATATGTTTCTTGATTGGTTAGTTACGAATCCAAAAGAAAGGTGAAATAGTATATTCAGCCAAGAGGTAATATTAATATGTTGGTATATGTAATTGATTATTAAATGGTATAATGGTTCAATTGTTTTAATATGCATATGTATTATAGTAATATATATATATATGAAACTCAGCTTATGTTATATGAATTTTGATTGATACCCGATATATGTTATAATTTGACATAAGTTGAGATATGGTTCAAACTTATATATATATATATGTGCCATGAATGTTTAAATTATGTGATTCTGACAATTGTGTGTATTAAGTATTGGTAATAAAACTCGTTATACATTTAATTTAAATTTTTAAATAGATTGTAATGTTATATAATATAGTAATGATTGCATTGCTTGTGCTTAAATTCAATTGAAGGTCTATTTCAGAATTGAGCTTAGTAAGGTAATGCCTCATAACCTTAATCTGGCGACGAATACGGGTTAGGGGTGTTACATTTTATTGGTATCAGAGCTTACGGTTTAGTCGATTCTAGGACTACCGTAGCGCGTGTGAGTCTAGCTATACATGCCTTTATCATATATTGATAGTGTCGTGACTTCTGACATTCTAAACTGTGTTTTATATAGTAAATGGACTCTGATCCTGAAAGAGCCGTAGCGGATGATGTAGAGAGTGTAGTGCCTGACCGTGCACACGGATCAGTGCCGGTAGACTCTAGACCAGTTTCGGGTAGCCACGAGGGGGAGGCTAAACAAGCCTTCTATCAGATGATGAACGAGTGGTTTACCCAGTTTATTCGAACTAACCCGGTGTACACCAACCTCCACCCCGAATAATTCAACTCCGATACCTTCAAGACTTCGATGATAGATCCGATGAGATCTAGTAGGCCTCCAGTTGATAAAATCAGGAAATTTGGGGCCGAAGAATTCAGGGCCAACGATGATGATGACGCAGAGCGAGCTGAAATGTGGCTTGATAACACTATTCGGGTACTTGATGAGCTATCTTGTACTCCAGATGAATGCCTGAAGTGTGCTATATCTTTACTTCGGACACTCGCATATCACCGTGGAATACACTAGTATCAGTAGTTTCGAAAGAAAAAGTGACGTGGGATTTCTTTCAGCATGAATTCCGCAAGAAATATATCAGTCAAAGATTCGTTCATCAAAAACGAAAAGAATTTCTCGAACTAAAACAGGGGCAATTGACCGTGACTGAATATGAGAGAAAATTTGTCAGATTGAGCCGATATGCTCGGGAATGTGTATCAACCAAGCCATTATGTGCAAAAGGTTCAAGACGGTTTGAATGAAGATTTAAAGTTGCTTGTTGGCATTCTTGAAATCAAAGAGTTTGTGATACTAGTCGAGCGAGCTTGCAAAGTCAAGAACTCGGGAAGGAGAAAAGAAAGGCCGAGACGAAGCTAGAGACACTCGTAAGAGATCGTTGGGTAAGAATTTCCATTCCACATCTAAGAAGTTCGAGAGATGACTTCAAAGCGACATAAAACTACTTCGATTTACCTAGACGTGATCGACCTCCGCGGGCTCCCGAGCTACCTCGATGGCGGTGTTGGTAACGCCCACGTAATCAAGTTGAATGCAAGCACCGTGGGAAATGGCATTCGGGAGTTGTAGATTCCATGATCGGTCTTGCTTTAAATGCGGATCGTCGATCATTTTATTAGAGAATGTCCGATGTTAGTTGAGCGAATCCGGCTCAAAACATTAAGTCGAGCAACACATCAACATGAGGCGAGCCACCCGGACATTCAAGCAATGTAGGTGGTAGTCGAGAGGAACGAAGAACATCAGTAGTTCGATCTAAGGCTAGAGCTCCAACTAGAGCTTATGCCACACGAGCCGAGAGGATGCTTCTTCCCCGATGTCATTACCGGTACTTTCACCCTTTATGATACTACCGTGATTGCATTGATTGATCCCGTTCGACTCATTCATATGTGTGTGAAACTCTAGTATTCGGTAAGACTCTGCCAGTTGAGTCTACTGAGTTTGTGATTCGTGTGTCCAACCCTTTGGGTAGATGTGTGCTTGTTAATAAAGTGTGTAAAGGTTGCCCGTTGATGATTCGGGATTCTTGCTTTCCAGCCGATTTAATGTTGTTGCCCTTCGATGAGTTCGATATAATTTTGGGAATGGACTGGTTAACTTCACATGATGCAGTGGTGAATTACAAAAGGAAGCTAATTGATTTGAGATGTCAGAACGGGGAGATTATCATAATTGAATCCAGTGATTTAAGTGGGTTTCCTACAGTAATATCTTCGATGTTAGCCCGGAAATATGTGAGAAAAGGATGTGAAGCTTATTTGGCGTATGTACTGGATAATAAAGTGTCTGAAAAGCATATTGAATCTGTACCGGTTGTGTGTGAATACCCAGATGTGTTTCCTGAAGAACTACCGGGCTTACCACCAGTACGAGAGATTGAGTTCGGCATTGAATTAGTACCTGGAACGACTCCGATTTTGATAGCTCCGTATCAGATGGCACCTACGGAGTTAAAAGAATTGAAAGCGCAGTTGCAAAAATTGACAGATAGGGGCTTTGCACGACCGAGCTTATCTCCTTGGGGTGCACCGGTTTTATTTGTGAAAAGAAAGATGGGACCATGCGAATGTGTATCGACTATCGGCAACTAAATAAGGTAACTATAAAGAATAAATACCCAAGTTACCTCGGATTGATGACTTTTTGATCACCTAAAAGGGGCTTGATATTTTCAAAGATAGATTTGAGATCAGGCTATTATCGATTCTGTAGTCGAGATACAGATGTGCCAAAGACTCGCATTCCTGGACAAGGTACGGACATTTTGAGTTTCTGGTTATGCCTTTTGGACTCACTAATGCACTGCTTGCTTTTTATGGATCTAATGAATCGAGTTTTGAGGCGCTTTTTGGATCGGTTTGTAGTAGTGTTTATTGATGATATACTGATCTATTCCAAAAATGAAACCGAGCATGCTGAGCATTTGAGATTAGTGCTACAAACTTTGAGAGATCAACAGTTGTATGCGAAGTTTAGTAAGTGTGAGTTCTGGATGAAAAAGGTCAGCTTTTTGGGACATGTTGTTTCAAATCAGTATTCGAGTCGATCCGAACAAAATTTCGGCTATACTTGATTGGAAGCCACCAAGAATGTTTTGAAATTCAAGCTTTACGGGACTTGCGGGCTACTATAGACGGTTTGTGAAAGGTTTTTCTGTAATAGCTACACCTTTGACAAAGCTACTACAGAAAGATGTAAAGTTCAAGTGGTCGGAAAATTGTCAGAAGAGTTTCGATCAGTTGAAAGCCCTTTTGACGGAAGCCCCAGTGTTAGCTCAGCCTGAGTCGGGTAAGGAATTTGTTGTGTATTCGATGCTTCCTTAAATGGTTTGAAATTGCGTATTGATGCGGGAAGGCGAGTAGTAGCCTACGCATCAAGACAATTGAAGCCGCATGAAAGAAATTACCCGACGCATGATTTGGAGCTTGCAGCCATTGTGTTCGCCCTGAAGATTTGGCGTCATTACTTATTCGGCGAGAAATGCCATGTTTACTCGGATCATAAAAGTCCAAGTATTTGATGACTCAAAAGACCTGAATTTAAGACAACGCAGGTGGTTGGAATTGTTGAAAGACTATGAATTGGTGATTGACTACCATCCGGGAAAAGCTAACGTTGTTGCAGATGCGTTAAGTCAAAAATCATTGTTTGCTCTTCGTGCAATGAACGCGCAGATAGCTATGTCTGGTGATGGTTCGATCATAGCCGAGTTACAAGCAAGACCGATGTTTATTCAGCAAATTTGTGATGCACAGAAAGTTGACAAAGATTTGATTACTAGTCGAATTCAGTGTGAAAAAGGTGCAGAATCAAATTTTCAGATTGATGCAAATGACTGTTTGAATTTTAAAAGCCGAATGTGTGTTCCGAAGAACTCAGATTTGATACAGATGATTCTGAGTAAGGCCCATAGTGGTCGACTATCGATACATCCGGGTAGCACAAAAATGTATAACGATTTGAAACAATTCTATTGGTGGCCTGGCATGAAACGGGATATATCTGAATTTGTTTCAAATGCTTAGTTTGTCGCCAAGTAAAAGTGAGCATCAAGTGCCATCCGGACTACTTCACCAATCATGATACCCGAATGGAAATGGGATAGAATTACAATGGATTTTGTATCCGGTCTTCCTATGACACCGAGTAAGAAAGATGCCGTTTGGGTTATAGTTGATAGATCCACCAAATCACTCATTTTGTACCGATTCGTGCGCACTATTCACTTGATAAACTTGCTCGAATTGTATGTATCGCAGATTGTAAGGTTGCATGGTGTACCGAGTTCCATTGTTTCGATGAGAGACCCGAGATTCACATCGCGGTTTTGGAAGAAATTGCAAGATGCTTTAGGTACTAAACTTCATTTTAGTACAGCCTTTCATCCGCAGACAGACGGTCAGTCTGAGCGAACTATTCTGATACTTGAGGACATGTTGAGATGTTGCGTTCTCAAGTTTGAAGGTACGTGGGAACGATACCTACCTTTGATTGAATTTGCTTACAATAATAGCTTCCAATCTAGTATCAAAATGGCGCCTTATGAAGCCCTGTACGGGCGAAAATGTCAAACACCGTTATATTGGACTGAGCTCAGTGAGAATAAGATACACGGGGTTGATTTGATTAAAGAAACAGAACATAAGGTAGCTATTATTAGAGGTAATTTGAAAGCTACTTCGGATCGTCAAAAGTCCTATGCCGATTTGAAATGTAAGGACATTGAATTTCAAGTCGGAGATCGTGTATTCTTAAAAGTTTCTCCGTGGAAAAAGGTATTCCGATTTGGTCAGAAAGGCAAACTTAGTCCGAGATTCATCGGACCTTATGAAATCACTGAACGTATTGGGCTTGTTGCTTATAGGTTGAAGTTGCCCTCTGAGTTAGAAAAGATACATGACGTATTTCATGTTTCGATGCTTCGTAAGTCTGATCGATCCGTCTCATGTGATCACACCGACAGAGATTGAAATCCAACTGATTTGACATATGATGAAGAACCGATCCGTTATCTTAGCTCGGGAAGTAAAAGAGTTGAGAAATAAAAGAATTCCATTAGTGAAGGTACTATGGAATCGTCACGGAGTTGAAGAGGCTACGTGGGAGCCTGAGGATTCAATGAGGCAACAATATCCGACCTTGTTTAACGGTAATATTTTCGGGGACGAAAATCCTAAAGGGGGGAGAGTTGTAATAGACCGAATTTGACCCTAATCGGAACGGTGGTTTCGGGACCACGAATCCGAGTCTGAGAAATATTTTAATATTATATTTTGTGTTTATTATATGTGACTTGATGTGTGTGAAAGTTTCGTATGAAAATTTAATCGTTTATGTGTTTAATTTAAAAAAAAAGGACTTAATCGCGTAAAGTGTAAAAGTTGCAAACTATAGTGAAAAGTGCCTAATTGATTATGGCTTTTTAATATGGGTATTAAAAGAGTAAATAGTCCATTTTGGGAGTAAGTGGGCGGCATATGACTAACTTTTCCATGCTATTATGTTATTATTAAAACATTAATAAAGGTTAAATTAGTAAATGATGAAATGTTTAATATATGTTAAATAAAACATAAAATAATGCCACTATCATCTTCATTCTCTCATGGCCGATTATTAGCTAAAGAAAAGGGGTAAGGAAAGCTTTGAATTTCGGCAAGTTAGGAAGCTTGATTAAGGTATGGTCGGTTTTTAGTTTTTGATAATTTTTACATTTTTGAGATCGTTGCTTCGTATATTACCCGACCCATGCTTAAATTTTTGAAAATTGTATGTATATAGGATTCGGCCATTAACATGCTTAAATGGTTTTGATATTTGATGGTTTTAGATTAAATATATGTTAAAGATTTACAAGTTTTGTATTGAAATTTTTGGTGATTTGGAGTAAATAGGGTTAAATTGAGAAAATAAATTTTTGAGGGGTTAAAATGCAAAATAAATGAAATGTGAAGGCTTGTAAAGTCCCTAGGAATATTCGGCCCTTGTATAGTCTTAGCTAATTGGGTGTATTTTGTGTGTTATGCAAATAGGACTAAATTGCAAAGTAGTGAAATATTAGGGGTAATATGGTAATTTGTCCATTTATGTGATTTGGGACTAAATTGAATTGAAATGTACTTGAATGAGCTGAATTTAATGTGTTTTAGATCAAGAGCAAAGAAAAACAGAATTGGATCGGGGAAAGACGAAGGTTCTCGAATATCCGATTTACACGGTCTATCGACAGCCGAGGTAAGTTCTTGAGACTAAGTGCAAGAAAGAGTTAATTATAAATATAGTCATTGATATTAATTGATTTATTTGAGCATTTAAATTGAGGATAGCCGAATGTTAAAGTTCACTATTGGATTTAATGTGATTTGAATTTGAAATGGAAACTTGTATGTATAAGATACGTTAAGTGATTGTGGTTTAAGTACATGAATCGATAATAATGTGATGTTAATATGGTGAATTGATGAATTATAGCTGTGTTATTCGGGCTTTTAGCCTAGCAGGCCCTGTGCCGGTGTGTTATTCGGGCTTTTAGCCTAGCAGGCCTTGTGCCGGTGTGTTATTCGGGCTTTTAGCCTAGCAGGCCACGTGCCGGTGGAACGATTCGGGCTTAATGCCTAGCAGGTTTATTACCGGTGATTAATTTCGGACCTTGAGTCCAGCAGCCAAATCTTGCCGTGAACGTACTCTAAGCTCGAAATATTTGCAAATCGATTTATGCACATGTCAAGAAATTTCAGCTTTGAAACGATTAATTCGACAGAGAGGTAAGTAGTTCATTTTCGTGCTACTCAAGAAAATAACGAACGAATACCTGAAGAAGTGGAAGTTAATTACCTTGATGAATGTTATATATATAGATATATATATATATGTGTGTTATAGATATGTTCGAATAGAGGATGAAAGATTATGTTATACCACTTGGTTGTAAGAAAAAAAAATAGATGTGATGTATATGCTCATGGGAGTAGAATCGAGTATCTGCGGATGTGATAATTATGTATGTTCGAAGTTTAAGTATGTGATGATGAGATCAATGATATTATGTTAAATGAAGTAATAAGAGTTGGTATAAGTATTTATAAATCAAAAATTTCATGTTTAATACATGAATTTATGTATTTTATGCTTGATACTAAGTATTTTTAACACTTGAGACTTACTAAGCTAGTAAGCTTACTCCGATTTCTTTGTTTAATTGTTTGTTTATAGATTCTGGTTAAGCTACAAGCTCGAGAGGGATCGTCAAGAAAGTCATCCACACTATCGCCTCTTTTTGGTATTTTAAATCTTGTTTTTGATTTGAAGGCATGTATAGGCTAGATTTAGTTTTGAAACATATGATGTTTGATCTTGTATATAAATATAGCCTTGCGAAAATGGCTATTTCTTTTGGTTAAGTATCATTTCTATAATTTGGATTTCATAGCTTGTTCATAATGTTAATGGATGTTTTAAATTCGGTAATGGTCTATATCACATGTGGAAGGTGCTAAATTGGTATATATATATATATGTATATTAAGTGATGGTTTCAGTAAACTTAGTCTTGGTTTTGGTTTATATGTGAATCATGTTTGCCATGTTTACGATACGTGCATGATCGCGATTAAGGTGAATTTATGTGTAATTGTTTATTACGTTTTACTAATGATATGTGAGTAAGACATGTGTTTCGGCCTTATGATAAATAGCCTATGCTTGATATGTTTAGTAAGAATTAAATAATGCTATGTTTAAGTGATTTGGCTATGTGATAGTTATACTTTTATAATGAGACATATATGTGATAGTTGGCTATATAGATCTAATTATTAATGGTAAGAAATGAATATGTTTCTTGATTGGTTAGTTACGAATCCAAATGAAAGGTGAAATAGTATATTCGGCCAAGAGGTAATATTAATATGTTGGTATATGTAATTGATTATTAAATGGTATAATGGTTCAATTGTTTTAATATGCATATGTATTATAGTAATATATATATATATATGAAACTCAGCTTATGTTATATGAATTTTGATTGATACCCGATATATGTTATAATTTGACATAAGTTGAGATATGGTTCAAACTTATATATATATATATATATGTGCCATGAATGTTTAAATTATGTGATTCTGACAATTGTGTTTATTAAGTATTGGTAATAAAACTCGTTATACATTTAATTTAAATTTTTAAATAGATTGTAATGTTATATAATATAGTAATGATTGCATTGCTTGTGCTTAAATTCAATTGAAGGTCTATTTCGGAATTGAGATTAGTAAGGTAATGCCTCATAACCTTAATCTGGCGACGGATACGGGTTAGGGGTGTTCCAAAGCCATCAGTGTATTCATGGCTTTCAGCACAAACAAGGATTTCCTACTCAAGCCATCGGCGACTACATTCGCCTTTCCCGGATGGTAGTCAATTACTAACTCATAATCTTTTATCAACTCTAACCATCTCTGTTGCCTAAGGTTCAACTCTTTTTGAGTCATCAAGTACTTTAGGCTCTTATGATCAGTGAACACCCGATACTTCTCACCGTACAAATGGTGTCTCGAAATCTTTAGTGCAAAAACAATTGCGGCTAACTCTAAATCGTGAGTCAGGTAATTCTTCTCGTGTGATTTTCATTGTCTAGAGGCATATGCAACCACCTTACCCTCTTGCATGAGTACACAACCCAATCCATTCAGGGATGCATCGCTGTAAACCACAAATTCTTTCCCCGGTTCGGGTTGTACTAGAACTGGAGCCTCAGTCAACAACGCCTTTAGTTCCTCAAAACTCTGTTGCCACTTTTCGGTCCATTCAAACTTTACATCTTTTTGAAGCAACCTCATCATCGGAGTAGCTATCACGGAAAATCCCTTGACAAAACGTCTATAGTAGCCAGCTAGGCCCAGAAAACTTCTAACTTCAGTTACATTCCTTGGCGGCTTCCAATCTACAATTGCTGAGATCTTACTCGGGTCGACTCTAATTCCATCTCCCGATACAATGTGCCCCAAAAATCCAACTTCTTTAAGCCAAAATTCACTTTTACTAAACTTGGCATACAATTGTTTATCTCTCAAAATTTGCAGAACTGTTCTCAAATGTTCAGCATGCTCGTTCTCATCCTGAGAATAGATCAATATATCATCGATGAAAACTACTACAAATTTATCCAAATACGGCCGAAAAATACGATTCATCAAATCCATGAAAACTACAGGGGCATTTGTTAAACCAACAGGCATGACCAAAAATTCATAGTGGCCATACCTTGTCTGAAATGCAGTTTTCGGCACATCCGAGTCCTTCACTCTCAACTGATAATATCCGGACCTCAATTCTATCTTGGAAAATACCATGGCTCCCTTCAATTGATCAAATAAATCATCGATTCTTGGCAACGGGTACTTGTTCTTCACAGTTACCTTATTGAGTTGTCGATAATCTATACATAATCTCATAGAACCATCCTTTTTCTTCACAAATAATATGAGAGCACCCCACGGAGAATAACTCGGTCTTGCGAAGCCTTTATCTGTTAACTCTTGTAACTGCACCTTCAGTTCCTTTAGCTCGGTTGGAGCCATTCTGTATGGAGCAATAGAAATGGGGGTAGTACCAAGAGCTAGCTCAATCCCAAATTCAATCTCTCTAACTGGAGGTAGCCCTGGCAATTCCTCTGGGAAAACATCTGGATACTCACCTACTATGGCCACGGATTCAATTCTTAACTCAGTCTCTATAGCATTCATCACAAAGGCAAGGTAGGCTTCGTACCCCTTACTTAGATATTTCTGAGTCAACAAGGAAGATATCACTACTGGCAATCTGTCTTACTCATCTGATTCTACACGAATAAGATCCCCACTTTCACATTTCAACTCAATAAACTTCCTTCCACAATTCACTATCACATCATGAGTGATTAACTAATCCATCCTAAGAATGACATCAAATTCATCAAACGACAATAGCATGAGATTAGCCGAAAAATAATGACCCCTAATCATCAAAGGGTAACATTTGCATACTCTACCGACCAACACACATTTGCCTAGGGGATTCGACACTCTTATCACATATTAAGTAGACTCTACAGGTATACTCATGCTAGAGACTAATTTCATGCAAATATACGAGTGGGTAGACCCCGGATCGATTGAAGCTACAACATGAGTATCATAGAGAGAAAATTTACCCGTGATCACGTCGGGGGAAGATGACTCTTCGCGAGCACGAATGGCATATGTTCTCGCTAGTGCTCTACCCTCAGCTCTTGCAGTTTGCTATCTAGATGAATTCTTGCTACTCATTTCATTTCCCGGGTTTCTCCGTGGTCTTTCCCTAGCAGTACTTCTCAGTCTCGCATTCTAAGGCTTCTTTTTCTCACCTGCCTCGGGGCAATCTCTGATAAAATGGTCTAGAGATCCACACTTGAAACAAGCTTTCTCGCTTGCTCGACACTCCCCAGGATGACTTTTGCCACACTGCGGATATTCTGGTCTACTCGGTTGAGCATTGCCAACACTAGCAACCAAAATAATCTGAGCTTTAGACCCCGGGTATTGTCTACCTTTACTTCTGTTTGAAAACCCAGCTGAAGTAGCTGATTGAACAGTAAAATCTCTTGACTTCTTGGACGAGGATTGGAAAGACTTGCCTAAGTGTCTCTTCTTCGAGTCGTGAGACTCAATTTCAGCTTTCTTTTTCTCTTTGACTAGTTCCTTAGCCTTACAGGCAAGACCTACCAGCACCACAAACTCTTTTAGTTCGAGGACACCAACAAACAAACGGATATCCTCATTTAACCATCCTCAAATTGTTTGCACATGATGGCTTCTGGCGATACGCACTCTCAAGCATATTTGCTGAGCCTTACGAACTCACGCTCATATTCAGCCACCGTCATTCGACCTTGCTTTAACTCCAAGAACTCCTTTCTTTTCTGGTCGATGAACATTTGACTAATGTACTTCTTCCGAAATTCCTCTTGGAAGAATTACCAGTTAACTCTTTCCCTTGGTACCACAAACACAAGGGTGTTCAACCACTGATAGGCCGAATCTCTCAAGAGAGATACCGCACACTTTATGCAGTCTTCAGGCATGCATGACAACTCATCGAATACCCTGATGGTATTCTCAAGCCAGAATTCCGCCCTCTCCGGATCATCATCCTTTCTAGCCCGAAATTCCTCGACTCCCTGTTTTTGGATCTTATCGACCGGAGGCCTTTCTCTTCTTACTACCTCTACCACCTAAGGACCTACAGGAGCGGGCTGAGGAATAGGTGAGGGTAGAGGGGGTTGAGTATTAGGATTTGCTCGAATATACTTGGTGTACCAATTACTCATCATATGGAGAAAGGATTCTCGAGCCTCTTCTCCCTGACCCAAAGTCTCGGGTCTACTTTCTACTGGCACGGTCCCTTACGCGGGAGTCGGCGCATTACTTGCAGCATCATCAGTTACAGTTCGATCAGGATCCATTTACTATATAAAAACATAATTCAAATCGTCAGGAGTCGTCACACGATCATTATGCAAATACTCATACGTATGGCATGTATAGCTACACATATACTTAAGCTACGTTAGCCTAAGAATCGATTAAACCGTAGCTCTTATACCACTAAATGTAACACCCCTTACTCGTATTAGACACCTGAACTAGGTACGAGGCATTACCGTACTAAACTTGCTCAAATAATAAAACCTTGATCCATAAAATTTCAATTTGAAATAAAACTCTTCATTCAAGACCTTAATGTCTTTATTATAGGCCTATGAGATCCTAAACTTGCACCCGGAATGATTCGGGACTAAACCGAAAACCTTTGAACACATAGACAAATTTGACTTAAAATAGGGCCACACGCCCGTGTGAAGGGTAGAACACGCCCATGTGGCATATCACATGCCCGTGCTCCACACCCGTGTGGATTTATTTTCTACTTCGAACCTACAGGGGTTTTCACACGGCATGACACACGCCTGTGTCCATAGCCCGTGTCTCTCACACGGCCATGACAGGCCCGTGTCCTCGCCCGTGTATGAAAACCTTGACATTCTGTTTATGACATCATCATCACAATAAGGTTACACGGCCAAGGCACACGCCCGTGTCCTTAGACCGTGTGTCGAATTAAATTCCTAATTTTAGGTGCAGACTTCACACAATCGGAGCACATGCCCGTGCCTCTCACACGGTCGAGGCACACAGCCGTGTCTCTACCCGTGTGTTTACTACTGAGCATACCGACTTGTAAACCAAGCATGCAAGGAGAGACACGGCCTCTCCACACGCCCATGGGGCTGACCGTGTGTCACACACGGCCTAGACACACGCCCGTGTGTCTACCCGTGTTGACATTTGCAAGGCTATCTACCAAGCCAAATGACACCTTGCAAAGCAACCATACTTATACCAATTCAATTCAACACATATCATGACCAAATGGCATCTCTAAGAACTCATAATTCAAGACATCCACACAAGCATACACTTCATGAAATTCATCATCATTGGATATATGAACATGTCAAGTATAGGTCAATTTCCCATGACCATTTACAAAATGAATTGAACAACATTAATAGCCAACACTTTGCCTACCAATTATGACATAACAAAATGACCAAGCCCTATACATGCCATACTCAAAATGAATCTAACTTGGCTATACCAAAAAGTAGTCGATAGTGTGATTTTTGAACTCCGACATCCCACGATCCCCGAGTAAGCATAAAGCTTAGTAAGTTTGCATGAATAAATAGCAGCATAAAGGCTCATAATGCCATCCAACCATTATATTGAATAAACACCAAGTCTCAAGCACATTTGCCATAACTTACTCATGTTTAATCTTACCATTTACATATCAAGTCTCATATCGTAAAATTTCTCGTGAATTACTCACATGCACCTGTATCTCTTCACCACATAACTTTAGTACTAATTTTTTCTCTATTTTAAGCTTAACTACTTATCCCATTGAATCACTTAGGATACTCAAAGATACAAAATCATCATCTTACACACAAACACGATGCCATTGCCGCATCCCGGATGCGGTCTTACATGGGATCACATTTCGATGCCGATGCCATATCCCAGATATGGCCTTATACGGGATCTCATTTCAGTGTCAATGCCATATCCCGGATATGGTCTTATACGATTTTCATATTCAATATCGATGCCATATCCCAGATATGGTCTTACACGGGGTTTCATTTCGGTACCGAGGCCATGTCTCAGACATGGTCTTACACGGGACCTTACCCATCTCAAGTCTTGATGATAATATTCTCTCATTTATTTAAGTCCAACCGGGACTTCAACATCATAGACTTTTATTATTTCATCATTCAACATCATTAAGCAAATTCATATAAATGATATACATCATCATTAATATCAAACAGTTTAAGGCTTAAAAATACAATGTTGAATTTATTACACACAAACTTACCTCGATTTCAAAATAGGCTAAATTGCTGATCTAGTCTGATACCTTGCCCTTTCCTCGATCAAGGTTAATTCTTCGGTCTTCTTGATCTATAGTAACAATTTAGCTCATTTAATAATCACATTAATCAACACATCTCAAAATTCATACTTTGGCAAAATTACCATTTGTCCTTATACTTTCACCAAATGACTATTTTACCCTTAGGCTCGTAAATCAATTCTAATCAAATTTCTTCCTCTAATGAGCCTAGGTGAACATTTATTTCTCTTACGGCAACTCTTAATACTCATCGTTTCACACATTTACCACATATTTTGCAACCTTTACAAAAAGGTCATTTGAGGTGTTTTCATGATAACACCTTTCACAAAAGTTGTTCATCTAACAACTAGGACTCATATCCTTCCATAAAAATGCAGCACACAACATAAATTCTCACATAGAAAAACCCTAGGTTTTCAACCATTTTGCAAAATAGTCCCCTCATTTGCTAGCTTAAGCTTTAGGGATTCCAAAAGTACAAATTTTATCAAGAAAGACCATTAAAATCACTTACTTGTAAGGAGAAAAGCTTGCTGAGATTTTTGAGCTCTCAAACCTCTATTTTGATACTAATTTTCAGTGCAGAAGATGGAGAGAAAAGGTGATATTTTTCTTCTCTTTATTTTAATATAAACCATCAATTTAGTCAACAAATTTCTACCAACTTTGACTCATTTTTCAACTCTTTGTCCCCTATGGCCGGCCACCCTATTTCTAATGGTCTAATTGCCCATTAAAGGCCTCCAATTAATATTCTATGGCTTTTAGACACCTTTAGCTTATAAAATGGAACTTTCGCACTTTATGTGATTTAGTCCTTTTTCGCGATTAAGCATGCAATCGCTAAAATTAAAGCATCAAAATTTTCATGCACCTATATAATCATACTATAACTCATAAAATAATATAAAACAATTTTCGTCAACCTCGGATTAGTGGTTCTGAAAGCACTATTCTGACTAGCCCCTAAATCGGGCTTTTACAATTTCAGCAACTAATAAAATGCATAAATTAAACCGAGCTAGGTTTGAGCTTATTGAGCTAAGTTTGAGCTTAGTTTAGCTCGCAAAAGATTGGAAGGTGAACTCGTAGGGCTGGCCCAAGCCGCCTTGATGTGTCCAGCCAAGGTCTTGCCCCACACTTGATCTAGTAAGGTCAAAATAGCCTCTTTGAAGTGCTTGCCTTGTGCTCGGGTGATAGGACCTTGAGGCAGCTCCAAAGGCTCCTTGCTCGAGCTAGGTGTGACTCGGGGCGTGGCCGTATCATCCCCCCTCTTCAAAAGTGATTTATCCTCAAATCAGAACCTGCGTCAAAGGGAGATAAGTCAGACACATTAAAGTTCGCACTTATTTTATACTCACCCGATAGGTCGAGTCGATAGGAATTTTCATTGACCCGTTCCAATACTTGGAAGGGACCATCTTCATGTGGTAAGAGCTTTGACCTTCGTTGGGCTGGGAATCGTTCCTTTCTCATGTGAACCCAAACCCAATCGCTGGGTTCGAAAACAACTCTTTTTCGGCCATTGTTTGCCTTTTGCATATAACTCTTGGTCCTTGCTTCAATGTTTACTCGTACCTTTCAATGCAAATTCTTCACATGCTCGGCCTTTTTCCTAGCATCTGCATGAATAAGTTGATCATTAGGTAAAGGCACTAGGTCTAATGAAGTCAAAAGATTAAATCCATAAACTATTTCAAAAGGAGAGTATTTAGTTGCCGAGTGAACGGATCGATTATATGCAAATTCGATATGCGACAAACACTCCTCTCACGACTTTAAATTTTTCCGAATGATGGCTCGCAAAAAGGTAGATAGCACACAATTAACCACTTCCGTTTGGCCATCCATTTTGGGGTGACAAGTGGTTGAAAACAGTAACTTGGTCCCATGCTTCCCCGACAACGATCTCCAAAAATGGCTTAAAAACTTTGTGTATTAATCAGACACGATGGTTCTCTGGATGCCATGTAGTCGAGCAATTTCCCTAAAGAAAATATTAGCAATATGAACAGCATCATCAGTTTTTGTACATGCTATAAAATGAGACATTTTTGAAAATCGGTCAACAACAACATAAATAGAGTCTTTCCCTATTTTATTTCTAGGCAATCCAAGGACAAAGTCCATGGATAGGTCTATCCAAGGCGCTTCGGGTATAGGAAGTGGCGTGTACAGCCCATGTGGCTTAATCTTGGATTTGGCCTTCTTGCACGTTACACATCGTTCACAAACTCGTTCGACATCCTGTTTCATTCTAGGTCAATAAAAATGCTCTTGGAGCATCGCCAAAGTTTTTCCCATGCCAAACTGGCCCATGAGGCCCCCGCTATGCACCTCGTTAACTAGCAAGTCCCGAATGGAACTTTGCGGGATACACAACTTACCTTCCTTAAAGAGGAAGCCTTCGTACCTATAGAGCTTATCAATAGCCACATTTTCACAAGCAGCAAACATTTCACCAAAGTCATCATCAGAAGCATGTAAGTCTTTCAAGAATGTAAAACCAAGCAATTTAGAGTCTAAATATAACAAAAGTGTATACCTTCTTGAAAGTGAATCAGTGTAACAGCTCAATTTAGGGCCTAGTCGGAATAGTGGTGCAAGGCCATGAGTCTGAGGTGAATTCATGAGTTTTAAGGTTTATGCCATGTTTGCATGCTAGTGTGTAAGTTTCATAAAGTAATTTCATTAAATTGAAGTTGTTTAGTCCAAAAAGGACTAAATTGCAAGAGTTGCAAAATATGAGTTTCTAGAAGCTTTTTGTATGAAATAGCTTTAGAATATCAATTAGAAGTCCTTAATTAGAAATTTTCCCAAAATATAATTTTTGGACAAAATTGGACATGAGGTAGTATTTATGAAAATTTTAAAGAGAAGGGCATTTTGGTCATTTTGTTAATAAATGATTAAAATAGGAAAAAGATGATAAAAATCTATTCATCTTCTTTCTCTCATTGCCGAAAATTTGGAGACTCCATAGCTAGGGTTCTTCATTTTTTTCAAGCTTGCTAGTAAGTTCATCTTAGCCCCGTTTTTAACATTCTTCGTATTTTTGAAGTTCTCGTATTATGAACTAGCTATTTTTAGCTATATAATGAGCTAAGATGCATGTTCAAAAATTAACCTATGAATGACATGGTTGTTAAATGATGTTTTATGGAAGATTATGAGATTTTGATGTTAGATAAACATCTTTTCCTTAATGAATTTCATGAAAAATGATAGTATGGACTAATTTGTAATAGTTATAAAAATTGGTCATACATACTAGAAATAATGAGAATTGATGATTTTTATAGTAGAGAAAATGAATTAGCTAAGCATGAAGTTTAAGAAAGTTAAATGAAAATCATTTTACGAGCCTAGGGGCAAAAGTGCAAATATGAGAAAGTTTAGGGGAAAAATAGTAATTTTGCCAAAATATGATTAAAGAGTCAATTTAGTCGATGTGAGAATTAAATGGTCTATTTATGATTATAGATTAAGAAAAATGAAGCCCGGGTCGAAACCGAGGCAAGAACAAAGTCGAGGACTAAATTGCATATCTACATACATTTTGCATATTGAGGTAAGTTTGTGTGATTTCTAAGCTTTATGATTTCTATCGTTGAATTGCTTAGTATAATGTACATTATTATCATGGAATGCTTAATGTTCTGCTAAACAAAGAAATCAATGAGATTAAATACGAGCATGTAACACCCCAAACCCGGCCCATGCGTTACGAGGGGATCTGGTATGTCACAGGAAGAAAGTGTTTAAAGAACTTGTGAATGTACTAAAGGTTTACATTAATTTGATATAGTTAAGAAAGCAAGTTTGGTTTATAAATATTCGATAAGATACTACAAATTTCGAGAAGTAGATTGACGAATCAAGAATCAAATTATTGAACTTTAAAACCGTGACTTTTGAAAATATTGTTGATAATTTGTAAGAAAATCCAAGTTAAATTATTTGTACAAGGTTGTTATGAAATCCATTTGTTAATCAATTTTGGAAACCGTTATTTATGATTTTAGAAAAACCCCTTTTAAAACAATTTAAGAAAAATAATAATTACATCCCAAACATAAAGCAAATTAAAGTTTATCCCAGAGGCCTTATTACAACTTTAAACCCAAAATAGTGAAAGTAATGAAATAAAGCGGAAAATGAAATTTACTAAAGTTCGAAAACACCATTTCTAAAGTATGGCCTCCACCGAGTCATCCATGGCCCAAGTCCACATAACTGAGCATTACCTACAAAAATTAAGAAAACAGGGGTGAGTTACTAGAACTCAGTGTGTAATCCCCCTTACCGTCATCCACTGGGCCTGAACCCGTATAGTATCATCTTGGATCGAAGGCCATTTACATAGCAATATCTAAATGAAGTAAATGTATGCAACCCAACCCATCCATCCATCACACCCCGACCGGTAATCACACCTGTGGGGATCAAGTCAACCCACCCCGCCACTCACACCAAATTTGCAATCAAACCGCTATCATATAGTATTTTTGTAGTCAAGCCACCAAATCATATTTAAGCACAATAATATACAAATTGTGGCAATGCCACCGAGCTACACCGCTTCTCTCGTACAATTTTTCCCATCCCATGCAATATGTAAAAATGCCACATAAATAATAAAATAACATAAAACATCCACATATAAATATCAACCATTAATCAAGTAATTTATTAAGGTGAATAGACCCATTATGGTTCTTTGGTAATTCAGCCCTCTAAGGCATTCTAGCAAATCGGCCCGTAGGGATATTTTGGTAAATTGGCCAATAAGGCATTTTCGTAATTCGGCCCATAGGGGCATTTAAGCAATTCGGCCCGTTAAGGCATTTTGATAAAAACGGCTCATTAAGGGTATATTCGTAATTCGTCCCATAAGGGTATTTTCGTAATTTATCAAATTTCATACCGATTTTAACAGATTTTTAGAAATATTGACGTTTAAGCTAATTACTCGATTCATGCTATATTACGGTTATTAGACTTGTAAAACAACAACGACCTATTCGTCCAATCATAATGGTGAATCATGAATCAACGGAATTTCGGTGTGAGATTACACACATGATTACGGTAAGGACTAAACCTTATTGATCGTCGGCAACTAAATCACCATTACACTCAATTAACCAACAAACATGATTTTATTAATCCAAATCTAAATCAGACGATCTAAAAATGCTTACCCCTAGTATCGTGAACGACCACGATTTGTCTATTCTCACCGGATGATGGTCCACAACCCGGTGGAAAATCCCGAACCGCCGATACCGCCCTACGTTTGAACTTAGGAGTAGGAATTGCAAATCTGCCCCCTTTTTGTTCTCCAATCGCTTTTCCTTTCAAATCGTTACCACTTGCCTACATTGGAAAAGTCTCAGTTAGAAAATACTATGATGAGTGCAAGTAGTTGTTTAGGGATAGGATTCGGCTTACCACTACTTCCGAAGGATCAACGAATATAGAAGAACGAGCGATTAGTCCCTAGAATAAACGTTTAAACATAATCATCGATTCAGTTTAGGGGAATAACTAAGTATTGAGAGATATCAAAATGAACCTTGAAGAAATCCATTACCTTAACGATTATAAATCCGACTTCCACCGTTTGACTTAAGGCTAGAGGTGAATCGGCAAGGATGGGATATATGGCCACCCACTAGAACACGATGAAAAAGAAAGGATGATCACGATTTGAGGGAGTAGGAGAAAGTGATATTTCGGTTTAGAAACAAAATAGAACCACCGAATAGTGATGGACACACATTCGGCTAGGGAGAAAAGAAAGTGAAAAGAGAAGAAAGAAACAACTTATCGATTAGATCAAAGAAGAGAGTGCCAACACGAAAGAGAAAGAAATAATGAAGAAGTGATTAAGGGTCAAAAGGTTCAGCTATGGAGAGAAATGAACAAGAAGATTCGGCTACCAAAATGTTGATTATAGAAGAAGAAAGAAGGGTTGAAGAAATAGTGAAAAAGAAAATAAAAGATGGAGAAAGAGTGCTAGATAGTTTCGGCTAACAAAGGAAAAAAATGAGCAAGAATGGATTGAGGGTTTCGTCTAAACAAGGGAGAAAGATGAACAAATGTGCTAAAGTGTTTCGGCCAAAACAAGGGGAAAAAGAAGTTGGAAAAGAAAAGTACCCAAAATGCTAAAAGAAACCAAAACCTATCATGCACAAAATTGCACAAAAACCATAAGAAAATTGCCTCCCTCACTCCCCCTACCAAAACCGTGTACTTCATTCACCAAAAAGGTCATGGTTGACCAAAAATTCTATCCCAAGCACCTTCCAAATATTCGGCCAACATATCCCCCTTCTTACTCCTTTCATTTACTTCTTTCCTTACTCTCATCCTTACCTTATTTTCTTAGTCTTCTTGCCATCAATAAAAAGTATTCCTTGCCTTATTTAAAGCCTTGGCCGACAATTTGGAAAAGAAGCACAAAATAATACAAAAAAATTGTAAAAGGTGGGATTCGAACTCCACCCCTCTAGCCCCTTCATGTGACGCCACACCACTCTACTACTAGCTCCTCTTGTGCTAGCAAAATACTCACTCATTTCCTTAAGTCTTGGTGCCACTTACCTTCTCTCCTTTAAGTGCTTAAACACAAAAATTTTACTAAGGCCCAACTCAACCCAAAGCCTTCTTAGGGCCCCTAAACATACACAATTAGCATTCTTAACTAGCCCAACGCATGATATAAAGCAAAACATAAAATTCCAAATTTCATGATGTTACAGAGCATGTCCCGGTTGAAGATAGAATTTCCCAGGATACTAAAACTACCACATGAGATTAGAAAGTCCGTATAAGACCAAGCCAAGGCATGGCATCGGCAATCAAGCAAGTTATCATGTAAATCCAAGGCAAGCCTGGCATTGAACAAGTTATCATGTAAGTCCAAGGCAAGCTTGGCATTGAACAAGTTATCATGTAAGTCCAAGGGAAGCTTGGCATTGAACAAGTTATCATGTAAGTCCAAGGCAAGCTTGGCATTGAATAAGTTATCATGTAAGTCCAAGGCAAGCTTGGCATTGAACTAGTTATCATGTAAGTCCAAGGCAAGCTTGGCATTGAAAAGCTATCAAGGGAAAGAGATCCCATGTAAGTCCAAGCCAAGGCATGGCATTGGTTAGAACAAGAAACACTTCGTATAAGTCCACGTCAAGACATGGCCTCGAAACCAAGATGAGATATTCCATGTAAGACCGTATCTAGGATATGGCTTTGGCATCAAGTTCATGTGAAGAGATTTAGTATCCTCGGTTATTCGCAAAAATTCATCGGGCAAATGAGTAAAGTTAAAGTGAGATAGCAAGAAAGTTGAGTAAGAAAAGTTATTATCAAGTTGAAAATGAGTATTATTCATGTTATGAATGATAAATCAGAGATTATGATTTTTATGTTAAAGTATGTTGATCAATGTGATCAAGTGATACAGGTACCTTGTTTACCTCCCAAGTATGAGACTAGTAAGTTTCATGAGTTATGAAAAATCAAGCATGAGTAAGTAAGCTTTATAGCTGAAATTTATGATACCATTGTTGATACCAAATGGTTTATATTAAGCAAGTATGTTGCTATGAATATTATGCAAACTTACTAAGCTAAATGCTTACGTCTTTTATCCTTTCTTTCTATGTAGTCCCGCCAAACTGACTTGTGGATCGTTGAAGTCGGAGCTCGAAGCACACTATCAATCCTTATTTTGGTATAGCTAAGTTGAAATTATATTAAGTATGGCATGTATAGGAAACGTTTCATTTTGAGTATATGTCGTAGAAAGGGCAAAAGTATGGGCTATCAAGTTTATTATTCTTTTGTAAATGGCTAAGTGATTGGCCAAGATTGACTAAGTATGTATGTTATTAATATCAATGAAGCATGTTGTATTGTTCATAAATGATGTAATACTTGAGTTGCTGAATTGAGCTTGAGTTTAGTCTTGATTTCAGGGTGGCAATTGGCTTGGTAAATATCCTCTTAGTGCCCACACGGATGGACACAAGGGCATGTGTCTAGGCCGTGTGCACCCTGCACCATTGTATCTTAAGTCAGAATAGACCACGGACCAGTCACATGGGCGTGTGTTTAGACTCTAGGCCGTGTTAAGGTAGTCAGTGTGCACCACGGGTGGTAAGCACAGGCGTGTGCCTTGGCCGTGGGGCATTGGTAGAATGCTGGGGTTTTAGGCATGGTTTGGGGCCACGGGTGTGTCCAGGCCGTGTGTATTTTGTCAGTATCCACCACAGGTGAAAGACACGGGCATGTTTTAGGGGTGCACGGGCGTGTCCCGTACAACATGGGCGTGTGACCCCTGCTCTAAAGAAAAGTTTCTGAATATGTTCCGAATGTTTTTAGACAAGTGTTTTAGGCCTCGTAGGCCCATGAAAGGTATGAATAGACTGAGAAAGAGAAGTTTTTAATTCAGGACAAAATTTTATAGCCCGTAAGTACATGTTTAAGTGAGTTCAAGCATGGTAATGTCCCGTATCCAGTCTTGGTCTCGAATTCGGGTATGGGGTGTTACATTTAGTGGTATCAGAGCTACGGTTTAGTCGGTTCTAGGACTAACGTAGCACAAGCACGAGTTTAGCTATACATGCCATACGTAAGAATGTTTTTATAATGATAGTGTGACGACTCTTGGTGACTTAAATCATGTTTATATGTTTAGTAAATTGATCCCAATAGATCTATGACGGATGACGTAGAAAGTAACGCACTAGCTCCCGCTGAAGGGACGGTGCCAAACGAGCATGAGAATAGACCCACTACGGTGAGTCAAGAAGGAGGAGAAGAGGCTAGAGAAGCCTTCCTTCACATGATGAATACATGGTATACGGAGTTCGTTAAATGCGAACCCGATTGCAACACCCCTCCACCCCACCTATTCCTCAACCTATACCAGTAGCCCCTCAAGTAGTAGAGGTGGTAAGAGGAGAGAAGCCACCGTTGATAGGATTAGGAAACATGGGGCGTAAGAATTGCAGGCTAGAAAAGATGATGATCCTGGAAAAGGCTGAGTTCTGGATAGAAAATACTATCGGGGTATTTAATGAGTTGTCATGCACACCTGAGGAATGCATGAAGTGTGTAGTCTCTCTTTTAAGAGATTCTGCTTACCAATGGTGGAACACCCTTGCATCGGTGGTATCGAGGGAAAGGATCACATGGGAATTTTTCCAAGAAGAATTCAATAAAAAGTATGTCAGTCAAAGATTTGTGGACCAGAAAGGGAAGGAATTCTTAGAACTAAAGCAAGGCAAGATGTCAGTGACTGACTATGAACGTGAGTTTGTACGACTCAGTAAGTACGCTCGCGAATGCGTGTCCACTGAGGCCATCATGAGTAAAAGATTTGAAGACGGGTTGAATGAGGACATCAAATTGTTTGTTGCTGTCCTAGAACTAAAGGAATTTGTTGTGCTAGTAGAGAGGGCTTGTAAAGCCGGGGAATTAGTAAAAGAGAAAAGAAAGTCTAAAATGGAGTCTCGTGACTCTAGGAAGAGATAATGGAATAAGTCATTCCAATCTTCATCCAAGAAGTTAAGAGATTTCCTTACCCGATCGGCTACTTCCACTGGGTTTTCAAGGAAAGACAAGAGTAAGCAATATTCAGGGAATAAAGCACAGACTACTTCAGTTGCAAGTGTTGGGAATATTAGATTTGACAGACTCGAATGCCCACAATGTGGCAAATGTCATCTTGGAGAATGCTGAGCACATGAAAATGCATGCTTTAGATGTGGTTCCCAAGACCACTATATAAAAGATTGTCCAGAGATGATGAAAGAAAAGAGAACTCAGAACCCAAGATCCTGGAGTATGGTCCGAGGAAGACCGCAGAGAAACCCGGGAAGTGGGGCAAGTGGAAGAGGTAACCCTCGAGAGCAGGTTGCGAGACCTGAGGGTAGAGCACCTGCAAGGACTTATGCCATTCGCGCTCGCGAAGAGGCATCTTTTCATGATGTTATTACGGGTACCTTTTCTCTTTTTGATATCAAAGTTCTTGCTTTAATAGATCCCAGATCCACACACTCTTATATTTGCATGAAATTAGTGTCAGGTTGGAGTATGCCTATGGATTCTACAGAATTTATGATTAAAGTGTCTAATCCTTTAGGAAATAGTGTGTTAGTCGATAAAGTATGTAAAGATTGCCCATTAATGATTAGAGGTCATTGCTTTAAAGCAAATCTTATGTTGCTACCATTCGATGAGTTCGACCTCATTCTTTGTATGGACTTGTTGACTGCCCATGATGTAATAGTTAATTGCGGGAAGAAATACATTGAGATGAAATGCGAGAATAGGGATACTCTTCATGTAGAATCAGATGAGCAAGGTAAATTACCGGTAATGATTTCTAATATGACGGCACAAAGATACATAAGAAAAAGGTATGAAGCATATTTGGCCTTTGTGATGAATGATAAAGAATCAGAGTTAAAGATTAAGACAGTACCAATAGTATGTGAGTACGTGGATGTTTTTCTCGAAGAGTTACCAGGACTACCACCAGTTAGAGAGGTTGAGTTCAGCATTGAGCTAGCTCTCGGTACTATACCGATATCTATTACTCCTTACAGAATGACTCCAACGGAGTTGAGAGAGTTGAAGTCACAGTTGCAAGAGTTGACAGATAAAGGTTTGCGAGATCAAGTTGTTCTCCATGGGGTGCTCTGGTTTTATTTGTGAAAAAGAAAGATGGCACCATGAGATTGTGCATAGATTACCATCAACTTAATAAAGTGACAGTAAAGAAAAAATACCCATTGCCAAGGATCGATGATTTGTTCGACCCAGCTGAGAGTAAGAGAATCAGATGTGTCCAAGACAGCTTTTCGAACAAGGTATGGGCATTATGAATTTTTAGTCATGCCTTTTGGTCTGACCAATGCTCCTGCGGTATTCATGCACTTCATGAACCGCATCTTTAGACCATACCTCGACAAGTTTGTAGTCATTTTTTTTGACGACATACTGATTTATTCCCGAGATGAGAATGAACATGTTGAACATCTACGGATAGTTTTACAGACTCTTCGAGAAAGTCAGTTGTATGCCAAATTCAGTAAAAGCAAATTTTGGCTCAAGGAAGTAGGATTTCTTGGACATATTGTCTCGAGAGATGGAGTCCGAGTAGATCCAAGTAAGATCTCAGCTATAATGGACTGGAAGCCACCGAAGAACATCCCTGAGATTAGAAGTTTTCTAGGCCTAGCCGGCTATTACAGACGATTCATCAAGGGGTTTTCCATGATTGCAACCCCGATGACTAAATTGTTACAGAAAAATGTGAAGTTTGAGTGGACAGAACGATGCCAACAAAATTTCGAGAAGTTGAAAGCAATGTTGATAGAAGCTCCAGTTTTAGTACAACTCGAGTCGTGAAAGAGTTTATAATTTACAGCGATGCATCCTTAAATGGATTAGGCTGTGTACTTATGCAAGAAGGTAAGGTGATTGCTTATGCCTCAAGACAGTTGAAGCCTTATGAGAAGAATTATCCGAAGCATGATTTAGAGTTGGCTGCCATAGTCTTCGCTTTGAAGATTTGGAGACACCATTTATATGGTGAAAAATGTCGGATTTTTACTGATCACAAAAGTCTGAAGTACTTGATGATGCAGAAAGAGTTGAACTTAAGGCAACGAAAATGGTTAGAATTGTTAAAAGACTATGAATTGGTCATTGACTACCATCCAGGAAAGGCAAATGTGGTCGCCGATGCTTTAAGCAGAAAGTCCCTATTTGCATTAAGAGTATTGAATTCAAGGATATCTTTGTCCGATGATGGTTCTATTTTTGCTGAGCTGAGAGCTAGACTAATGTTTCTTCACGAGATCTTGGAAGCTCAGAAAGAAGATAGCGAATTGCTAGCCAAGAGAGCTCAGTGCGAATCCGATGTTGGATCTGACTTTCGAATTAATTTCGTGGGATATTTGATGTTTAAAGATAGAGTTTGTGTACCGAGAAAAGAGGAGCTTATTCAGAAAATTTTGTATGAAGCACACAACGGATGTTTGTCTGTACTTCCGGAAGTACAAAGATGTATAATGATTTGAAGCAACAGATTGGTGGCGAAAATGAAGAAAGATATTTGAGTTTGTTTCCAAGTGCATAATTTGTCGACAAGTAAAGGTTTGAACACCAAGTACCTTCGGGTTTACTTCACCATCTTGGTTCCCGAGTAGAAATGGGACCGTATCACCATGGATTTTGTAACGGGTTTACTGATTGTCACCCAAAGAAGAAGGATGCTATATGGGTCGTAGTGGATAGACTCACGAAGTCACCCATTTTGTACTGTCTGCGAGTTGATTACTCACTCGACAAGTTAGCAAACTTGTAATGCTTTGAGAAATAGTAAGGCTTCACGGTGTTTCGTTGTCAATCATCTCGAATAGAGATCCGAGGTTTACATCCAAATTTTGGAAGAAGTTACAAGAGGCCTTGGGTACAATGTTGAACTTTAGTACCGTTTTTCATCCTCAAACTGACGGTCAGTCGGAGAGGTTAATTCAAGTACTCGAGGATATTCT
This sequence comes from Gossypium sturtianum, assembly GCA_025698515.1. Lineage (NCBI taxonomy): Eukaryota > Viridiplantae > Streptophyta > Magnoliopsida > Malvales > Malvaceae > Gossypium > Gossypium sturtianum. The sequence goes on along the minus strand of CM046944.1, from coordinate 65,358,075 downwards.
CAGATGTTGTATTATTGAATTCCAAGGCAGTTGGGAAAAGTTTCTCCCATTGGTAGAGTTTGCCTGCAATAATAGTTTTCAGTCGAGTTTAAAGATGGCGACTTATGAGGCTCTATATGGGCGAAAGTGCAGAACGCCTTTATTTTGGACTAAACTCAAGGAAAACCAAATTCATGGGGTTGATTTGGTTAGAGAAGCTGAAGAGAAAGTGAAAGTGATACGAGAATGTTTAAAAGTCGCATCGACAGACGTAAGTCCTATTCGGACTTAAAAAGAAAAGAGATGGAGTATCAAGTCGGAGATAAAGTTTTCTTGAAAGTGTCACCATGGAGAACAGTTCTCAGATTTGGCCGGAAAGGCAAGTTGAGTCCACGTTTTATTGGACCGTATGAGATTTCTGAGAAAGTTGGACCGGTAGCTTACAGATTGGCTTTGCCATCAGAGTTAGAAAAGATACATGATGTGTTTCACGTGTCAATGTTGAGACGCTACCGATCAGATCCTTCACATGTAATTACCCCGTCAGAGATAGAGATTCATCCCGACATGACTTATGGTGAAAAACCAGTTAAGATTTTGGCTCGAGAAGTCAAACAGCTAAGAAATAAAAGTATTGCCCTAGTGAAATTATTGTGGCAAAGACATGCGATTGAGGAAGCGACGTGGGAACCAGAAGAAATCATGAGAAACCAGTATCCAAATCTGTTTGCCGGTAAGATTTCCGAGGACAAAAATCCCTAAGATGGGAGAATTGTAACAACCCGATTTAGGGCCTAGTCGGATTAGTGGTGCGAGGCCACGAGTCCGAGGTGAATTCATGAGTTTTAAGGTTTATGCCATGTTTGCATGCTAGTGTGAAAGTTTCATGAAGCAATTTCGTTAAATTGAAGTTGTTTGGTCCAAAAAGGACTAAATTGCAAGAGTTGCAAAATATGAGTTTCTAGAAGCTTTTTGTATGAAATAGCTTTAGAATATCAATTAGAAGTCCTTAATTAGCAATTTGCCTAAAATATAATTTTTGGACAAAATTGGACATGAGTTAGTATTTATGAAAATTTTAAAGAGAAGGGCATTTTGGTCATTTGGTTAATAAATTATTAAAATAGGAAAAAGATGATAAAAATCTATTCATCTTCTTCCTCTCATTGCCGAAAATTTGGAGACTCCATAGCTAGGGTTCTTCATTTTTTTCAAGCTTTCTAGTAAGTTCATCTTAGCCCCGTTTTTAACATTCTTCATATTTTTGAAGTTCTCGTATTATGAACTAGCTATTTTTAGCTATATAATGAGCTAAGATGCATGTTCAAAAATTCACCTATGAATGACATGGTTGTTAAATGATGTTTTATGGAAGATTATGTGAGTTTGATGTTAGATAAACATCTTTTCCTTAATGAATTTCATGAAAAATGATAGTATGGACTAATTTGTAATAGTTATAAAAATTGGTCATACATACTAGAAATAATGAGAATTGATGATTGTTATAGTAGAGAAAATGAATTAGCTAAGCATGAAGTTTAAGAAAGTTAAATGAAAATCATTTTACGAGCCTAGGGGCAAAAGTCCAAATATGAGAAAGTTTAGGGGAAAAATAGTAATTTTGCCAAAATATGATTAAAGACTCAGTTTAGTCAATGTTAGTATTAAATGGTCTATTTATGATTATAGATCAAGAAAAATGAAGCCCGGATCGAAACCGAGGCAAGAACAAAGTCGAGGACTAAATTGCATATCTACATACATTTTGCATATTGAGGCAAGTTTGTGTGATTTCTAAGCTTTATGATTTCTATGATTGAATTGCTTAGTATAATGTACATTATTATCATGGAATGCTTAATGTTCTGCTAAACAAAGAAATCAATGAGATTAAATACGAGCATGTCCCGATTGAAGATGGAATTTCCCAGGATACTCGATCTACCACATGAGATTAGAAAGTTCGTATAAGACCAAGCCAAGGCATGGCATCGACAATCAAGCAAGTTATCATGTAAGTCCAAGGTAAGCTTGGCATTGAACAAGTTATCATGTAAGTCCAAGGCAAGCTTGGCATTGAACAAGTTATCATGTAAGTCCAAGGCAAGCTTGGCATTGAATAAGTTATCACGTAAGTCCAAGGCAAGCTTGGCATTGAACAAGTTATCATGTAAGTCCAAGGCAAGCTTGGCATTGAAAAGCTATCAAGAGAAAGAGATCCCATGTAAGTCCAAGCCAAGGCATGGCATTGGTGAGAACAAGAAAGACTTCATATAAGTCCACGTCAAGACGTGGCCTCGAAACCAAGATGAGATATTCCATGTAAGACCGTATCTAGGATATGGCTTTGGCATCAAGTTCATGTGAAGAGATTTAGTATCCTCGGTTATTTGCAGAAATTCATCGGGCAAATGAGTAAAGTTAAAGTGAGATAGCAAGAAAGTTGAGTAAGCAAAGTTATTATCAAGTTGAAAATGAGTATTATTCATGTTATGAATGATGAATCAGAGATTATGATTATTATGTTAAAGTATGCTGATCAATGTGATCAAGTGATACATGTACCTTGTTTACCTCCCAAGTATGAGACTAGTAAGTTTCATGAGATATGAAAGATCATGCATGAGTAAGTAAGCTTTATAGCTAAAATTTATGATACCATTGTTGATGTCAAATGGTTTATATTAAGCAAGTATGTTGCTATGAATATTATGCAAACTTACTAAGCTAAATGGTTACGTCTTTTATCCTTTCTTTCTATGTAGTCCCGCCAAACTAACTCGTGGATCATTGAAGTCGGAGCTCAAAGCACACTATCAATCCTTATTTTGGTATAGCTAAGTTGAAATTATATTAAATATGGCATGTATAGGAAACATTTCATTTTGAGTATATGTCGTAGAAATGGCAAAAGTATGGGCTATCAAGTTTATTATTCTTTTGTAAATGGCTAAGTGATTGGCCAAGATTGACTAAGTATGTATGTTATTAATATCAATGAAGCATGTTGTATTGTTCATAAATGATGTAATACTTGAGTTGCTGAATTGAGCTTGAGTTTAGTCTTGATTTCAGGGTGGCAATTGGCTTGGTAAATAGCCTCTAAGTGCCCACACGGATGGACACACGGGAGTGTGTCTAGGCCGTGTGCACCCTGCACCATTGTATGTTAAGTCAGAATAGACCACGGACCAGTCACACGGGCGTGTATTTAGACTCTAGGCCGTGTTAAGGTAGTCAGTGTGCACCACGGGTGGTAAGCACGGGCGTGTGCCTTGGCCGTGGGGCATTGGCAGAATACTGGGGTTTTAGGCACGGGTGTGTCCAGGCCGTGTGTATTTTTCCAGTATCCACCACAGGTGAAAGACACGGGCATGTTTTAGGGGTGCACGGACGTGTCCCATACAACATGGGCGTGTGACCCCTACTCTAAAGAAAAGTTTCTGAATATGTTCCGAAAGTTTTTAGACAAGTGTTTAAGGCCTCGTAGGCCCATGAAAGGTATGAATAGACTGAGAAAGAGAAGTTTTTAATTCAGAACGAAATTTTATAGCTTGTATGTACATGTTTAAGTGAGTTCAAGCATGGTAATGTCCCGTATCCAGTCTTGGTCTGGGATTCGGGTATGGGGTGTTACAATCAGCCACTATATTATCTTTGCCTTTTTTTTTATATTTGATGACATAAGGAAATGATTCTAAGTATTCTACCCATTTGGCATGTCGTTTGTTCAACTTGTGCTGGCCTTTGATGTGCTTTAATGCCTTGTGATCAGAGTGAATCACGAACTCCTTCGGCCACAAGTAATGCTGCCAAGTCTCGAGAGCTCGAATGAGAGCATACATTTCTTTATCATAGATGGGGTAGTTTAACGTGGCTCTATTCAGCTTTTTGCTAAAGTAAGCGATAGGCCTTCCGTCTTGAGTTAACACAGCCCCGATTCCCACACCTGATGCATCACATTCAATCTCAAAGGTTTTAGAAAAATCAGGTAGTGCAAGTAAAGGAGCTTTAGTAAGACAATCTTTAATAACATTAAAAGATTTTTCTTGCTCTTCGTCCCAATGAAAGGTTGAGTTCTTCTTGATGAAGCTTGTCAATGGTGCGGCCAAAGTGCTAAAATTGGATACAAAGCGCCTCATTAAGGTGTTCGAGTCGTGTAGTTGCCGGATCGTTAAAATGAGAATCATCGCTCTATTAGGAACAAAAGGGTGAATTTGGCTAAGTAGAAACTTTAGTTTAACAAAGTAGGTTAAAATGGAAAAGTAACTACAAAGGATAGTTCGGCTAACAAAGAAAACAAAGGACATAAGTAATAGGGGTGATGGGTTGGTAATCAAACTTAAGGGTCAAGAATGAACCAACACTAAAGGAGAGTGTTGACCCGAGACTTATAAGAATCTTAAGGAGGGTTGGGAATTAAAATAGGACCTGGACCCGCTATCTAAGAAGATAGGAACCAGAGGTATCAATTTGAGATGAACGCCACACTTTGAAAGTGATAAGTTCGGATAGAAGAAACAGGTTGACGCCACTAGCTAAGTAGATAAGTCAAGCTGAGTCTTGAACAAAATTTGAGAGTTGAAATACTCACAAATAACTCAAAATTCATTCAAGTAGCAAAAAGTCTGAACAACCAGCAAATAGCTAAGTATTTATAGTAAAATTCTAAGCTAGCCGAATAGACATAAAAAGGAAGCTAAATGGACAATTGATTTCAGCTTAAATGAGCTGATGTTTCTTGGAAATTTCCTAGCAACTTCCTTGAAGCTTCCAGCAGCTTTGGGGATGCCAATGGACAGCCTTTTGAAGCTTCTAATAGCTGGATATTAATGGAAGTGAAAGGTGAGCTGAAATGAGCTGAAGGGCCATGCTTAAATTCGGCCAAGGGGGTGCAGTTGATTAATTGAGCTGCCTTGATCAGCTGGATATTGTTGAACTAATTAAAGGCAGCTTGGGGCACTTCAATAGTCCTTTAAACGTGAAAACCGAATATGAGCAGCCATTTAGGTGTGAAAGCTCAAACCCGTATGGTCTCTAATTGTGAAAAGAATCTTTCAGCTAATTTTGAGCAAATATGAAAGCTTTGGTGACTCTTGCAATGTACGAATGGGCTGCTTGGGAAAAACAATCATCAATTCACTTGGCTGTTGGTATACACGAAGAGTTGGCTTGGAGAAGAGTAATCATCAGCACACCAACCTTAATGCCGTTCATGTATGTAGCTGCACCTAATAAATAAGCAAAATTAATTAGTATTAAGACACAATAATTTCGGCAACATCTAGGACATATTAAACCTACACATTAATTCGGCTGGAGCTAAAACATATTAAAATTATGTAATAGGCTAAGACAAATTAATAACATGTATTAACTAGGACATATTAAAAACATGCATTAAATTAAAACACATTTAAAACATATTTAAGATGTCCAGACTTTTGACACATTAAACACATAATAATTATTTGAGCTGATTTAACTAATTTAACTAAACACATTTAATTTATTCCAGCAACTAATAAAATGCATAAATTAAACAGAGCTAGGTTTGAGCTTATTGAGCTAAGTTTGAGCTTAGTTCAGCTTGCAAAAGATTGCAAGGTGAACTCGTAGGGCTGGCCCGAGCCTCCTCGATGTGTCCAGCCAAGGTCTCGCCCCACACTTGATCTACTAAGACTGAAATAGCCTCTTTGAAGTGCTTGGCTCGTGCTCGGGTGATAGGACCTTGAGGCAGCTCCAAAGGCTCCTTGCTCGAGCTAGGTGTGACTCGGGGCGTGGCCGTATCATCCGCTCTCTCAGTGCAACTGAAGTCAACGTGTTCCACCACTGATATGCTGAATCTTTTAGTAACGATACCGCATATTTGACACATTTAGCCGGTGTATAGGATAGCTCATCAAAAACCATGATCGTATTCTCTAACCAGAATTTAGCTCTCTCGGGATCATCCTCAGTTGTAGCTCAGAATTCTTCAGCCCCATACTTACGAATCTTATCAATAGGTGGCCTACTAACTCGGATTGGTTCCATACCTTGAGGAATAACGGGAATCGATTAGGGAGCAAGAGGGGGTGGAGGTTGTTGAGTAGCCGAGTTCGTCCGTACGAACTCGGTGAACCGTTCATTCATCATCTGGAAAAAGGCTTCATTTGCCTCTTCTCCCCAGCTCTCAGTTACGAGCCTCGTACCACTCAAAGCTACTCCGTGAACGGAGGCTTGAGCATTACTCTCTACTTCATCGGAATCAACTCGGTTGGATGTCATTGCTATATGAAAACATGTTTCAAAACAGTCAGGAGATATCACACTATCACACATTATATAATGGCATGTATAGCTACACTCATACATGCTACGTTCAGTCCGAGAATTGACTAAACCGTAGCTCTGATACAAATAAATATAATACCCCTAACCCTAAATTCACCGTCAAAATAAGGTTATAGAGTATTAGCGGAGATCACAAATCATACAAACAAAAATTTCAAAAATTTCATAACATATCAATATTAAAAATAAAACCAATCAAAATCATACATATTGTCCCTTATACGAGCCCTCAAGGCCCTAAATATGTGTCAGAAACAAGTCGAGAATAAATCAGAAACTCAAAGAATTTTTCAAAAAACATTGAAAAATTTTAAAGCTGCAGGGGTCACACGGCCAAGAGACACACCCGTGTCTTAGGTCGTGTGGGCATTCGAAACAAGGACACATGGCCATGTCCCAGCTCGTGTCCGTGCTTGTGTAACTCTTTGACTTGGTCACACGACCAAGCCACACGCCCTTGTTCTAGGCCGTGTACCCTTCGAAGTAACCTCACACGCATATGTGACAGGCCATGTGCTAGGCCGTGTAACAGCCTGACTTGCAACCTTTTTGAAAACTATAGGGGCTGGTCATGTGTCATACACGGCTGATACACACGACCATGCCTCTGCCCGTGTGGACAAAAATAGGCTATTTTACAAGCCATATTTGTCACCTAATTTGGCATCAACCTACACTCAACATTGTGCATATAAACAAGCCATATTAAGGCATCCAAAACAAGCAAAATCAAGCCTTAAACATGTTGTATATTCACATACAACCAATATGCCGTTAGGCACTTCAAATGAAAATTCATAAACATGTCCAAATATAAACACAATTTGATCATTAACCAAGTATCCAATATAACCAATTGTTCAACTAACTTATATGCATAATTGCATCATTACATATCATGTAGATCACTTTATGTAACACCCCTTACCCGTATTCGACGCCGGAATAGGGTACGAGGCATTACCAGAACACATACACTTGTAAACATATTAAACCGAGTCATAAAATTTCATCCAAATTAAAACTTTTCAAATTTTTATCTTTGAGTCCCTAAATATGGCTTACGAGGCCCAATACATACTTTGGAAGTGGTCCGGGACTAAACTGAGAACTTTGGAAAACATTATAAAATTTCTTGAAAAATAGGGGCACACGCCCGTGTCCAAGGCCATGTCCTTCACACAGCCGAGATACACGCCCGTGTGTTAGGCCGTGTGGCATTTCGAATTTCTGAAAATCAAGTGCAGACTTCACACACCCTGGGCACATGGCCGTGTGGCTGCCCGTGTGGCCACAAGTAAGGTTATTTACCAAGCCCTTTGCCACCCCAAAACACTTATACATTTATACAAATTTATCATCATACAACATGGTATTATTAAGCATTCAAACATCCACATAAGACATCCACATACCATTTACAAACCATATTCATCATGCATAATCACACACACACACTTAACCATTCACATGCAACCATAAACATCCTTGAAATGCATCATCATAGACTTATAACATAACAAATATTGGCCACATTAAATGGCCTTATACAACAATAACCATCAAATAGCATAGGCCAACTCATACTAACATATACACATAATCAAGTCCCTATACATGCCATAGACTTAAAAATACTTGAAGATCATTGATACAATACCAATCAATAACTTGTTAGTGTGATAGAATATCCGACGACCTCCCACTCGAGCTAGCATCTTTGACACTATAGGAAAAAGGAAAGGAAGGGGGTAAGCATTATAGCTTAGTAAGTAGGTATGTAAATAATAAGTGATTTATTAACAGGCTTTTATAAATCTTCACAATATGTTCTCAAGATAATACAATCATAATTGCACATAGTTCCACTATTTATTCATGTTCATCTCAAGCTGTCTACTCGAGTCATAGTCACTAAATTTTTTATATCTTGAACTACGTAACTCCAAATTAAGATCCGCTAATTTTCCCTGAAACTAGACTCACATATCTTCTTGCCATAAAATTTTTAGAATTTTTGGTTTAGCCAATAAGTACAGTTTATTCTTTAAAGTCTCCCATGTTCTGCTATCTAACAGTTTCGACCCTTCTTCACTAAAAATTAACTATCTCTTCGTACGGGATTTGGATGATGTTCTTGTTTGTTTCTATTGAAAATAGACTCATTCAGGATTTTAAATAAATTCTAACCCATAATTTTTTTTGTACAATTTTTAATAATTTTCCAAAGTCAAAACAGGGGATTCCAAAATCATTCTAACTCTGTCTCACAAAAATTCAAATATCTCAGAATATGAAATTCTTTTGCTTACACCGTTTCTTTTATGTGAAAATAAACTCAATAAGATTTAATTTCATATCTTATTCAACTTCTAATTCAATTTCCACCATTTTTGGTGATTTATCAAAGACACATAACTGCTGCTCTCCAAAACTGTTTTATTTCTAAATTTCACTCTTTCATGTTTTCTTTATAGTAACTTTCATTGTAACACTTACTCCATATTAATCTTACCAAAGTTCGATCACATATCGAGCACATTGCTCATAAGTTTACACACACATACCTTGTAACAACCCGGTTTAGACCCTAGTCAGAATAGTGGTTTTGAGACCACAAATCTGGGGTCGAAAAAATATTTTAATATTATTTTTGGTGTGAACTATATGTGATATAGCCTGTGTGAAAATTCTGTGTGGTAATTTTATCGACTATGTGTCGAAACGAAAAAGGATTTAATTGTATAAAGTGTGAAAATTGTGTGCTGATTTATAAGTATTTAAGTGTTGTTGTCTTTATAATGTAGAGGCCTTATGAGGTAAATATGCCAATATTTAGATAGTGGATGGTTAAAAGACATGAATGGCCTTATTATCTAATTGTTTTATATGTTTAATGAAAGGTCATTTTTGTAAATGGATTAATATCATAATATTAGTAAAACAAAAGGCTAATAATAAGCCATATTCATCCATAGTAGCCGAATTTGAAGAAAGAAAAGAAAGAAAAATTGAGCTAGGGTATTCGGCTAGTCTTTGATCCAAATTAAGGTATGTTTTGACTTTGGTTTTTGATGATTTTTATGTTTTTGAGATTGTTGCTTAGTCTACTATCAAGCCCATGTTGTAATTTGAAGAATTGACGGTGTTTATGAGATGTGCCATTGATGAAATGGTGAGCTTTGTGATGAATATTGTTGTTAAATGGAAGATATGTGTTTAATGAACATGTTTTGTTCTTGATTTTTTGATGAATTTAGCTAATTAGGGCTAAATTGAGAAAATAGCATTTTGAATGATTAAAATTTTAAATAAATGAAATGTGTGGGCTTGTATGAATATAGTGAGAATTCAGCTAGGCATGGGTGCAAGCTAATTATGTGTATTTGATGATTTTATGAATTAAGGACTAAAGTGTCGAAATGTGAAAATGTGAGGGCTATTTTGTAAAATGCCTTAAATATGTGTGTTTGGACTAAAATGAATGATTTGGTGATTGAATGGATTGAATTTGAATGTGTATAGACCAAGAAAGGAGAGGTTCGGATCGAGATCGAGGCAAAGATAAAGTGCTCGATTGACCGACCGTTTCGATAGTTCAACGTCTGAGGTAAGTTCGGACATAATACGAACATTTAGTTATGTTAAATGCTATGAAATGAATGCTATAATGATATTGAAATGTGGATGCTATGTGAGAGTTGAGTTTGAGTTATGTGGCACTAAGTGTGCGTATTTGAAAACGTGATCGAGATGATCAGCACTGTGTGTGCGAAATAATATAAGCTTCGAATTTTTGGTTGGCACTGTGTGTGCGATACCGATTGAAGAGCGGTTTGAAATAAATGCACTATGTGTGGGATGATAATTAAGCTTCGGCTAAATATTTGGGCACTAAGTGTGTGATTGAATCAAAGAAGAGACGGAAGTTGATCGAAAGGGAAAAGTGAGTATTGAGTAGCAAATGTAATTGACAACTAGGTGTTGGCTAAGGTATGCTCGGAACCTATGTGGTTGATGAATCTATGAATGAGATTATGAAATGTTAAATGAGCATTTTAGTTTTGGATGGCATGATATATATGTATATGTGAAATAATCTATGTGGTGGTTTGTTTGATTTAAATGTGTTATGTTACGAACTTACTAAGCTTTGGAAAGCTTACTGTGTGATTTGTTTCTCTGCTTTGCAGTGTCAGTAAAGCTAGCTCGGATCTAGGGATCGTCAGCATTCTCTATCACACTATCGGCAATCTATTTTGGTACTTTCTGAAAGATATATATAGTTGAATTATGGCATGTATAGGCTAGTAGTTTTGAAACATGTTTGAGATATGTAAATAGCCATGTGATGTGGCTAGAAAAATGTTTGTAATATGCATGTGTTGATTTAGTATATTTTGCATATTATGTTTGTTTTGATGGCAATGAAAATGTCTTATGAATGGTAAGCTTAGTGATGGATTGATGCTATTATAAACTAGTGATTTTGTGGATGAATCATGCTTGGTAATGTATGAGTTTTAGTTATGAAATTTGGTATATGAGTTGGCATGAATGGAAATGAGATTGAATGAAATATTATGTTGTTTGTTTGACATGTCTTAGGTTGTCAAATGTGCATGAAATGAATTGGTTCTTTGCTTGTAGGATTGACCCTAGCATGGGTGGCATATTGGCCTTGCAAAGGGCCTGTTTTGCCTACACGGTCATGGAACACGGACGTGTCTAATGGCCGTGTGATTGAGTCAGTATATAGCATAAGAGTACACGGCCAGGGTACATGGGCGTGTCTGGTAGCCGTGTGAATTAGTCAGTATCTAGCTTAAGAGCACACGACCTTGGCACACAGGCGTGCCTGCTGGCCGTGGAGATAAGTCAGTATACAAGCTCTGTTTTGGCACGGCCAAGACACATGGGTGTGTCTACGGTTGTGGCACGACCATATGGTTGATAATGAGTATAGTTGATGGATGAATGACTTAGTGTCGTGAAATGGTTGTGTAATGATTCGATTGATCGGTAATGCCTCTTAAACCTATTCCGGCGACATTTTCGAGTTAGGGGTGTTACATTTTATTTGTATCAGAGCTACCGTTTAGTCGATTCTCTGACTAACGTAACGTGTGTGAGTCTAGCTATACATGCCATATATGAAATTGCGATAGTGTGATGAATACTGACAGTTGAAAATGTGTTTTATTATAGTAATGGATCCCGATCGAGCAGTTGCTGACAATGTAGAGAGAAACACGCCTACTCCCGCTCAAGGGACAGCGCCGGCCATATCTAGGCCGAATGAAAGTAGTGAGGGAGGAGAGGCTAAGCAAGCCTTCTTCATTATGTTGAGTGAGTTGTTTTTGGAATTCGTTCGAACGAATCTAGCTGCTCCACAACCTCCACCCCCACAAGTACCTGTTGTGCCACAAGTGATAGATCCGATTCGATTGAATAAACCTCCTGTGGATAAGATCCGGAAGTATGGGGCCGAAGAGTTTAGGGCCACAGCTGATGACGATGCCGAGCGGGCTGAGTTTTGGCTCAAAAATACAATTCGAGTATTCGATGAAATGTCGTTGACCCCTGATGACTGTATTAAGTGTGCAATTTCATTGTTGAGAGATACAGCCTATAATTGGTGGAAAACATTGGTTTTCATGGTTCCGAGAGAGAGAATCACTCGGGATTTCTTTCAAGTTGAGCTCAGAAAGAAGTATATCAGTCAACGCTTCATTGATCAAAAACGTAAAGAGTTTTTAGAGCTGAAACAGGGCCGTTTGTCAGTTACTGAGTACGAGCGAGAATTTGTGAGACTGAGCCAGTATGCACGGGAATGTGTTTTGACCGAAGCCACTATGTGTAAACGCTTCATAGAAGGGTTGAACAAGGATATTAAGTTATTGGTTGGGATACTTGAGATAAATGAATTTGTTGTGTTAGTTGAAAGAGCTTGTAAAGCCGAGGAGCTTAGTAAAGAAAAGAAGAAAGCTGATTTTGAAGCTCGTGATGAAAGAAAAAGATCGATGAGTAAGTTTTCTCAACCTTCGATGAAGATATTCAGAGATGCAAGCAACCGATCATATGCTTCGTTTGGGCATCCGAATAGAGATCGCGCAAGACTAAGGTTGGTCCGAGAACTCAAGCTCCAATGCAATCAATTGTCGATAGTGCCAAAAGCAACAAACCTGAGTGTAGACAGTGTGGAAGGCGACATGTGGGAGAATGCTGGGGCAAGTACAACAATAGAGTTTGTTATAAATATGGATCCCGAGATCATTTTATTCGAGATTGCCCAAAGATGGTCGAAGAGGAAAATGTTCAGAATGAAAGACCGAGTAATGTGACGACTAGAGGTAAACCACCCAGAAACACCAGAAATGTGAGTGGAAGCCAAAGGAGGACTACTGACACAGCTGTGAGGTCAGAAGCGAGAGCACCTGCCCGAGCTTATGCTATACGTGCACGAGAGAAAGCATCATCTCCAGACGTCATCTCCGGTACTTTCACTTTATTTGATACTGATGTCATTGCATTGATAGATCCAGGATCTACTCATTCATATGTGTGTGTGAATCTAGTATCAAGTAATACTCTACTTGTTGAGTCTACTGAATTTGTGATTAGAGTATCAAATCCCTTAGGCAAGTGTGTTTTGGTGGATAAGGTGTGCAAGAATTTTCCATTGATGTTTCGGGATGTTTGTTTTCCAGTTAATTTGATGTTACTACCATTCGATGAGTTTGACATAATTCTGGGTATGGATTGGCTTACTCTGCATAATACCATCGTGAATTGTAAAAGAAAGAGTATTGAGTTGAAAAGTCAGAATGGTGAGCTAGTTCGAATAGAATCCAATGATATGAAAGGATTACCAGCTGTTGTATCTGCGATGAAAGCTATGAACTATGTGAAAAAGGGTGGTGAAGCTTATTTGGCGTACGTGATTGATACAAAGGTGTCAGAAAAGAAAGTTTAATCTGTGTCTGTGGTATGTGAGTTTCCAGATGTGTTTCCTGAAGAGTTACCGGGATTACCTCCAATTTGAGAAGTCAAATTTGGTATTTAATTAGTGCCGAGGACCATTCCCATTTCGATAGCTCCGTATAGAATGGCACCAACAGAATTGAAAGAGTTAAAGTCTCAGTTGTAGGAGTTGACTAACAGAGGATTTGCACGACCGAGTTTCTCACCCTGGGGAGCTCTTGTGTTATTTGTGAAAAAAGAAAGATGGAACTATGAGAATGTGTATTGATTATCGACAGTTGAACAAAGTAACGATAAAGAACAAATATCCGTTACCTCGTATTGATGATTTGTTTGATCAGCTAAGAGGAGCTACAGTGTTTTCAAAGATAGATTTGAGATCAGGTTACTATCAGTTAAGAGTTAAAGAATTCGATGTGCCGAAAACTACTTTCAGAATGAGGTACGGACATTACGAATTGTTAGTGATGCCTTTCGGACTAACAAATGCTCCTGCAGTGTTTATGGATCTGATGAATCGGATATTCAGACCGTATTTGGATCGCTTTGCAGTGGTGTTCATTGATGATATTTTGATCTATTCGTGTGACGAGACGCAACATGTCGAGCATTTGAGAACTGTGCTACAAACTATGCGTGAGAAATAGTTGTATGCTAAGTTTAGTAAATGTGAATTTTGGTTGCATGAAGTTGGTTTTCTGGGGCATATTGTGTCAGCTGCCGGGATACGAGTTGATCCTAGTAAAATATCTGCTATATTAGAATGGAAGCCTCCGAGAAATGTGTCTAAAGTCTGTAGTTTTTTGGGACTAACGAGATATTATAGATAGTTTGGGAAAGGCTTCTCGATGATTGGGACTCCGTTGACGAAGTTGCTACAGAAAGATGTTAGATTCGAGTGGTTAGAAAAATGCCATCAGAGTTTTGAATAATTGAAAGTGTTGTTGACAGAAGCACCAGTGTTGGTTCAACCTGAATCGGGCAAAGAATTCATAGTTTACAGTGATGCCTCATTGAATGGTTTGGGCTGTGTGCTGATGCAAGAAGGTAAAGTCAATGCTTATGCTTCGAGGCAACTAAAGCCACATGAAAAGAACTACCCAACGCACGACCTTGAATTGGCCGCGATTGTGTTCGCATTGTAAATATGGCGTCATTATTTATTTAGTGAGACGTGTCATACCTTTACAGATCAAAAGAGTTTGAAGTACTTGATGACTCAGAAAGAATTGAATTTGCGACAGAGAAGATGGTTAGAGTTGTTGAAAGATTATGAACTTGTGATAGATTACCACCAGGGTAAAGCTAATGTTGTAGCTGATGCTTTGAGCCGAAACTCCATATGTGCTTTGCGAGCAATGAATGCTCAGAAAGATTTGTGTGATGATAGTGCGGTTATGGCCGAGTTGAAAATAAAGCCGATATTTGTACATCAGATTTGTGATGCTCAGAAAAATGATGTTCAAATGATGGCTAAACGAACTCAATGTGAATCGAATGCAGAATTAGAATTTCGAGCTGATAGTGATGATTGTTTGAGATTTAGAGATCGGATTTGTATTCTGAGAAATTCAGAGTTGTTTCAAGCGATTTTAAAAGAGGCTCATAATAGTCGATAAACTGTACATCCTGGGAGTACGAAAATGTATAATGATCTGAAACAGTTTTATTGGTGGCATGGTATGAGACGAGACATCTCTGACTTTTTGTCGAAATGTTTAATTTGTCAGCAAGTTAAAGCCGAACATCAAGTTTCGTCTGGATTGTTGCAACCGATTATGATTCCTGAGTGGAAATGGGAAAGGATCACGATGGACTTTGTGTCGGGATTGCCTTTATCTCCGAGAAAGAAAGATGCAGTCTGGGTGGTAGTTGACAGATTGACGAAATCAGCTCATTTTGTTCCGGTGAGAATAGATTATTCACTTGATAAATTTGCTGAATTGTATATTACTGAGATTGTGAGATTGCACGGGGTGCCACTATCTATTGTGTCGGACAGAGATCCGAGATTTACCTCACAATTTTGGAAGAAATTGCAAGAGGCTTTAGGCACAAAATTACATTTCAGTACTGCGTTTCATCCGCAAACAGATGGTCAGTCTGAGCGAATCATTCAGATTCTTGAAGATATGTTGAGATGTTGTATACTTGAGTTCGGGACTACGTGGGAAAAACATTTACCGTTGATTGAATTCGCGTACAACAGTAGTTTTCAATCTAGCATTAAAATGGCACCGTATGAGGCTCTTTACGGTCGAAAATGTCAAACTCTATTGTATTGGACTGAGCTAAGTGAGAATAAAATTCACGGGGTTGATCTTATAAAAGAGACTGAGCAGAAAGATAAAGTGATACGTGACAGTTTGAAAGCGGCTTCAGATCGTCAAAAGTCTTATGCAGATTTGAAACGAAAAGAGATTGAATTCGAAGTTGGTGATAAAGTGTTTTTGAAAGTATCTTCGTGGAAGAAAATACTTCGATTTGGCCGGAAAGACAAGCTGAGTCCGAGATTCATCAGACCGTATGAGATCATTGAGCGATGCTTTGACATGTTACCACAAGAGTTAGAAAAGATCGATTTGGGTCAGTTGCTTATAGATTGATGTTACCACAAGAGCTAGAAAAGATTCATAACATGTTTCATGTGTCGATGCTTTGACAGTAAAAATCTGACCCGTCTCGTGTGATTGTAGTCAGACTTGTCGTATAGTGAGGAACCGATTCGAATTTTTGCACGAGAGACTAAAGAGTTGAGAAACAAAAGAATTTCCTTAGTGAAAGTGTTATGGCACAAACACGGAATTGAAGAGGCTACGTGGGAGTCTGAAAACGTTATAAGAGAGCAATATCCACATCTATTCACTGGTAAGATTTTTGGGGACGAAAATCCCAAAGGGGGGAGAGTTGAAACAACCCGGTTTAGACCCTAGTCAGAACAGTGGTTTTGAGACCACAAATCTGGGGTCGAAAAAATATTTTAATATTATTTTTGTTGTGAACTATATGTGATATAGCCTGTGTGAAAATTCTGTGTGGTAATTTTATCGACTATGTGTCAGAACGAAAAAGGATTTAATTGCATAAAGTGTGAAAACTGTGTGCTGATTTATAAGTACTTAAGTGTTGTTGTCGTTATAATGTAGAGGCCTTATGAGGTAAATATGCCAATATTTAGATAGTGGATGGTTAAAAGACATGAATGGCCTTATTATCTAATTGTTTTATATGTTTAATGAAAGGTCATTTTAGTAAATGGATTAATATCATAATATTAGTAAAACAAAAGGCTAATAATAAGCCATATTCATCCATAGTAGCCGAATTTGAAGAAAGAAAAGAAAGAAAAATTGAGCTAGGGTATTCGGCTAGTCTTTGATCCAAATTAAGGTATGTTTTGACTTTGGTTTTTGATGATTTTTATGTTTTTGAGATTGTTGCTTAGTCTACTATCAAGCCCATGTTGTAATTTGAAGAACTGATGATGTTTATGAGATGTTCCATTGATGAAATGGTGAGCTTTGTGATGAATATTGGTGTTAAATGGAAGATATGTGTTTAATGAACATGTTTTGTTCATGAATTTTTTATGAATTTAGCTAATTAGGGCTAAATTGAGAAAATAGCATTTTGAAGGATTAAAATGTGAAATAAATGAAATGTGTGGGCTTGTATGAATATAGTGAGAATTCGGCTAGGCATGCGTGCAAGCTAATTATGTGTATTTGATGATTTTATGAATTAAGGACTAAAGTGTCGAAATGTGAAAATGTGAGGGCTATTTTGTAAAATGCCCTAAATATGTGTGTTTGGATTAAAATGAATGATTTGGTGATTGAATGGATTGAATTTGAATATGTATAGACCAAGAAAGGAGAGGTTCAGATCGAGATCGAGGCAAAGATAAAGTGCTCGATTGACCGACCGTTTCGATAGTTCAACGTCCTAGGTAAGTTCGGACATAATACGAACATTTAGTTATGTTAAATGCTATGAAATGAATGTTATAATGATATTGAAATGTGGATGCTATGTGAGAGTTGAGTATGAGTTATGTGGCACTAAGTGTGCGTATTTGAAAACCTGATCGAGATGATAAGCACTGTGTGTGCGAAATAATATAAGCTTTGACTTTGTGGTTGGCACCGTGTGTGCGATACCGATTGAAGAGCGGTTTGATATAAATGCTTTATGTGTGCGATGATAATTAAGCTTCGGCTAAATATCGGGGCACTAAGTGTGCGATTGAATCAAAGAAGAGACAGAAGTTGATCGAAGGGGAAAAGTGAGTATTGAGTAGCAAATGTAATTGACTACTAGGTGTTGGCTAAGGTACGCTCGGAACCTATGTGGTTGATGAAACTATGAATGAGATTATGAAATGTTAAATGAGCATTTTAGTTTTGGATGGCATGATATATATGTATATGTGAAATAATCTATGTGGTGGTTTGTTTAATTTAAATGTGTTATGTTACGAACTTACTAAGCTTTGGAAAGCGTACTGTGTGATTTGTTTCTCTACTTTGCAGTGTCAGTAAACCTAGCTCGGATCCGGGGATCGTCAGCATTCTCTATCACACTATCGGCAATCTATTTTGGTACTTTTGGAAAGATGTATATAGTTGAATTATGGCATGTATAGGCTAGTAGTTTTGAAACATGTTTGAGATATGTAAATAGCCATGTGATGTGGCTAGATAAATGTTGGTAATATGCATGTGTGGATTTGGTATATTTTGCATATTATGTTTGTTTTGATGGCAATGAAAATGTCTTATGAATGGTAAGCTTAGTGATGGATTGATGCTATTATAAACTAGTGATTTTGTGGATGAATCATGCTTGGTAATGTATGAGTTTTAGTTATGAAATTTGGTATATGAGCTGGCATGAATGGAAATGAGATTGAATGAAATATTATGTTGTTTGTTTGACATGTCTTAGGTTGTCAAATGTGCATGAAATGAATTGGTTCTTTGCTTGTAGGATTGACCCTAGCATGGGTGGCATATTGGCCTTGCAAAGGGCCTGTTTTGCCTACACGGTCATGGAGCATGGGCGTGTCTAATGGTCGTGTGGTTGAGTCAGTATATAGCATAAGAGTACACGGCCAGGGTACATTGGCGTGTCTGGTAGCCGTGTGAATTAGTCAGTATCTAGCTTAAGAGCACACGGCCTTGGCACACAGGCATGCCTGGTGGCCGTGGAGATAAGTCAGTATACAAGCTCTGTTTTGTCACGGCCAAGACACATGGGTGTGTCTAGCAGCCGTGGGAGGCACACGGTCTGCCCACACGGGCGTGTAACCTCTGAAACTTTGAAAAGTTTTAAATTTCTGAGAAATTTCGTAAGTGTTCCGTTTAGTCCCGACCCTATTCCAGCATGTGTTTAAGGTCTTATAGACCTCAATAAGGGACCATATGGTTGATAGTGAGTATAGTTGATGGATGAATGACTTAGTGTCGTGAAATGGTTGTGTAATGATTCGATTGATCGGTAACGCCTCTTAACCCTATTCCGGCGACAGTTTCGGGTTAGAGGTGTTACATACCTGCACTTATTCA
Source organism: Gossypium sturtianum (assembly GCA_025698515.1). Classification (NCBI taxonomy): domain Eukaryota; kingdom Viridiplantae; phylum Streptophyta; class Magnoliopsida; order Malvales; family Malvaceae; genus Gossypium; species Gossypium sturtianum. The sequence goes on along the minus strand of CM046944.1, from coordinate 65,339,206 downwards.
TCACATAGTCATATTCGTTTGCACTTAGTCATTTCCCGTTGAACGCATCAGAATAATAACGGATACACGGAAATTTGCACATAAGTGCTACACTTGTAGCTAAAAATACTTCATATCACACTTTTCACATAGGCTCGCTTTCGAGCTATTCACATTCACGGGTCTTCTTACACAAGCTGTCGGTCATACGTAACTACTCAGTGTTGCTCACACAAGCTGTCAGGTATCCGCAACACATGCCGGATTACCCAGCCACTGGTAGAACTTATAAGACCAACACCCATTTCACATTGTCACAATCTCGAGTCTTCTCACACAAGCTGTCGGTCATGACGAAACTACATGGTGCTGCTTACACAAGCTGTCGAGTATCCGTAACACATGCCGAATTACCCAAACCATCGGTAGAACGTGATTTGACCAAAGACCCGGATCACTTAATTCACTTAGATTTCACATAGGTTTCTAGTGAACATGTCACTCGTATCCATTTATATTCCTAAGGTTCAACCGGGAAATTTCTCTGTAACACCCCTAACCTGTAACCATCACCGGAATAGGGTTATGAGGCATTACCAGACAAATCAGAACTTTTACGATTTATTTCACAAACATAATTATACACCATTATCAAATCATAGCAAATCATATACATAGAGTCCCTTTAAAAGGTCTACGAGACCTTAAACATGCATTGGGAAAGGGTCAGGACTAAACCGAGATCATACAAAATTTTTCCTAAAATCAAACATTTTTCAAAGTTACAGAAGTCACACGCCCGTGTGGGCAGACCGTGTGCCTCACACTGCATCAGACACGCCCGTGTGCCCAAGCCGTGGCAAAACAGGGCATACATACTGACTTGTCCACACGGCCGTTGACACGCCCGTGTGCTTGACCCGTGGTCGACACTGGCTTAATTCACACGGCCTGTCACACGCCCGTGTGTCTGGCCCGTGTGCGAGACTGACTTGATTCGAAATGCAAACTTAAGGGACACGGTTGAGCCACACGCCCGTGTGGTCAACTGTGTGGGCAAATATAGGCCATTTGTAAGGCCAAATTGCCACCCATTTTAGGGTCAATCCTACAAGCACAAACAAACACATTTCGTACTCTTAAAAGCAACCAAATCATACCAATAATGTCCATCTTTTCTAACCATTCATAAGCATACCAAACTTATCAACTTGTGCTCATTTTATCATACAACAATCCTTAAATACTTCTATATAAAATTCATCCAAAATTTTCCAATTCAATATATCAACCATTCATCAATAATATACCAACTTTGCATCACAAAACATAGATTAAAAGTTACCATATTCATAACCATCATCAAGCCATATCACATGGCTTTATATACATCTCAAAACATAATCTAAATCTACTAGCCTATACATGCCATACTTAGCTATGTTCACATTCAAAAGGTACCCAATTATATTTTGATAGTGTGATGACGATCCTCGACGATCCCTGAGCCTTCCGTAGCTTTGATAATCTATAAAACAATGCAAACACACACAAAGTAAGCTTTCAAAAGCTTAGTAAGCCATAAACAAATAAACTAATCATGTAAAACATTTTTAACCAATTCATTCACATGATCTTTAACATAACACAATAACGTTTTCATAATTCTTCTATGGCTCATTTGCTTCTAACCACTTGCTTACCAACAAATTATATCTCCATGTATTTCATTAGATCATAGCACATTTGTATATAACATATCTTATTTCATTAAGTCCATACACATATATCTCAATTCCAGAATCTCACATAAGCTTACTTTTCATACTCAAACTTGGCATACACTTCAAACGTACCTGTATCGGATACACATTTCACATAGTCATTCAGTTCTCGGATTGCCCGTTGAACCAATCGGAATCAAATAGGATACTCTGATAACTCAGAATTCTCGTACAATGCCAACGTCCCAGACATGGTCTTACATGTAATCAAATATCGATGCCAACGTCCCAGACGTGGTCTTACACGATATCACATATCGGAACCCTATGTCATGACATACGTATCCTAACTATTCCTAAGGTTCTCACGGGACTTTTCGGACATTGATACATTATCGAAGCTTTCTCGAATTTCACATGTACAACTTCCATAGTTATTCATCACAATTCAATTTCATATAACATGAATAAATTAATTCAAATACATTTATTTGTATATAGACTTACCTGGTACGGATATGAACGGATAGGAACGACTAATCAACCACTTTCGACTTTCCCCGATCTAAATCTGTTTTCTTTGGTTCTTGATCTATACATATTCAAATTTAACTCTTTTATTCACCAAATCATTCAATTCAATCCAAAAACACACATTTAGGGCATTTTACAAATTAGCCCTCACATTTTCACATTTTGACATTTAAGTCCCTATTTCATAAATTCACAAAATATACAAAATTTCAAGTTACACATGTTAGGCCGAATATTCATATACGTCATATAAGCCCATATATTTCGTTTATTACACATTTTAGTCCCTCAAAATATCATTTTCACATTTTAGCCCAAAATAGTCAAATTCATCAAAAATCCAAAGACAAAATATGTTAATCTTTCACTTATCTTTCATATTTCATCATCAACCATCACAAAGATCAAGCATTCATCAATGGCACATCTAAAAATCTTCATAAAATTCTAAAATTAAAACATGGCCTTCATAGAACACAAAGCAATGATCACAAAAACATAAAAATTATCAAAAACCGAACAACTATCATACCTTAATCAAGACTTGCAAGTGCCGAATGTAACAAAGCTTTAAACCCTTCTTTTTCTTTCAATTTTCAGTGCAAACAAAGATGATAATCATCTATTTTCATGTTTGTTTTATTAATAATCATAATAATTATATATTTCCATTTTTACCCTTAATGAAACATTAATGAAAAACATTTAAATCATGGACATAATTGTCCACTAACTTAATAATGGCATAATAACATTTTAAGGACTTATAATAAATCAAATCATAACAATTTAGCACATTAACAAATAGAATGCCACTTTTACATTTTACGCGATTTAACCCTTTTCTCAAATTAAGCACACAAATAATAAAATTAATTCACGAAACTTTCACACATGCTTAATCACATACTGTAGGCACGGGAAATAATATTAAAATATTTTTCTGACTCGGATTTGTGGTCCCAAAACCACTATTCCAACTAGGGTCTAAATCGAACTGTTACAATTCTCCCCTTTAGGGATTTTCGTCCCCAAAAATCTTACCGTTGAATAGATTCGGATATTGCTGTCTTATAGTATCTTCGGGCTCCCACGTAGCCTCTTCAACACCATGTCGATGCCACATTACTTTTACTAATGGAATTTTCTTATTTCACAATTCTTTAACTTCGTGAGCTAGGATACGAATCGGTTCTTCTTCTTAAGTCATATCAGATTGAATTTCTATTTCAGACGGAGACATTACATGCGAAGGATCAGATCTGTATCGTCGAAGCATTGATAGATGAAATACATTATGAATCTTTTCTAGGTCCAGTGGTAACAACAATCTATACGCAATAGGTCCAATACGCTTAATAATTTCATACGGCCCAATAATTCTCGGACTCAATTTGCCTTTACGACCGAATCAGAGTATTTTCTTCCACGGTGAAACTCTCAAGAACACTTTGTCCCTGATCTGAAAATTAATATCTTTTCGTTTTAGGTCTACATACGATTTCTGTCGATCTGACGCGGCTTTCAAACTATCACGAATCACTTTCACTTTCTGCTCAATTTCTTTTATCAAATCAACCCCGTGAATCTTATTCTCGCCGAGTTCTGACCAATACAGAGGTGTTCGACATTTCCTACCATACAAGGCTTCATACAGTTCCATTTTAATGCTCGACTGAAAACTATTATTGTACGCAAACTCAATCAATGGTAAATATTGTTCCCACGTACCTTCAAACTCAAGAATTCAACATCTCAACATATCTTCGAGAATCTGAATAATCCGCTAGGATTGACCATCCGTCTGTGGGTGAAAAGCTGTACTGAAATGCAATTTAGTACCTAAAGCCTCTTGCAATTTCTTCCAGAATCGTGACGTAAACCTCGGATCTCTGTCAGACATAATAGATAGTTGCACCCCGTGCAATCTCACAATATCGGAAATATATAGCTCAGCCAACTTATCAAGTGAGTGATCAGATCGTACCGGAATAAAATGAGCTGATTTCGTCAATCTGTCAACTACCACCCAAATTGCATCTTTCTTTCTCAAAGTCAAAGGCAACCCTGAAACAAAATCCATCATCACTCTATCCCATTTCCACTCGGGAATCATAATCGGTTGTAACAAATCGGATGGCAACTGATGTTCAACTTTAACTTGTTGATAGATTAAACATTTCGAAACAAACTCTGAGATATCTCGCTTCATACCAAACCACCAATAAAGTTGCTTCAAATCATTGTACATCTTTGTACTTCCCGGATGAACAGATAGGCGACTGCTATGTGCTTTTTTCAATATTAACTGAATCAACTCTGGATTCCTCAGAACACAAATCCGATCTCGAAATCTTAAAAAATCATCTTCATCAACTCGAAATTCAGAATCAGAGTTCAAATTACACTGAGTTCGTTTCACTAACATTTCAATATTTACTTTCTGAGCATCACAAATTTGCTGTAAAAAGAGCGGTTTCACTTTCAATTCGGCCAAAACTGAACCATCATCAGACAAATCTAAATGAGCATTCATCGTACGTAGTGCAAACAGTGATTTCTGACTCAATGCATCAGCAACAACATTTCCTTTACCCGAATGATAATCTATCACAAGCTCATACTCTTTTAACAGTTCTAACCATCTTCTCTGTCGTAGATTCAGGTCTTTCTGAGTCATCAAATACTTCAGACTATTATGATCTGAAAACACATGGCATTTTTCACCAAAAAGATAGTGGCTCCAAATCTTTAAAGCAAACACAATCGCTGCCAGCTCAAGATCGTGCGTCAGATAATTCTTTTCATGCGGTTTCAGTTTTCTTGAGGCATAAGCTATAACTTTACCTTCTTCCATCAAAACACATCCCAGACCATTTAAAGAAGCATCACTATATATCACAAACTCTTTACCAGATTCTGGCTGTATTAGCACTGGAGCTTCAGTCAATAGAGTTTTCAACTGATTAAAGCTTTTCTAACACTTTTCAGACCACTCAAATTTCTTTCTGTAGTAATCTCGTCAATGGAGTTGCAATCATCGAAAAGCCTTTTACAAGCCATCGATAATAACCATCAAGTCCCAGAAAACTGCGAACTTCAGACACATTTTTTAGAGGCTTCCACTCTAAAATAGCTAAAATTTTGCTCGGATCAACTCGTATACCAGATGCTGATACAATATGTCCCAAAAAGCTAACTTCACGCAACCAGAACTCACATTTACTAAACTTTGCATACAATTGCTTATCTCGCAGAGTTTGTAGCACAATTCTCATATGTTTAGCATGCTCAACTTCATCACATGAATAAATAAAAATGTCGTAAATGAATACAACAACAAATCGATCTAAATACAGTCTAAAAATTTTGTTCATCAAATCCATAAAGACAGCAGGAGCATTTGTTAGTCCGAAAGGCATAAATAAAAACTCATAATGCCCATACCTCGTTCTGAAAGCAGTTTTTGGAATGTCTGAATATTTTAGTTGCAACTGGTAATATCCCGATCTCAGATCTATCTTTGAAAATACGGTGGCTCCTTTCAGCTGATCAAACAAATCATCAATTCTGGGAAAAGGATATTTGTTCTTAATAGTCACTTTGTTTAACTGACGGTAATCAATGCACATTCTCATCGTGCCATCTTTCTTTTTCACAAATAGAACAGGAGCACCCCAAGGTGAGAAACTCGGTCGTTCAAATCCTCTATGGGTCAACTCTTGCAACTGAAACTTTAATTCTTTCAATTCTGTTGGTGCCATTCTATACGGAGCTATTGAGATAGGATTCGTCCCCGGCACTAATTCAATGCCAAACTCAACTTCTTGTATCGGAGGTAATCCCAGTAGTTCTTCAGGAAACATGTCAGGGAATTCACAAACAACTGGCACTGATTCAACTTTCTTTTCAATCACTTTCGAATCAATCACATAGGGAAAATAAGCTTCATAACCCTTTTTCACATAACTCTAAGCTTTCATTACTGATATCACAGCCGGTAACCCATTCAAATCATTAGATTCAATCCGAACTATTTCATGATTCTGACATCTCAAATCAATAGTCTTTTGTTTGTAGTTCACAACAGCATCATGCAATGTTAACCAATCCATACCCAAAATTATATCAAATTCATCAAAAGGTAATAGCATCAAGTCAACCGGAAAACAAATATCTCGAAACATCAACTGATAATTCTTGCATACTTTGTCAACCAAAACACTTTTACCTAAGGGGTTCGATACTCTAATTACAAATTCAGTAGACTGTACAGGAAAAGTCTGTAACACCCCTTACCCGGGTTCTACGCCAGAACTGGGCCCGAGGCGTTACCAAAAAAGGTCCTCATAATCGCCACTTGGACCTATCATGACTACTCTCTCTAGTTGCCTTAACAACCTTGTTCTCGACTTACAATACCTCACTCTTAAGTACGAAGACTCTCGAGACTATACCGAAACTTTTTCAACCTTTCTTTTATACAGGGCTCACACGCCCGTGTAAAATGTGACACGCCCATGTGTAGACACACACGCCCATGCTCCTCAACTGTGGTAAATACTGACTACACATACACGGTCTCGAAGCCTAGTCACACGCCCGTGTTCGACACCAGTGGACGACACTGGCTTGGGTCACACGACCTAGACACACGCCCATATGGCTGGTGTGTGGTCGCCTCTGACTACTTCCCCACGGTCTAGGCACGCCCGTGTGCTTTAACCGTGTGACCATTCAAATTTCAAATTTCAAGGTGCAGACTTCACACGGCCTGGGCACACGCCCATGGCTTGGTTGTGTGTCGCACACAGCCTAGACACACGCCCGTCTGTCTACTCATGTGGACAAGAACAAGGCTGTTTGCCAAGCTCTTTGTACACCTATAGCTTACACTACATGACTCCATTCAACATACTAGTAAACATCTCATAACTTCAACATGAACTCCCATAGATAACTTGTAATTTCATAAATGGTAAAATGAGCCATCATGCATGGTAATCTACAAATTAAATGTCTTAACAAGAGCCATTACACCTTTGGCCAAAATAAGAAAATAATTTTACTAGTCTAGCCCCTATACATGCCATTTACAAAATCATTAAGTCTAGGTATACCGAGATGAGCTGATAGTGCGGGCGGTCTTCTGGTTATCGACATATCCCGGCTCGGCTCTTAAGCTCTATAAAACAAGGGAAAAAGAGAAGGGGGAGTAAGCTTTAAGCTTTCGTAAGTTTACATGTAACAACATAACATTATAACATGTATTAAACGATTACATAGCATTACATACTAAGCAAGAAATAATTTACATTCATGATCATGCTTACTCATTTTCTCTATTCCCACATTTCCACCATGTCATAAGCATAGTACATACATCCATTAACAGATTCCCCTGCGCATAGCATCATAAAATCACATAATCCAACACATCACTATCTCTAGTTCCTTTTCTTATAATTAAATTACTCGGTGGTTTCACACTTAGCCCACCAACAGCCTTTATTAGGGTGGTATCGCACTTAGCCCACCAAAAATATTATAGACGACAGTATCGCACATAGACCATCATAGTTAAGCAACAAGGTGGTATCGCACTTAGCCCACCAAAAGAGTATAGACGATGGTATCGCACATACCCCATCGTAGTTAAGCAACAAGGTGGTATTGCACTTAGCCCACCAACAAGTGTCGTCATTACATATTTATATAACTATTTCATCATTCATACAATAATTATTCAAAGATTACTACATTCTATCCATTTGAACCACACATGTTCTCAATCATGCCATACACTAATTAGCAACACAATGTTTACACAAATACGCATTGTTTACACATAAACTTACCTCGGTGCAAAACGTGATAACCAACGACTTAATCCGTCACCTTGCCTTTTCCACGGTCAAGGTTGATTCCGCTCTCTTCTTGATCTATAACAATGAAATTCACTCATTTAGATCATTTTATGATCATAATACGTCAAATTCTACACTTGGGCAAAAATGACCATTTTCCCCTTGTATATTGGCAAAATTACTATTTTGCCCCTAGGCTCGTAATTTATTTTTCAACATATTTCCTAAATAATTAAGTCTAGCTGAGCATTTATTTCTCTTACAACTACTCACCATTCTCATAATATCATGCATTTATAACACAACCTCATTCTTGCTTTTAATTCCTACTTCGGTGTTTTCATGCAAACACCTTTCACAAAAGTTGTTCCTCATCTCCCTAACATTCATTTTCTCTCATAAAAACTCAACTAACAACATAATTACTCTCATGGAAAATCCCTAGACTTCCAATCATATGACAAATTAGTCCCCTCATTAGCTAGCTTGAGCTTTGGGGACTCTAAAAGTACAAAAATTATCAAATAAAACCACCAAAATCACTTACTTGCAAAGAGATAGCTTAGCTGAAAGTTTGAACCCCAAAACTCTATATTTTCTCTTCAATTTTTGGTGGAAGAAGGAGGGTGAATAGTGATAGATGATATCTTTCCTTTTTAGAATTTTTTATTCATCTTTTTATCACCTAATGTCACCAAATTTGACTACAATTAATGCTCTTGTCCCCCTAGCTTCCTATGGCCGGCCAACACTCTCAATATGGCCTAATTACACATTAAGGACCTCCAATTTAATATTCTATGGCTATTTGACACCTCTACCTTGTAAATTAGATCTTTCCCACTTTATGCGATTTAGTCCTTTTTCACAATTAAGCAATCAATCATTAAAATTTAAGGTACCAAAATTCTGATACATCCCTATAAACATGTTACGGCACATGAAATAATATCAAAATAATTTCCTCGACCTCAGATTAGTGGTCTCGAAACCACTGTTTCGACTAGCCCTAAAACCGGGCTGTTACAACTCTCCCCCTCTTTAGAGATTTTCGTCCTCGAAAATCTTATCGGTAAAAAGGTTTGGATATTGCTCTCTCATGGCTTCCTCCGGTTCCCATGTAGCCTCTTCTACACCATGTTTCTGCCACAACACTTTTACTAAGGCTATGTCCTTATTTCAAGAATCGTTTCACTTCTCGAGCCAAGATTTTAATCGGCTCTTCCTCATACATCATATCCTGGTCAGTATCTCAATTTCTCGTTGGAGGAATCACATGCGAAGGATCGAGCGATAACGCCTCAACATTGATACATGGAACACATTGTGAATTTTCTCTAACTCTACCGGTAAATCCAACCGATATGCCACTGGCCCAATCCTTTCGATAATCTCATACGGCCCTATGAATCTCGGACTCTATTTACCTTTTTGACCAAATATCAATATTTTCTTCCATGGTGACACTTTCAGAAATACCTTGTCACCCACTTGGAACTCAATTTCTTTTCTTTTCAAATCCACAGACGACTTTTGTCGGTCCGGGGAAGCGACCTTCTCAGACTATCCCGATAACTTTCACTTTCTCCTCGCCTCTTTAACTAATTCAATCCCATGAATTTGTTTCTCTCTCAGCTCGGTCCAATACAAAGGGGTCTGACACTTACAACCATACAAGGCTTCATACGGTGCCATCCGTATGCTCGACTGATAACTATTGTTGTAAGTGAATTCGACCAAGGGTAGGTATCTTTCCCAGCTACCTTCAAACTCTAACACACAACATCTGAGCATGTTCTCAAGAACTTGGATTACTCTCTCAGACTGACCATCAGTTTGAGGATGAAATGCAGTACTGAAATTCAACCTCCTACCCAAGGCCTCCTGCAACTTTTTCCAAAACCTCGAAGTAAATTTCGGGTTTCTATCCGAGATAATAGATACAAGCACTCTGTGTAATCTTACTACCTCTGCAATATACAACTCAGCTAACTTATCCAGTGAATAATCAACACGTACTGGAATAAAGTGAGCCGACTTTGTTAGTCTATCTACGATCACCCACACAGCATCTTTCTTTTTCGGGGTCATAGGTAAGCCCGTAACAAAATCCATGGTAATCCGATCCCACTTCCACTCGGGAACCATCACTGGCTGAAGAAATCCCGAAGGCACTTGATGTTCCGCTTTCACTTGTTGACAAATTAGACATCTTGTTCCATGCTCCGAGATGTCTCTTTTCATTCTCGGCCACCAGTAAAATTTCTTTAGATCATTGTACATTTTCGTACTGCCCGGGTGTACCGACAAATAACTACTATGTGCCTCTTGTAAAATTTCTCGGATCAACTCGTCATTTTTGGGTACACAAATTCTATCATGGAACATTAAGCAGCCATCCGTACTTACCCGAAATTTAGAATTAATTCTTGATTCACACTTAGCTCTTTTAGCTAGTATCTCACTATCATTCCTTTGAGCCTCACATATTCGTTGAACAAATAGCGGTCTAGCTCTCAACTCGGCCAGTATAGCACCATCATCAGACAACGACAAACTCGTGCTCATAGCTCTCAAAGCATACAAGGATTTTCTACTTAAAGCACCCGCAACTACATTCGCTTTCCCCGGGTGGTAATCGATCACTAGCTCGTAGTCCTTCAATAATTCAAGCCACTGTCATTGCCGTAAGTGTAATTCCTTTTGATCCATCAAGTACCTCAAACTCTTATGATTCGTGAAGATTCGACACTTCTCACCATATAAGTAATGTCGCCAAATCTTTAACGCGAAAACAATTGCGGCCAACTCCAGATCATGAGCCGGATAATTCTTCTCATGTGGTTTTAGTTGTCTCGAGGTGTAAGCGATTACCTTACCCTCTTGCATCAAAACACAACCGAGACCATTTAACAACGCATCACTATAAACCACAAACTCCTTTCTCGACTCAGGTTGTACAAAAATCGGTGCCTCTGTCAACAACATTTTTAATCTCTCGAAACTCTGTTGGCATTTTTCAGTCCATTCAAACTTAACATCCTTGTGCAATAATTTCGTCATTGGAATAGCAATCATAGAGAATCCCTTCACGAACTGCCTATAGTACCCTGCTAAACCCAAAAAGCTTCTGACCTCTGACACGTTCCTCAGCGGTTTCCACTCTACAATAGCCGAGACCTTTCCCGGATCAACTCCAATACCTTCACCTGACACAATATGTCCTAAGAATCCTACTTCTCGAAGACAAAATTCGATCTTACTAAATTTAGCATATAATTCCTTGTCCCTCAAAATCTGTAAGACAATCCTCAAATGCTCCACATGATCACTCTCGTCTCGGGAATAAACCAATATGTCGTCAATAAAGACAACCATGAACTTATCCAAATACAGTCGGAAGACACGGTTTATTAAGTCTATAAAAATCGCAGGAGCATTCGTTAAACTGAATGGCATGACCAGAAACTCATAATGGCCATACCTCGTCTTGAATGCTGTTTTCGGCACATCTTGTTCCTTAACCCTCAACTGGTACTAACCAGACGTCAGGTCAATCTTGGAGAACACCGTAGCTCCCTTCAGTTAATCAAATAGATCATTTATCCTCGGTAAAGGATACTTTTTCTTCACAGTTACTTTGTTGAGCTGTCTGTAGTCTATGCACAATCTCATCGACCCATCTTTCTTCTTTACAAAGAGTACTGGGGCACCCCACGGTGAATAGCTCGGTCTTGCAAAACCCTTATCCATCAACTCTTATAACTGAGCTTTCAGTTCTTTCAACTCTAGCGGGGCCATCCTATACGGAGCAACCGAAATGGGTGCTGATCCCGGAATTAACTCAATTCCAAACTCGACCTCTCTAACTGGGGGTAATCTGGGCAGCTCTTCCGAGAATACATCCGGATAGTCACATACAATCGGTACTGTTTTAATCCTTACTTCAGATTCTTGAGTGTTTAATACAAAAGCGAGGTAAGATTCGTACCCTTTTCTCAGATATTTCTCAGCCATCATGGAAGAAATCATCACCGGTAAACTATCTGACTCACCCGATTCAACCCGAATAACATCTCCATTTTCACATTTCAATTCAATAAATTTACTACCAAAATTCACTAAAACATTATGGGCAGTCAACCAGTCCATACCAAGAATCAAATCAAATTCATTAAATGGCAACAACATAAGGTTTGCAGGGAAACAATGACCCCTAATTGTCAAAGGACAGTTCCTACACACCTTGTCAACTAACACCTGTTTACCTAGAGGATTCGACACCTTTACCACAAATTTAGTAGACTCAATAGTCATACTCAACCTAGATGCCAATCTCATACAAATATACGAATGGGTTGACCCTGGGTCAATCAAAGCAATAACAGAGGTGTCATAGAGAGAGAATGTACCCGTTATTACATCCGGTGATGACGCCTCTTCTCGAGCACGAATAGTATAAGTTCTTGCTGGCCCCCGGCCCTCCGGCCTCACAGTAGTGTCTCGTGATACACCTCTACCACTAGTCCCACCTCCCGGGTTTTTTTGTGGTCTACCTCTAAAGGGTGCACTGCTTAATCTTATCTCTTGTTTCCTCTCCTTGTCATCCCTCTCAGGACAGTTTCGGATGAGATGGTCAGGGGATCCACACTTGTAACAATTTCGATTGCTTCCCCAACACTCCCCAGTGTGATGTTTGCCACAAATTGGGCACTCTGGTTTGGACCTTGGATTACCCACACTTGCCATTGAGGGGGCCTGAACTCTTGAACCCGAGTACGTGTTACCTCGCTCTCTCTGTGAATATTCGACCGATGTAGTTGTCTGAGGGTTCACTTCCCTAGACCTCTTCGATTAAGCTTGGTATGATTTGCTCATCGGCCTCTTCTTCGCATCTCGAGCCTCACTCAGGGCTTTCCTCTTTTCCCTACTCAATTCTTCGGCCTTACTAGCCCTATCCACCAATACCACAAATTCTTTTAATTCTAAAATCCCGACTAGAAGTATGACATCTTCATTCATCCCATCTTCAAATCTCTTACATAAAATGGCTTCCGTGGATACACATTCTTACGCATACTTGCTGAGCCTAACAAATTTGTGCTCATGCTCTGCCACAGTCATTTTTCCTTGTTTTAACTCAAGGAATTTCTTCCGCTTATGGTCAACAAACCGTTGACTTATATACTTCTTTCAGAACTCTTCCAAAAAGAAGTCCCACGTTACCCTCTCTTTAGGAACCACTGATGTCAACATTTTCCACCAATGGTATGCCGGGTCCCTCAGCAAGGACACAGCGCATTTCAAGCTCTCCTCAGGTGTACAGAAGAGTTCATCAAAAACCCTTATTGAGTTCTCAAGCCAGAACTCCGCTCGCTCAGGGTCATCATCTATATTAGCTCAAAAATCCTCAGCCCCTTGCTTCCGAATTTTGTCTACCGGGGGCTTAGTTGTCCTCACCACTTCTATACCTTGAGAAGTCACAGGAACTGGCTGAGGTATAGGAGGAGGTGGAGGAGGTTGAGCATTGGGATTCACTCGTACGTACTCAGTGTACCAGTTACTCATCATTTGGAGAAAGGCTTTTCGAGCCTCTTCTCCTTGACCCCTAGCCTCGGGTTCACTCTGCACAGGCGCGGTCCCTTGCGTAGGAGCCGATGCATTACTAGCTGCATCATCAGCAGTCGACTGTTTGGGATCCATATACTACATAAAACAAGTTTAAAATCATCAGAAGCCACCACACTATCATCATACGCTTATGGCATGTATAGCTAGACTCCTGCTCACGCTACGGTAGTCCTAGAACCGACTAAACCATAGCTCTGATACCACTAAATGTAACACCCCTTACCCGGGTTCTACGCTGGAACCAGGCCCGAGGCGTTACCGAAAAAGGTCCTCATAATCGCCACTTGGACCTATCATGACTACTCTCTCTAGTTGCCTTAACAACCTCGTTCTCAACTCATGAGACCTCACTCGTAAGCACAAAGACTCTCGAGACTATACCGAAACTTTTTCAACCTTTTTAAATTTTCTCTTTTATAGCCCGTGTAAAATGTGACACGCTCGTGTGTAGACAAACACGCCCATGCTCCTCAACCGTGGTAAATACTGACTACACACACGATCTCCAAGCCTAGTCACACGCCCGTGTTCGACACCCGTGGACGACACTGGCTTGGGTCACACGACCTGGACATACGCCCATATGGCTGGTCCGTGGTCGCCTCTTACTATTTCCCCACGGTCTAGGCATGCCCGTGTGCTTTAACCGTATGACCATTCAAATTTCAAATTTTAAGGTCCAGACTTCACACGGCCTGGGCACACGCCCATGGCTTGGTCGTGTGTCACACACGGCCTAGACACACGCCCGTGTCTCTACCCATGTGGACAAGAACAAGGCAGTTTGCCAAGCTCTTTGTACCCCTATAGCTTACACTACATGACTCCATTCAACATACTAGTAAACATCTCATAACTTCAACATGAACTCCCACAGATAACTTGTAATTTCATAAATGGTAAAATGAGCCATCATGCATGGCAATTTACAAATTAAATGTCTTAACAAGAGCCATTACACCTTTGGCCAAAATAACAAAATAATTTTACTAGTCTAGCCCCTATACATGCTATTTACAAAATCATTAAGTCTAGGTATACCGAGATGAGTGATAGTGCGGGCGGTCTTCAGTTATCGACGTATCCTACTCAAATTTCTTAAGCTTTATAAAATAAGGGAAAAAGAGAAGGGGGAGTAAGCTTTAAGCTTAGTAAGTTTACATGTAACAACATAACATTATAACATGTATTAAACAATTACATAGCATTACATACTAAGCAAGAAATAATTTACATTCATGATCATGCTTACTCATTTTCTCTATTCCCACATTTCCACCATGTCATAAGCATAGTACATACATTCATTAATAGATTTCCCTGCACATAGCATCATAAAATCACATGATGCAATACATCACTATCTCTAGTTCCTTTGCTTATAATTAAATTACTCGGTGGTTTCGCACTTAGCCTACCAAAAAGATTATAGACGACGGTATCGCACATAGCCCATCGTAGTTAAGCAACAAGGTGGTATCGCACTTAGCCCACAAAAAGATTATAGGCGATGGTATCGCCCATACCCCATCGTAGTTAAGCAACAAGGTGGTATCGCACTTAGCTCACCAACAAGTGTCGTCATTACTTATTTATATAACTATTTCATCATTCACACAATAATTATTCAACGATTACTACATTCTATCCATTTGAACCACACATGTTCTCAATCATGCCATACACTAATTAGCAACACAATGTTTACAAAAATATGCATTGTTTACACATAAACTTACCTCGGTGCAAAACGTGATAACCAACGACTTAATCCGTCACCTTGCCTTTTCCACGGTCAAGGTTGATTCCGCGCTCTTCTTGATCTATAAGAATGAAATTCACTCGTTTAGATCATTCTATGATAATAATACGTCAAATTCTACACTTGGGTAAAAATGACCATTTTGCCCTTGTAGATTGGCAAAATTACTATTTTGCCCCTAGGCTCTTAATTTATTTTTGAACACATTTCCTCAATAATTAAGTCTATCTGAGCATTTATTTTTCTTACAACTACTCACCATTCTCATAATATCATGCATTTATAACACAACCTCATTCTTGCTTTTAATTCCTACTTAGGTGTTTTCATGCAAACACCTTTCACAAAAGTTGTTCCTCATCTCCCTAACATTCATTTTCTCTCATAAAAACTCAGCTAACAACATAATTACTCTAATGGAAAATCCCTAGACTTTCAATCATATCACAAATTAGTTCCCTCATTAGCTAGCTTGAGCTTTGGGGACTCCAAAAGTACAAAAATTATCTAATAAAAGCACCAAAATCACTTACTTGCAAAGAGATAGCTTAGCTGAAAGTTTGAACCCCAAAACTCTATATTTTCTCTTCAATTTTCGGTGGAAGAAGGAGGGTGAATAGTGATAGATGATATCTTTCCTTTTTAGCATTTTTTATTCATCTTTTTATCACCTAATGTCACCAAATTTGACTACAATTAATGCTCTTGTCCCCCTAGCTTCCTATGGCCGGCCAACACTCTCAATATGGCCTAATTACACATTAAGGACCTCCAATTTAATATTCTATGGCTATTTGACACCTCTACCTTGTAAATTAGATCATTCGTACTTTATGCGATTTAGTCCTTTTTCACAATTAAGCAATCAATCATTAAAATTTAAGGTGCCAAAATTCTCATACATCCCTATAAACATGTTACGACACATGAAATAATATCAAAATAATTTCCTTGACCTCGGATTAGTGGTCTCGAAACCACTGTTCTGACTAGCCCCAAAATCGGGCTGTTACAAAGTCTTACGGGATACTAAGTTCATGCATACATGCGATTGAGTAGACCCTGGATCTATCAATGCAATCACAAAAGTATCGTAAAGAGTAAATGTACTCGTAATAACATCTGGAGACGAAGCTTCCTCATGAGTTCGAATGGCGTAAGCTCTGGCAGGCGCTCTAACTTCAGATCTCGTAACTGTATCTTTCGTGGCTCTCTGGCTACCACTCACATTTCTTTTGTTTCTAGAAGGTCTACCCATAGCTGAAGCATTATCTGACTTCGGATTCTGTACAATCTCTTATTCAAAAAACTTTGGACAATCTCGAATAAAATGGTCTAATGATCTACATCTAAAACTAGCTCGGTCATTCAACCTACAATTACCCGGATGTCTTTTACCATAATGTCTACATTCAGGTCGCTCAGATCAGACATTTCCCATACTAGCTATTGAAGTAGCTAGAGCTTTGAAATTCGAATGCGATCTAGCACGATCTTTGTTCGAATGTCCTACATTAGCCTTTGAATGACTATACTCATCTTTGAATTTCTTTGATGCAGACTGAAATGATTTACTTGAGAATTTCTTTCTCACATCTCTAGCTTCTGACTCAGCTTTTCTTTTATCTTTCCCAAGTGCTTCAGCTTTACACGCTCGATCAACAAGTACAACAAATTCTTTTATTTCCAGAATTCCAACTAGCAAATGGATATCTTCATTAAGGCCGTCTTCAAACCTTTTACACATTATTGATTCAGTCGAAACACATTCCCGAGCATATTGACTTAATCTCACGAATTCTCTTTCGTATTCTGTGACAAACATACGACCCTGTTTCAATTCAAGAAACTCTTTTGATTTTTGATCTATAAATCTCTGGCTAATATATTTCTTTCGGAATTCAGACTGAAAGAACTCCCAGGTAACTCGCTCATTTGGAACCACAGAAATCAAAGTTTTCCACCACTGATAAGCTGCATCTCTGAACAAAGAAACGACACATTTCACACATTCCTCAGGAGTACAAGACATTTCATCAAATATTCGAATTGTATTCTTGAGCCAAAACTTAGCTCTCTCAGCATCATCATCATTAGTGGCCCTAAACTCTTCAGCCCCATACTTACGAATTTTATCAACTGGAGGCTTATTCAGCAGATTCAGATTCGTAACCGGAGGTACAACAGAAGTCTGAGGAGGATTGGGTGGGGGCGGAGGTTGTGAAACAGCCGGGTTTGTTCTAATATATTGAGTGAACCACTCATTCATCATTTGAAAGATGGCTTGTTTAGCCTCTCCTTCTTGACCGCTAGTGGCCGATATAGAATCAGATGGCGATATCCCTTAAGCGGGAGCAGGTGCATTACTTTTAACATCGTCAGCTATAGCTCTTTCGGGATCCATTTACTATACAAAAAACACATTTTATAAGTTGGGATTCATCACACTATCACAGTTCGTATATATGGCATGTATAGCTAGACTCTCACACGCTACGTTAGTCTTAGAATCGACTAAACTGTAGCTCTGATACCAATAAAATTGTAACAACCCTAACCCGTAACCATCACCAGAATAGGGTTATGATGCATTACCGAACATATCAGAACTTTTACGATTTATTTCACAAACATAATTATACACCATTATCAACTCATAGCAAATTATATACATAGAGTCCCTTTAAAAGGTCTACGAGACCTTAAACATGCATTGGGAAAGGGCACAGACTAAACTGAGATCATACAATTTTTTTCTTAAAATCAAACATTTTTCAAAGTTAAAGAAGCCACACGCCCGTGTGGGCAGACCGTGTGCCTCACACGGCATCAGACACGCCCGTGTGTCCATGCTGTAACACCCCTAACCCATAACCATCGTCGGTCTAGGGTTATGAGGCGTTACCGAACATTCGAAAACTTTTACAGACATTTCATAACTTAATACAAAGAATCCAATCTAAATGTCCCTGTAATAGGTCAACGAGACCTTAAACATGCTTTAGAATAGGGCCGGGACTAAACCAAACACATACAAGAATTCTCAAAAATTTTAATTTTTTTTCAAAGTTACAGAGGTCACACGCCTGTGTGGGCAGGCCGTGTGCCTCCCACGGCCTCAGACACGCCCGTGTGTCTAAGCCGTGTTAAAACATGGCATACATACTGACTTGTCCACACGGTCGTGGAAGCGCTCGTGTGCCTTATCCGTGGTCGAGCCTGACTTGTACCACACAGCCAGTCACACGCCCGTGTGTCTTGCCCGTGGTTGAGCCTGACTTGTTTTGAAATGGAACCACGAGGGACACGGTCGAGCCACACGCTCGTGTGCTCAACCATGTGGGCAATTACAGTCCATTTTCAAGGCCAAAATGCCACCCACACTTGGGTCATTTCTACTGGCACATATAAGCATTATCCCATGCATCATTGGCAACCAAAACACATCAAATTGTTCATCATATCATCATAATCAACCTCATTTCTAAACATGCCAATTTGTATACCAATTGCACAACTAAATCACATGTAAAACCAAGCATTAATCAACCACATCTTACCATTCATATAACTGTTTTATTGATCAAACATATATACTCATATTGCATCAACATGCTTACCATTACCTTGACCATTTCACAACCATGGAATCATACCAAAACCAAACATCATGTAGCATGACTCTTCATTCATTACACATCCATTAAACTAGCCATATCAAATGGCTATATACACATGTCTCAAACATACTCCAAAACAACTAGTCTATACATGCCATATTTAGCTATATACACTTTCATAAAGTACCAAAGTAAGATTGAGTAGTGTGATGACGATCCTCAACGATCCCCGAGCCTTCAGTAGCTTTGACGATCTATAAAACAGAGCAAACACACACAAAGTAAGCTTCCAAAAGCTTAGTAAGCCATATAAAAATAAACTTAGCATAAAAATGCACATAGCCACATTGATACAATGACATTAATGTTTCTCATTTGCAAAGTCATCACATATTCTTTGGCTTATTTGCTTAGCCATTGCTTACCACATTCCTCAAATCAAATATCACTTATACTCATAGCTCAATCAAGCATATATTCACATGTTACCTCATCAAATCCATACACATAATCACTTAAGTAAGCTCATATAAACACTTACCTTTCATACACACATAGTATAATTTCATACGTACCTGAATCGTTCACACATCTTACATAGACATTCATTTCTTGGACTTGCCCGTTGAACCGTTCGTAACTATATAGGATACTCAGAATGTTCAGAATAGTCGTACAATGCCAACAACCCAGACGAGGTCTTACATGTACTCAGATATCGATGCCACTGTCCCAGACAGGGTTTTACACGAACCAATACGATGCCAATGTCCCAGACATGGTCTTACACGTAGATCTCATATCGATGCCAACGTCCCAGAAGTGGTCTTACACAAAATCTCGAATCAATGCCAACGTCCCAGACGTGGTCTTACATGATATCACATATCGGACACCTATGTCATGACATATATAATCCTATTTATTCCTAGGTTCGTACGGGACTTCACAGACTTGATACCTTGTTGATACTATCTCGGTTCTCATATATTATCATCTCGAGTATTATTCATAGCAATTCAAACTCCATATATTCTTAAATAAGTCAATTCAAATACATTTATTTGTATATCGACTTACCTCGGATTCAGATATTTGATCGGATTCGGTTATTCGACAACTTTTTACTTTCCACGATCTAAGTCTGTTTTCTTCAATTCTTGATCTTAATCAAAGAAAACAAAGGCTGAATGTTTGAAGAGCTCAAACTCTTTCTTTTTCTTTCATAAATAGGTGGAAAAATATGAACATTCCACTACCTAAATTCTTTTGTTTTATTATAACCATTATAATTATTATAATTCCAATTTTATCCTTATTAATATACATATAAAACTTATAATATGGTTGGTTAAAATTGTCCAACAACTATCCACTTACTATGAAATGGCTTAATTGCCTCATAAGGCCTCCACATTTAAAAGCCACATCAATTCGACCATTAATCAAATAGAAAGCTACTTTTACGCTTTATGCGATTTAGTCCTTTGCTCAAATTAGGCACACAAACAGACAAATTAATTCACAAAAATTTCACACATGCTTAATCACGTATCATAAACACAGAAAATAATATTAAAAATATTTTTCAGACTCAGATTTGTGGTCCCAAAACCACTGTTCTGACTAGGGTCTAAACCGGACTGTTACAATTCTCCCCTTTAGGGATTTTCATCCTCGAAAACCTTACCGTTAAATAGATTCGGATATTATTGTCTCATTGAATCTTCAGGCTCCCATGTAGCCTCTTCCACTCCGTGTCGATGCCACAATACTTTAACTAACGGAATTTTCTTGTTTCTGAACTCTTTCACTTCACGAGCTAAGATACGGATCGGTTCTTCCTCGTAAGTCATCGGATCAAATTTTAATCTCAGACGGAGAAATCACATGTGACGGATCGGATCGGTATTGTCTAAACATCGATACGTGAAATACATTATGAATCTTTTCTAGCTCAGGTGGCAACCACAATCTATACGCAACTGGTCCAACACGCTCAATAATTTCATACGGCCCGATGAACCTTGGACTCAACTTGCCTTTGCGTCCGAATCTGAATACTTTCTTCCATGGAGATACTTTCAAAAACACTTTATCGTCGACTTCAAACTGAATATCTTTTCGTTTCAAGTCCGCATAGGACTTCTGACGATCATACGCTACTTCCAGACTGTCACGAATTACTTTCACTTTCTGTTCAGTGTCTTTTATCAAATCGACCCCGTGTATCTTATTTTCACTGAGCTCAATCCAATATAGAGGTGTTCGACATTTGCGTCCACACAAAGCTTCAAAAGGTGCCATTTTGATGCTCGACTGAAAACTATTATTATACGCAAATTCAATCAATAGTAGGTACTGTTCCCACATACTATCAAACTCAAGAGTACAACATCTCAACATATCTTCGAGTATCTGAATAATCTGTTCGGATTGACCATCTGTCTGTGGATGAAAAGCTGTACTGAAATGTAATTTTGTACCTAAAGCTTCCTGTAATTTCTTCCAGAATCGTGATGTAAATCTCGGATCTCTATCAGACACAATAGATAATGGCACTCCGTGCAATCTCACAATATCAGAGATATAAAGTTCAGCTAACTTATCAAGTAAGAAATCAGTTCGTACTGGAATAAAATGGGCACATTTTTTCAATTGATCAACCACGACCCGAATTGCATCTTTCCTTCTCGGAGTCAGGGGCAATCCAAAAACAAATTCCATCGTCACTCTATCCCATTTCCACTCGGGAATTAGAATCGGTTGTAACAAACCAGACAGAACCTGATGTTCAGCTTTAACTTGCTGACAGACTAAACATTTTGACACAAAATCAGAGATATCTCTTTTCATACCAGACCACCAATAGTGTTGCTTCAAATCATGATACATTTTTGTCCTACCCGGATGAACAGATAGGCGACTATTATGTGCTTCATTCAAAATTAATTGTATTAACCCGAATTTCTCAGAACACAAATTCGATTTTGATATCTTAAACAATCATCATCAACTCGAAATTCAGAATTGGAGTTCAAATCACACTGAGCTCGTTTCACTATCATTACATTATCAACTTTCTGAGCATCACCTATTTGTTGTAAAAACAACGGTTTCGATTTTAATTCAGCTAATACTGAACCATCACCAGACAGGTCTAAATGAGCATTTATAGCACACAATGCAAATAATGGTTTCCGACTCAATGCATCGGCAATGACATTTGCTTTACCTGGGTGATAATCAATCACAAGCTCGTAGTCTTTCAACAGCTCTAACTATCTTCTCTGTCGCAGATTCAAATATTTTTGGGTCATCAAATATTTTAGACTTATATGATCCAAAAACACATGACATTTTTCACCAAACAGATAATGACGCCGAATCTTTAGCGCAAACAAAATCGTAGCTAACTCAAGATCATGAGTCAGATAGTTCTTTTCATGCGGCTTTAATTGTCTTGAGGCATAAGTTATAACTTTGCCTTTCTGCATCAAAACACATCCCAGACCATTTAACGAAGCATCACTATAAATCACGAAATCTTTGCCCGATTCTGGCTGTATCAAAACTGGAGCTTCAGTTAATAGAGTTTTCAACTGATTGAAGCTTTTCTGACATTTATCGGACCATTCAAATCTCACATCTTTCTGAAGCAATTTAGTCAACGGAGTAGCAATCATTGAAAAGCCTTTTACGAACCTTCGATAATAACCAGCAAGTCCTAGAAAACTGCAAACTTCAGACACATTCTTCGGAGGTTTCCATTCCAGAATAGCAGAAATCTTACCCGGATCAACTTGTATTCCAGATGCTGATACAATATGTCCTAGAAAACTAACTTCTCGCAACAAGAATTCACATTTACTAAACTTTGCATACAATTGCTTTTCTCGCAGAGTTTTCAACAAAATTCTGAGATGTTCAGCATGTTCAACTTCATCTCGAGAGTAAATCAATATGTCATCAATAAATACAACAATAAATCGATCTAGGTACGGTCTAAAAATTCTGTTCATTAAATCCATAAAAATAGCAGGAGCATTGGTTAGTCCGAATGGCATAACTAAAAACTCATAATGCCCGTACCTCATTCTGAAAGTAGTTTTCGGAATGTCTAAATCTTTTACTCGTAACTGATAATATCCCAATCTCAGATCTATCTTTGAAAACGTAGTGGTTCCTTTAAGCTGATCAAATAAATCGTCAATTCTGGGCGGAGGATATTTTTTCTTTATTGTCACTTTGTTCAACTAACGATAGTCAATGCACATTCTCATCGTGCCATCTTTCTTTTTCACAAATAGTACAGGAGCACCCCAAGGTGATAAACTTGGTATTGCAAACCCTCTGTCAGTGTAACATCCTAGAATTAGGGGTTCTGCATTTTATGTTTTTCTGTGTGCTTGGCTTGTTCTGCTTGTTATTTAGATGTGCTTGGGGGTCCTGGGGAGGCTCGGGTTTAAGCCAGAGCCTTGGTAAAATTTTGGTTTTGGGAATAAGGGGGGAGATCTAGGGGGACTAGGCTTTAAGGATATTCATTCGCGTTTGAAGACTCAAGGTGAGCATGAGGTGGAGTGGTTGTGGTGTCACAAGCAGAGTAAGGGGGAAGGAGTTTGAATCCCATCTGTTACATGGTGGAACTTTATTTTTGTGCTCAAGGAGAGGAGGAGGTAGCATTCGGCTGGGACTCATCCAGGAGGAGTTTGAATGAGTCAAATTATTTGAAATGGATGGATGAGAGGTGCTTGAGGAGTGGAAGTGGTCAAATTAGTTTGAATGGGTGATGGGGAGCAAAGTGTGGAGTAAAATAAGGGATTTGGAGTGTGGTGGAGGTGTGGGCCGAATGTGGGGGTCTTGGAGGGGAGAATTTCGGTCATGAAAGGGGTCTTTTGTGTGTGGGTGTTTCGATTTTGGGTCATGTAAGGGGGTGCCGAAATTCTATGCTGGTAATCTCGGTGTTTTGCATTTTAGTTTCGGTAACTCAAGCATTAGGGGTCTTTGGCTGTCAACTCTTTTTGTTAGTGCCGAAATACTCAAGCCACATTTCTTCATCTTCTCTTATCTTCAAGTTTGTGTTGGCCGAAACTTTTTGTACCTCTCTTCTGCTCTCTTTTCTTTATCGAAACTGTAAGTGACTATCCTCTTTGCTTTTCAATTCTTTTCTTTTCTTCCTCAAGTTTGATAGCCGAAACTTTAACCTTCCATTTTTATTCTCGTCTTTTCTTTTCTTCCTACTTTTCTTCTTCACCACAAGCCGATTTCTCTTGAAGCCCTCATTGCCAAACCTTTCTCTTTCGATTTCCACCATAGCCGAACCTCCATACTTTTTCTTCACTTCTCTATTTTCTTCTTTAAATCGAAACCCCTACTTCTTGTGACTCTTGGCTAGTTTTCCTCCATAGTCGGTTTGGGTTTCTTTCCTTACTATTATTTTTTCTATGTTTTTTCATTCTCTTTTGGTTGGCCGAATCTCCTTTTGTGCTAAACAAATCTATTTTTGTCACTTTATGCTGTTAGCCAAATATTGGGGAGTAGGGTGCTAGGAATCTTCTTGTCTATTGATAGTTTCTTCAATCGGGTTGGATTATGCAAGGTAAGGTTCTTCTAGATAGTTCATAATTCTTTTCGATTCTTATTCTTTTCCTTTCTATCTTCTTCTCTCTAAAAGCAGAAAGTCTCACTTTGTCTCTTCTTCCAAGGGCCGGATCTGTTGGAGTGCAAGCACCCTTTAAGCCTCTTCTTGGTTTCGAAATCTCGTGAGGAGGGTGGTAAGTTTTGTTGGTGGATTAAGGGAGGTCTCTTTCATGTTTCATTTGGGCCAAAAGGCTGTTGCTTTATTATTTAGGAGCACCATTTTCTAACTTGTGAGTTATTAAGGATTCATCTGAAATCGCAAGCCGAATCTTTTGGTACGACTTCTAAGTAGTTAAGGTAAGGATCCATCTTTTCGGTTTCTTGACTATTACTTTCCTCTTCATTTTTGTCTGCCTTAACCAAATTCTCTTGTTAGACAACCAACGTTTCTCTTTGAGTACTGATCAAGATTCTCTTCATGAATGCGGGTGCTAGCCAATCTAAGGAGGGGAGTGAACTTGTAGTCTCTGCTCCTAAGTTCAAACGACGTGCTGTGTCAGTGATTCGGGACTTTTCGTCGGGTTGTGGTAGAGAGCCGACATCTGTTTGGGATAGGCAAATCGCTGTTATTCCCGCTAGTGAGAGTGTCAACGATCTAGAGTGTTTAGTTCTTCGCGTAATCAGGTGTGTAATGCTTACACCTTCTTTTCTTATTTTGTGTTAATAAGCATGTTTGGTGAAAAGCCAAACAGTCATGTCGACAGTTGAGATACCCTTAGGGGTAAGGTTGAAGACACCGGGTAAGTACCTTTATGATTCTATCTTTGGAATAACATGGCCTAAATATATGCGTGATTTGATTATCTGTTGTACATTGGGAGTATGATTGCATTCATCATATTATGATAATGTGTTGCATGGGCTTTGGGATATGATATTGAAAGGGGAAGTGTAATTCAGTATGATTGCATTCATCATATTATGATAATGTGTTGCATGGGCTTTGGGATATGATATTGAAAGGGGAAGTGTAATTCAGTGACTCTGTCACAGTGGTTTGGTACCACAGTGGTTTGGCACCACATATATTTATCGATGGCCCATCACAGATAGTTTGGTACCACAGATGGGTTGGCCCCACATATATTTATCGATGGATCGCACAGTGGGTTTGGTACCACATGGGTTGGCCCCACATATATATTTTATCGGTGACTTTGTCACAGTGGTTTGGTACCACAGTGGTTTGGTACCACAGTGGCTTGGTGCCACAGTGTTTTGGTAGTTCGATTGATGTAGAGGATGGAATCTTGGGTTAATGGGGTTGCATTGCATACACTCTTTAAAATGCCATGTTGTAAGGGCTAGGGCCCAATGTGCATCTGTGGGCTTAAGGCCAGATTGCGTTCGTAAGGGGAATTACACACTGAGTCTTGGTGACTCACCCCTCTCTTTAATTTTACAGGTAACCCCTAGTTACGGTTTTGGAGCCGAGGTGGACTCTGAGGTGGCCACGCATTACTTCTTTCATAAACTTTGTTTCCTTTATTTTAAACTTACTTTTAATTTGGGAATTTGTTTTGTAATAAGGCCTCCGGGATTTTATAATTTGGTTTTCAACCTATTACGGTAATTTAGATTATATGAAACGTTAAATTTGGGAGTTTTCTAAACAAAATGTAAACAAACCTTTTCAAATAATAACACACGGATAATAAACAAATAAATTATTAAATTCAGAAATTTTCTTAGAACTACACAAACTGTTTTTAAATGTCACGCTTATGAAATCCCCTAATTTCGGCTTTCGTATCAAAAAATCTATTTACCACTATTTTGATTTTCTTTTAATAAAAGTTGGTAAGAAACCCTTGAAACTGAAGTTAATTTTCAAGATTAAAACATAAAACAAAAAGTTTTTAAAATGGTGAAGTTTTCTTTAAAACTATAAAACAATCTTTCAATGTGACATACCAGATTCAGTCGTAACATTTAGGCCGGGTTTGGGGTGTTACAGTTATGGTATCAGAGCCAAGTTTGCAAAACTCGACTGTGGAATGGGTTCAAAAATGTTTTTAAAGTTGGTTTGAAATATGGTTTAGAAAAATACATGTTTTCTGGAAGTATGGCACCCGAGTCTCCGGCACCAATCCGTACTGTAAGTCTTCTGACTATTGTTTGATTTCTTATGAAAAGATTAAATTATGTTATGGTTGATAGTTTTAAGAGATTCAATTTTAGAGATTGAGACCTTTTGAAATATGTTTTATGAAAAACTACTTCTAATTCTATTTCCATAAGACTATCCGGTAATAAACAGTGGAAGATATACTAATTCATAAAATTTTAATCAGATTAAGTCGATTCCGTAATCATGAGCACTAGAGGACGTGGACGTGGTTTACACGGCCGTGGTAGAGGCCGGGGTATTGAGGCTGGACCCTCGAAATCAGGGCATGGACCGGAAGACGAAGTGCCAACATCATCAGTAGCGGAAGCGGGATATCAGGACCGATCTTGTGGGGACGATGCTTTGTCCCAAGCTATGCTGCGTGTTCTGGAGAGGGTTGCTGGAGCAAGCATGGGATCAGCAGCTCAGAAATCTATTCTTGAACGACTGCGAGCAAATGGGGCTGAAATATTTAGGGGTATTTCTGGCGTGGCCCCTAACGTAGTTGAATACTGGCTGGAATCGGTTGAGCGAATCATGGACGATCTAGACTGTACGGCGGAGGAAAAGTTGAAAGGAGTTGTGTCCCTCCTTCGAGATGAGGCATACCAGTGGTGGCTAACGATAAGGGATGGTACATCAGCAGACTGTATTACCTGGGACTTCTTTAAGATAGCGTTCCAGGGAAAGTATGTTGGAGTGAGTCATGTGGACGCTCAGAGGAAGGCATTTTTGAACTTGATCCAGGGGAATAAGTTGGTGGCTGAGTATGAGGCGGAGTTCCTGCGTTTAAGCCACTATGCTCGGGGTATCATCGCAACTGATTACGAGCGTTGTGTTCGGTTTGAGGATGGCCTGAGGGACGAGTTACGGGTACTGATAGCTCCGCAACGGGAAAGAGAGTTTGCTATTCTGGTTGAGAAGGCAAAGATAGCTGAAGAGGTAAAGCGGTCTGAGAGGTAGAATCGGGATAAGGATAGGGGTAGGAATAAGAGGAATTTTGGGTCGTCAGGATCTGCTGGGGGTTTTCAAAAAAGGCCTAGGTTTGAGGGGCCGGGTCGAGTTGCGAGTCCTGTTGCCATTGGTCGGTCTCAACCATGTGCTCGATGTGGGAATTTTCATTCGAGGGAGTGTTGGGTAGGTAATAGAGGACGCTTCAGGTGTGGATCTATGGATCATCGGATAAGGGATCATCCCACAAGAGCCACACAGCGCGCCGATGGGTCGGGGTTATGCACAGTCCGGAAGAGGTGGGCAGCAGCCACTGAGAGGTCGTGGTCCGGCCAGAGGAGGGAATGGATTTGGTCGAGGGCGTGGAGCACCGGGCAGAGGTGCTGGGAGTGCAGATGCAAGACAGCCTGGGTTGGTTTATGCAGCTAGACGTCGAGAGGATGGCGATGCACTGGACATCATAACCGGTACGTTCCTTATTTTTGGTGTGCCCTTTACAGCTTTGATAGATATTGGGTCTACACATTCTTATGTTGCTAGTGCTGTGTCGAGAACTTTGAGTATAAAATCTGAGGTTGCTTCTAGTAAAATGACTGTGATTAGCCCTTTAGGACAATCTGTAGTGGTGAACAACTATTTAGGAGTGTGCCTTTAGAAGTGAAAGGGATTATTTTCCCGGCTGATTTGATGGAATTACCGTTCGGCGAGTTCGACAAGATTTTAGGCATGTACTGGTTAGTTAAGTATCGAGCAAACTTGGATTGTGCTGCTAAGCGTATGATATTGAAGACTCCCGAGGATGAGGAGGTGCTGGTAGTAAGTGAGAGAAGGAATTACCTATCCAATGTGGTGTCTACATTAAAGGCTGAAAGGATGGTGCGAAAAGGGTGTGAGGCATTCTTAGCTTTCATCAGTGCTTTGGAGGCCAAAGAATTATCTGTAAGGGATGTTAGAACGGTGAAAGAGTTCTCAGATGTCTTTCCAGAAGAGCTTTCAGGGTTACCTCCGGATCGTGAGGTGGAGTTCGGCATTGATCTACTTCCGAGAACAGCTCCGGTGTCTGTTGCCCCATATAGAATCTGTTGCCTGATATAGAATGGCGTCGAAGGAGCTGGTAGAGCTTAAAGCTTAGATTCAGGAATTATTGGACCGTGGTTTTATTCGACCAAGTGTGTCTCCGTGGGGAGCTCCGGTGTTGTTCGTTAAGAAAAAGGACGGGTCGATGCGAATGTGCATTGACTATAGGCAATTGAACAAGGTGACGATTAAGAACAAATACCCGTTGCCAAGGATTGACGACCTGTTCGATCAGTTGTGAGGCACTTCGGTCTTCTCAAAAATAGACTTGAGGTCAGGGTATCATCAGCTTAAGGTCAAAGAGGCGGATATTCATAAGACTGCTTTTCGAACTCGTTATGGTCACTACGAGTTCTTAGTGATGCCATTCGGGTTGTTTAATGCACCAAATTGCATTTATGGATATGATGAATCGGGTATTTCAACCCTACCGGATCGGTTTGTTGTAGTGTTCATAGACGATATCTTGGTATATTCAAGGACGGAAGAGGAGCATGATTCGCATCTTCTGGATAGTTCTGCTGATTTTGAGAGAGAAGCAATCGCATGCCAAATTCATGTAAGTGTGAATTTTGGTTGAAGGAAGTAACCTTTTGGGACTCATTGTGTCTCGCGAGAGGATTAGGGTTGATCTCCAAAAGATTGAAGTTGTTTTAGATTGGAAACACTTGAAGTCGATGAGCGTAAATTCAAGTTTCCTTGGGTTAGTTTGGGTACTACGAAGGTTCGTTGAGGATTCTCGTTGATTGCTTTGCACCATTAACCAAGCTATTACGGAAAGGGGTACCGTTTGTATGGTCAGATAAACAGCAGGAAACTTTTAAGAAATTGAAGAAGATTTTGACGGAGGAACCAGTGTTGATTCAGCCTGAGGCTGGAAAGGAGTTTGTCGTCTATTGTGATGCGTCGCACACAGGGTTAGGATGTGTGTTGATGCAAGAAGGGAAGGTGATAGCGTACGCGTCTCGGAAATTAAGGCCACATGAAGTGAATTATCCCACTCATGATTTGGAGTTAGCGGCGGTAGTGTTTACTCTGAAGATTTAGAGACACTACTTGTATGGGGAGAAGTTAATTATCTACACCGATCATAAGAGCCTGAAATATCTCCTTACCCAGAAGGAGTTGAATTTAAGGCAGCGGAGGTGGATTGAATTGTTGAAAGACTATGACTGCTCGATTGAGTATCACCCAGGTAAAGCTAACGTAGTGGCAGATGCGTTGAGCCGTAAGGAAATATCGGATTTGAGGGCAATGTTTGCTCATCTCAGTTTGTATGAAGATGGAAGCTTGTTAGCCGAACTTCAAGTGAAACCTTCATCGGTAAGTCAGTTTAAAGAGAAGCAGTTGTTAGATGAATTGTTAAGTTCTCGACTTCAGCAAGTGGAAGGTGGTGAGACAGAAGATTTTGGTTGGAACAGTGATGGAGTATTGTGCTTTCGTGGAAAAGTTTGTAGGCTAAAGGATTCTGGGTTGAGACAGATGATTCAGCGGGAGGCGCATAGTAGCCCATACGCTATGCATCCCGGTGGGAGTAAGATGTACCGAGATTTGCGTGAACAATTTTGGTGGCCAGGTCTGAAGCAAGAAGTTACCGAGTTTTTGAGTAAGTGTTTGACGTGTCAACAGGTGAAGGCGGAGCATCAGTTGCCTTCGGGGTTGCTTCAGCCAGTGAAGATTCCACTTTAGAAGTGGGAGAGGATAGCGATCGATTTTGTTAGTGGGCTACCTCTTACGCCTACTAGGAAAGATTCGGTGTGGGTGATTGTCGATCGGTTGACGAAGTCCGCTCACTTCATACCGGTTCGTGTTGATTACTCACTCTGAGAGTTAGCCAAGTCGTATGTAGCGGATTGTGAGGTTACATGGGGTACCAGTGTCTATCATATCAGACAGAGAACCTAGGTTTATATCGCGGTTCTGGAAGGCGTTACATAAAGCTTTAGGTACAAGATTGGATTTCAGCACGACGTTTCATCCACAGACTGATGGTCAGTCAGAGAGGGTAATTCAGATTCTTGAAGACATGTTGAGAGGATGTGTTATCGACTTCAGGGGCAGTTGGGAGGATTTTCTACCGTTGGCAGAGTTTGCGTACAATAATAGCTATCAATCCAGTATTCAGATGGCACCCTACGAAGCGTTGTATGGTCGTAGGTGTCATAGCCCTACCTGCTGGATAATATTGGGTGAGCGACAGTTGTTGGGTCTGGAATTGGTTTCAGAGATGGATGAAAAGGTTAAGTTGATTCAGGCTCGGTTGAAGGAAACTTTCGACAGGCAGAAAACGTATCCAGATCTGAAGCGTAAAGAAATAGAATTTTCGGTGGGTGATCAGGTTTTTCTAAAAGTTTCACCTTGGAAGAAGGTTCTAAGATTTGGATGGAAAGGCAAGTTGAGCCCCAGATTCATCGGGCCTTATCGAGTGATTAAACGTGTGGGACCAGTAGCTTATCAGCTCGAGTTACCTCTGGAGTTGAATCAGATACATGATGTATTCCATGTCTCAATGTTAAGGTTCTATCGTTCGGATCCATCTTACATAGTGCCAGTGGAGGAAATTGAAGTAAGACCTGATCTGTCTTTTGAAGAAGAACCAGTGCAGATCTTAGATCGAGATGTTAAGGTGTTGAGAAGGAAGTCGGTTCCGTTGGTCAAAGTTTTATGGTGGAATCACGGTGCAGAGGAAGCCACATGGGAGCCAGAGGATGTGATGCGACAATAATACCCTCACCTCTTTTGATCAGGTAAATTTCGAGGCCAAAATTTCTTTAAGGGGGTAGAACTGTAACATCCTAGAATTAGGGGTTCTGTATTTTATGTTTTTCTGTGTGCTTGGCTTGTTCTGCTTGTTATTTAGATGTGCTTGGGGGCCTTGGGGAGGCTCGGGTTCAAGTCAGAGCCTTGGTAAAATTTTGGTTTTGGGAATAAAGGGGGAGAGCTAGGGGAGTAAGCTTTAAGGATATTCATTCGCGTTTGAAGACTCAAGGTGAGCATGAGGTGGAGTGGTTGTGGTGTCACTAGTAGAGCAAGGAGGACGGAGTTTGAATCCCATCTGTTGCATGGTGGAACTTTATTTTTCTGCTCAAGGAGAGGAGGAGGTAGAATCCGGCTGGGACTCTTCTAGGAGGAGTTTGAATGAGTCAAATTATTTGAAATGGATGGATGAGAAGTGCTTGAGGAGTGGAAGTGGTCAAAATGGTTTGAATGGGTGATGGGGAGCAAAGTGTGGAGTAAAATAAGGGATTTGGAGTGTGGTGGAGGTGTTGGCCGAATGTGGGGGTCTTGGATGGGAGAATTTCGGTCAAAAAAGGGGTCTTTTGTGTGTGGGTGTTTCAGTTTTGGGTCATGTGAGGGGGTGCCGAAATTCTATGCTGGTAATCTTGGTGTTTTGCATTTTAGTTTCGGTAACTCAAGCATTAGGGGTCTTTGGCTATCAACTCTTTTTGTTAGTACCGAAATACTCAAGCCACATTTCTTCATCTTCTCTTCTATTCAAGTTGGTGTTGGCCAAAACTTTTTGTACCTCTCTTCTGCTCTCTTTTCTTTACCGAAACTGTAAGTGACTATCCTCTTTGCTTTTCAATTCTTTTCTCTTCGTCCTTAAGTTTGATAGCCAAAACTTTAACCTTCCTTTTTTCTTCTCGTCTTTTCTTTTCTTCCTACTTTTCTTCTTCGCCACAAGCCGATTTCTCTTGAAGCCCTCCTTGCCGAACCTTTCTCTTTCGATTTCCACCATAGCCAAACCTCCATACTTTTTCTTCACTTCTCTACTTTCTTCTTTAAATCGAAACCCCTGCTTCTTATGTGTAACATCCCAGTTTAGGGCCTAGTCGGAATAGTGGTGCGAGACCACAAATCCGAGGGTTATAAATGAGTTATTGAGGTTTATGCCTTGTATGCATGCTAGTGTGAAAGTTTCATGAAGCAATTTTGTGAAATTGTGGTTGAATTGTCCAAAACGACTAAATTGCAAAAGTTGCAAAATGTGTGTTTCTAGAAGCTATATGTGTGAAATAGCTTTAGATTATTAATTAGAGGTCATTAATGAGCAATTTTCTCAATTTTTAGTTTTTGGACAAAAATGGGCATGGATGAGTTAAATTAGAAAGTTTATCAAAAAGGGCATTTTAGTCACTTATCAAATAAGTGATTAAAAAGGAGAAAAGATGACAAAATCATGCTCATCTTCTCCCCAAGTCATCGAAAATTCCAATAGCCATTGTTAGGGCTCTTTCAATTTTTCAAGCTTGCTAGTAAGTGCTCCTAAGCCTGGTTTTCGATATTCTTCGTATTTTTGAAGTCCTAGTAGCATGAGTAAGCTATTTTTAGCTATTGGGTGAGCTATTATGGATGTTCAAAAATGTACATATGTATGACATGCATGTATTTTGATGTTTTATGGAAGAATATGAAAGCTTGATGTAGTAGAAACATCTTTTGCTAAGTGATTTTCCATGAAAATGCATGTAGGGACTAGTTTGTGAAAAACTTTAGTTTGGTCATACATATGTGATTTAGTGAGAATTGATGAATGCTTTAGTTGAGTAAGTGGTTCGGCTAAGCATGAAAGGATAGAAAGTTGAATAAAAATCACTTTACCAGCCTTGGGGCTAAAGTGTAAATATGAGAAAGTTTAGGGGCAAAATAGTAATTTTGCTAAAGTATGAAATGTGGGTCAATTTAGTCAATGTGTGTATTGAATAAGTTGATTTATTCATTATAGATCAAGAAAGACGAAGCCCGGATCGTAACCGAGGCAAAAGCAAGGTGGTGGAATAAATTGCATATTTCTATACTTTTGAGTATCGAGGTAAGCCTATGCACAAATAATGCATTCATACTTACAATTTGTTAATGCTGGCTAGTGTGTAGCATGTTTGAGAACCTATGTGGGATGAATGTAGTAGAAATTGTGAATGAATGTATGATCGGGAATGATTGAGGACCTATGTGGTTTAAGTAGAATGATTAAGTAAGTAGACTTGTGCATGTGTTGTGATAATGTTAGATGGTGGGCTAAGTGCGATACCATCCTAATGCATATTGACGATGAGTGGCTGTAATGCGATGCTATCGTGAGGTATGTCATTTAGTGGGCTAAGTGAGAAACCCCTATGATTACCTTTGTGGTAGGCTAAGTGCGATACCACCTTATTAATCGATTGTGGTGTGCTAAGTGCGAAACCACCGAGACATTTGTTGTGTGGGTTAACCTGTGTGGATTAGCCATGTGATTGTATTATTGAGTAAAATATCGGTGTGGATGTATAATTAAGTTAATTAGTGTGTGGATGAATTATTGAGAAATAATGATGTGTTGTATATTGTGTAAATGTGACATTGAATGCGGGGTGCATTTCGATGGTTATGAGTATGTGACTCGTGATGTCTTTGGAAATGTGGTAAGGGATAGAAAGAGTAAGCATAGTTGTGAATTACTTATGTTGGTATAATGCTAATTGTTGCTTAGCTTATACTATGTTGCTTAATTGTTTATGTGTAAACTTACTAGGCTCAAAGCTTACTCTCTTTCTTTTCCCTTGTCTTATAGAGTAAAGGTTTTGAATCGAGATACGAGGATCATTTGGAAGATCGCCCACACTATCAGCACACTCTGGTACATTAGACTTAATGTTTTGTATATGGCATGTATAGGGGCTAGACAAGTTAGTGAATTTGTTGTAAATGGCTAAGATGTGTTGGCCTTTAGATGGATAGTGTATTTTGTATAATGCCATGGTTGTTGGCTATTACATTATATGAAAGAAAAATGTAGTTTTCTATGTGAGATTGCACTTCAATTTGAGTTGATTATGGATGCGGTGAGAAGAGCTTAGCAAATAACTTTGTTCTTGGCCATGTGGATAGACACACGGGCGTGTGTCTAGGCCATGTGTGACACACGGTCATCCCACGGGCGTGTGCTTTGGCCTTGCGTCCCCTGCAGGTTAGTATTTCAAATCAGAATAGACCACAGACTAGTAGCACGGGCGTGTGTCTAGGGCGTGTGGGATTAACCAGTGTTGGCCACGGGCTAGCCACACGGGCGTGTGTCTAGACTCTAGGCCGTGTTAAAGTAGTCAGTGTGCACCATGGGTGGTAAGCACGGGCGTGTGCCTTGGCCGTGGGGCATTGACAGAATGCTGGGGTTTTAGGCACGGTTGGGGGACATGGGTGTGTGTGTCCATGCACGGGCGTGTCTAATCTTGCACGAGCGTGTGAGACCTGTATAAAAGAGGAAAATTTTAAGATTGGAAAAAGTTCTGGTTTAGTCTCGAGAGCCCTCGTGTGTATGAGTGAGGCCTCGTAAGTCGAGAATGAGGTTGTTGAGATGTCTTCAGAGAGTAGTTACGACGAGCCTAAGTGGCGATCAAGTGGTTTGAGTTCAGTAACACCTCAGGCCCGGTTCCGGTGTAGAACCCGGGTAAGGGGTGTTACATTTAGTGGTATCAGAGCTATGGTTTAGTCAGTTCTAAGACTATCGTAGCAGGTGTAAGAGTCTAGCTATACATGCCATAAGTGTACAATGATAGTGTGGTGGTTTCTGATGATTTTAAATCTTGTTTTATATAGTATATGGATTCCGATCCATCGTCTGCTGATGAAGCAGCTAGTAATGCGCCGGCTCCTGCGCAAGGAACCGTGCCTGTTCAAAGTGGACTCGAGGTCAGGGGTCAAGGGGAAGAGGCACGAGAAGCTTTTCTCCAGATGATGAGTAATTGGTACTCGGATTATGTTCGAGCGAACCCTAATGCTCAACCTCCTCCACCTCCTCCTCCTATACCTCAGCCAAATCTAGTGGCTCCTCAAGGTATGGATGTAGTAAGGATATCGAAACCCCCGGTGGATAAGATTAGGAAACACGGGGCTGAGGAGTATAGAGCTAAGGTAGATGATGACCCAGAGAGGGCGGAGTTCTGGTTGGAGAACTCTATGAGGGTCTTCGATGAACTCTCATGTACGCCTGAAGAGAGTTTGAAGTGTGTCGTATCCTTGCTGAGAGATTCGGCATACCATTGGTGGAAAATGTTGACGCTAGTGGTCCCGAGAGAGCGGGTGACGTGGGACTTCTTTCTGGAAGAGTTCCAGAAGAAGTATATAAGCCAGAGGTTTACTGATCGAAAAAGGAAGGAATTCCTTGAGTTGAAACAAGGAAGAATGACAGTGGTGGAATATGAGCGTGAGTTTGTTAGGCTTAGCAAATACGCTCAAGAATGTGTATCGACTGAGACCATCTTGTGTAAGAGGTTCGAAGATGGGCTGAATGAGGACATCAAACTCATAGTGGGCATTTTGGAGTTGAAAGAATTTGTGGTATTAGTTGAGAGGGCAAGTAAGGCTGAAGAGCTGAGTTCAGAAAAGAAGAGGGCTGTAAGTGAAGCCCGAGATGCTAGAAAGAGGCCGATGGGCAGGTCATACCAAGCCTAGTCGAAAAGACCCAAGGAAGTGAATCCTCAGACGACAGCACCAGTGGGTTATTCGCATCGAGACTTGGGCAATACTCGCTCGGGTTCGAGAGTCCAAGCTCCCTCGATGGAAAGTGTGGGCAATACAAAGAGTAAACCGGAGTGTACAAGTTGTGGTAGGTATCACACCGGAGAGTGTTGGGGAAATATTCAAAAATGTTATAAGTGTGGTTCCCCTGACCACTTCATCCGTAACTGTCCTGAGACGGATGAAAAGGAAGAGAGGCAAGAGCTAAGACCTAGTGATGTGTCTACGAGGGGTAGACCACCAAGGAACCCGAGAGGCGGAAATAGTGGTAGAGGTGCGCCAAGAGATTCTGCTGTGAGGCCAGAGGGTCGGGCACCTGCGAGGACGTATGCTAT
This sequence comes from Gossypium sturtianum, assembly GCA_025698515.1. Taxonomy (NCBI): domain Eukaryota; kingdom Viridiplantae; phylum Streptophyta; class Magnoliopsida; order Malvales; family Malvaceae; genus Gossypium; species Gossypium sturtianum. Next base: position 65,302,479 of record CM046944.1, on the reverse strand, counting down.
TCGCGCTCGCGAAGAAGCATCCTCCCCTGATGTGATAATGGGTACTTTTTCTCTATATGACACCTTCATTATTGCTTTAATAGATCCAGGGTCTACTCATTCTTATATTTGCATGAGGTTTGCATCTAGTTTAGGTATGACCGTTAAGTCTACGGACATAGTGGTTAAGGTGTCAAACCTGTTAGGGAAGCATGTGTTAGTGGACAGAGTGTGTAAGAATTATCCTTTATTAATTGAGAATCATTGTTTTCCGGCAAACCTTATGTTGTTGCCGTTTGATGAGTTTGATTTAATCCTAGGCATGGATTGGTTGACTGCCCATAATGTCTTAGTGAACTGTGGTAGTAAGTTTATTGAATTGAAATGTGAGAGTGGAGATGTGGTTCGGGTTGAATCAGGTGTATCGGATAGTCTACCAGTGATGATTTCTTCCCTAGTGGCTGAGAAATGTTTGAGAAAAGGATGTGAGTCCTATCTTGCTTTTGTGTTGAATACTCGAGAGGTTGGAGTAGAGTTTGGAACAGTGCCAGTGGTATGTGAGTATCTAGATGTATTTCTGGAAGAGTTATCCGGATTACCTCCAGTGAGAGAGGTTGAGTTTGGAATTGAGTTGGTTCTAGGAACGGCACCTATTTCAATTGATCCATATAGAATGGCACCTGTAGAGTTGAAAGAACTGAAGGTTCATTTGCAAGAGTTGACAGATAAAGGTTTTGCAAGACCGAGCTACTAGCCGTGGCGTGCTCCGGTATTATTCGTGAAGAAGAAAGATGGGTCTATGAAGTTGTGTATAAACTATAGACAACTGAACAAGGTGACGGTGAAGAATAAGTATCCTTTACCAAGGATTGATGATCTCTTTAATCAACTAAAGGGAGCTATAGTGTTCTCCAAGATAGACTTGAGGTCTGGTTATTATCAGCTCAGAGTGAAAGAGCAAGATGTGTTGAAAACTGCATTTCAGACAAGGTATGGCCATTATGAATTTTTGGTTATGCCATTTGGTTTGACGAATGCACTGCGATTTTTATGGATTTGATGAACCGTGTTTTCGTAATCGTATGTGGACAAGTTTGTAGTTGTCTTCATTGACGACATATTGATCTATTCTCGGGATGAGAACGATCATGAAGAGCATTTGAGAATTGTCTTGCAAACTTTGAGAGATAAGCAGTTGTATGCTAAGTTTAGCAAGAGTTAGTATTGGCTCCGAGAGGTCAGATTCCTAGGACACATGGTGTCAGGTGATGGTGTCAGAGTTGACCCGAGTAAGATATTGGCTGTAGTGGATTGGAAACCACCGAGGAACGTGTCAAAAATTAGAAGTTTCTTGGGATTAGCGGGATATTACAGATGTTTCGTAAAGGGGTTCTCTGTGATTGCCACCCCGATGATGAAACTATTGCATAAAGATGTCAAGTTTGAATGGACTGAGACATGTCAACAGAGCTTCGAGAGACTGAAAATAATGTTGACTGAGGTGCCGGTTTTGGTTCAACCAGAATCGAGAAAAGAGTTCATGGTTTACAGTGATGCGTCGTTTAATGGTCTCGGTTGCGTGTTGATGCAAGAGGGTAAGGTCGTCGCTTACGGCTCGAGGCAGCTAAAGCCGCACGAGAAGAATTATCCGACTCATGATTTAGAGTTGGCTGCGATCGTTTTTGCGTTAAAGATTTGGCGACATTACTTGTATGGTGAGAAGTGTCGAATCTTTACGGATCACAAGAGTTTAAAGTATTTGATGGATCAGAAGGATCTGAATCTGAGACAAAGACGGTGGCTTGAGTTGTTGAAAGACTATGAGTTAGTCATTGACTACCACCCGGGAAAAGCGAATGTGGTTGCGGATGCCTTGAGTAGGAAATCCTTGTATGCTCTAAGAGTTATGAGCATGAGTTTAGCATTGTCTGACGATGGTGCTATTTTAGCAGAGCTGAGAGCTAAGCCGCTATTTGTTCAACAGATATGTGAGGCTTAGAAAAATGACAGTGAGATGCAAGCTAAGATAGCTAAGTGCGGATCAGAAAGTGATTCTGATTTTTGACTGGATTTGAATGGTTGTCTGATGTATCGTGACAGAATTTGTGTTCCTAAAGATGAGGAGTTGATTCGAAAGGTTTTGCATGAGGCCCACAATGGATGTTTGTCAGTACATTCGGGTAGTACGAAAATGTACAACGACTTGAGGAAGTTGTATTGGTGGACGAGTATGAAAAGAGATATTTCAGAGTATGTGACAAAGTGTTTAATTTGTCAACAAGTGAAAGTTGAGCATCAAGTGCCATCGGGATTGCTTCAGACAATAATGGTACCCAAATGGAAGTGGGATTGGATTACCATTGATTTTGTAACGGGGTTGCCGATGACTTCGAGAAAGAGAGATGTTGTGTGGGTTGTTGTGGATAGATTGACAAAGTCGGCTCACTTTATTCCAGTACGTGTTGATTATTCACTAGATAAGTTAGTTGAGTTGTATGTGGCAGAGATAGTGAGATTGCATGGTGTACCTGTGTCTATTATACCGGATAGAGATCCGAGGTTTACTTCGAGATTTTTGAAGAAGTTGCATGAGGCCATGGGTAGGAGATTGAATTTCAGCACTGCGTTCCATCCGCAAATCGATGGTCAGTCTGAAAGAGTGATTCAAGTTCCGGAAGATATGCTTCGATGTTGTGTGTTAGAATTCGAAGGTAGTTGAGAGAGATATCTACCTTTAGTCGAATTCGCCTATAACAACAGTTATCAGTCGAGTATACAGATGGCACCGTATGAGGCTTTGTATGGTCGTAAGTGTCAGACTCCTTTGTATTGGACCGAGCTTAGTGAGAAGCGGATCCATGGGGTCGATCTAGTGAAAGAAACCGAAGAGAAAGTGAAAGTAATCCGTAATAGTCTGAGAGCTACTTCGGACCGACAGAAGTCGTACGCAAATTTGAAAAGAAAATAAATTGAGTTTGAAGTGGGCGACAAAGTGTTTTTGAAAGTGTCCCCGTGGAAGAAGATTATGAGATTTAGACGAAAAGGGAAATTGAGTCAAAGGTTTATAGGGCTGTATGAGATCACAGACAGAATTGGGCCTATAGCGTACCGGTTGGCTTTGCCGGTAGAGTTGGAAGAGATTCATAATGTGTTCCATGTGTCGATGTTGCGATGGTATCGCTCCGATCCTTCATTTGTGATTCCTTCGACGGATATTGAGATAAGACCAGATATGTCTTATGAAGAAGAGCCGATTAAGATCTTAGCTCGAGAAGTGAAACAGTTGAGAAATAAGAGCATAGCACTAGTGAAAGTGTTATGGCAGAAACATGGTGTGGAAGAGGCTACGTGGGAAACGGAAGAAGCTATGAGAGAGCAACATCCAAACCTCTTTACTGGTAAGATTTTGGGGGGCGAAAATCTCTAAAGGGGGGAGAGTTGTAACATCCCGGTTTAGGGCCTAATCAGAATAGTGGTGCGAGACCACAAATTCGAGGGTTATAAATGAGTTATTGAGGTTTATGCCTTGTATGCATGCTAGTGTGAAAGTTTCATGAAGCAATTTTGTGAAATTGTGGTTGAATTGTCCAAAAGGACTAAATTGAAAAAGTTGCAAAATGTGTGTTTCTAGAAGCTATATGTGTGAAATAGCTTTAGATTATTAATTAGAGGTCCCTAATGAGCAATTTTCCCAATTTTTAGTTTTTGGCCAAAAATGGGCATGGATGAGTTAAATTAGAAAGTTTATCAAAAAGGGCATTTTAGTCATTTATCAAATAAGTGATTAAAAAGGAGAAAATATGACAAAATCATGCTCATCTTCTCCCCCAAGCTGCCGAAAATTCTAATAGCCATTGTTAGGGCTCTTTCAATTTTTCAAGCTTGATAGTAAGTGCTCCTAAGCCCGATTTTTGATATTCTTCGTATTTTTGAAGTCCTAGTAGCATGAGTTAGCTATTTTTAGCTATTTGGTGAGCTATTATGGATGTTCAAAAATGTACATATGTATGACATGCATGTATTTTGGTGTTTTATGGAAGAATATGAAAGCTTGATGTAGTAGAAACATCTTCTGCTAAGTGATTTTCCATGAAAATGCATGTAGGGACTAGTTTGTGAAAAACTTTAGTTTGGTCATACATATGTGATTTAGTGAGAATTGATGAATGGTTTAGTTGAGTAAGTGGTTCGGCTAAGCATGAAAGGATAGAAAGTTGAATAAAAATCACTTTACCAGCCTTGGGGCTAAAGTGTAAATATGAGAAAGTTTAGGGGCAAAATAGTAATTTTGCTAAAGTATGAAATGTGGGTCAATTTAGTCAATGTCTGTATTGAATAAGCTGATTTATTCATTATAGATCAAGAAAGATGAAGCCCGGATCGTTACCGAGGCAAAAGCAAGGTGGTGGACTAAATTGCATATTTCTATACTTTTGAGTATCGAGGTAAGTCTATGCACAAATAATGCATTCATACTTACAATTTGTTAATGCTGACTAGTGTGTAGCATGTTTGAAAACCTATGTGGGATGAATGTAGTAGAAATTGTGAATGAATGTATGATCGGGAATGACTGAAGACCTATGTGGTTTACGTAGAATGATTAAGTAAGTAGACTTCCGCATGTGTTGTGATAATGCTAGATGGTGGGCTAAGTACGATACCATCCTAATGCATATTGACGATGAGCTGGCTATGTGCGATGCTATCGTGAGGTATATCGTTTAGTGGGCTAAGTGAAAAACCCCTATGATTACCTTTGTGGTAGGCTAAGTGCGATACCACCTTATTAATCGATTGTGGTGTGCTAAGTGCGAAACCACCGAGACATTTGCTGTGTGGGTTATCTGTGTGGATTAGCCATGTGATTGCATTATTGAGTAAAATAGTTGTGTGGATGTATAATTAAGTTAATTAGCTGTGTGGATGAATTATTGAGAAATAATGATGTGTTGCATATTGTGTAAATGTGACATTGAATGCAGGGGTGCATTTCGATGGTTATGAGTATGTGACTCATGATGTGTTGGAAATGTGGTAAGGGATAGAAAGAGTAAGCATAGTTGTGAATTACTTATGTTGGTATAATGCTAATTGTTGCTTAGCTTATACTGTAACAGTCTGAATTTGACCCTAATCAGAATGGTGGTTTTGAGACCACGAATCTGAGTCTGAAAAATTTTAAATATTATTTTTTTATGGTGTTAATTATATGTGATTTATGATGTGTGAAAGTTTCGTATAAAAATTCTATCATTTGGGTGTTTAATTTAAGTGAAAGGATTAAATCGAACAAGTGGATAAATAATAGCTTTCATGAAATTGGTGGCCAAATTGAATTGCCTTCTTTGAAGTAGGTATTGAAGTGATAAATTAGCCATTTTGATTGTATAGTGGACGGCTAGTGTAATAAAATAGTACTAAGTGGATGTTTTATTTTATAAAATGGAAATTGATATGAGATGATTATAATAATAAAAACAAAACATTAGTGGGAGAGAAGTGTTCATCTTTTACTCTTGTTATTGCCGAAACTTTGAGGAATGAGAAGGAGAAGGATTTTCACCATTTTCGGCCATTGCATGTCATAATTAGGTGAGTGATCAAGTTTATTTCTTGATAATTTTTTTATAATTGAGGTAGTCATCTTGCGAGTTAGCTAACCCATGACCGAATTTTTGTTATAGAAATGCATTTCGAAAGTTGCCATGAATATGATTTTGTTTGTGTTTGAGTGATTTAAGTTAAATATGCTATATGTATGTTAGACTATTAAGCTTTCTTTACAATCTCTAATGGAGATTATCTTAATGAAGAATTCATGAGAAGAGAAACTCATGGATGAACTAAGTAGCTTGATTAATGAAAGAAATGTGATGATATATGTATTATGAACATTCGGCTTTGGCTTGATGTTGTGGAAAATTTTGATAATTGGTGTTTGGAGTCTTAAGGACTTAGTTGTAAACGGTAAAAAAATTGTTGAATTAATAATGCAATTTGACGGTTTGTATAGATGTAATAAATGAAGGAGAAAATTTGGTCCTTAACATTTTAATTTAATTTATGTGTATTTTTTAGTGAAATGCTTTGGGGAGTAAATGATAAGAATTTAAAATTTTGGGGGTTAAAGTGGCAAATTTTATAACTTTGAGCTTTGAGCTAAAATAAATAGAATGTATATGAATGAGATTTACTTGATATTCTCAGATCGAGAACAAAAAGAAAAGGATCTAGATCGGGAAAAGCTAAAGTACACGAATAACCTAGTAAATTCAAAGTATTCGACTTCGAGGTAAGTCTCAGTAAACAATTTGATATTGTTAATATTGATTATATCATGGTTTATATGTTGAATTAAGAAATTTGTAGTAATAGAATGTGGTAAGCCGAAATTGGATAGTAAATTATGGAAACGAAATGTTGTTAAATTTTGATTGAATGACGTGGAAGTGATATGATTAATGTGCGATTATTGAAATTTTTGACAGCATGTAATGTGAATAAGTTGGTAATAATACCGTTATTCGGGCTTCGAGCCTAGTCGGCCTTGTGCCGGTGATCTATTTCGGGCTTCGAGCCTAGCAGGCCTTGTGCCGGTGATCAATTTCGGGCTTAATGCCTAGCAGGCCTTGTGCCGGTGATCTATTTCGGGCTTAATGCCTATCAGGCCTTGTGCGGGTGTATTATGTCGGGCTTATTGCCTAGTAGGCCTTGTGCCGGTGATCTATTTCGGGCTTAATACCTAGCAGGCCTTGTGCCGGTGCATTATGTCGGGCTTATTGCCTAGCAGGCTTAATGCCGGTGATATGTTATAAACGGAGAATCCGAGAATCAAGCAAGTTGAGACATGTCTATATAATTCTATGTGCTACAAGCTCGGGTAAGAGTTAGCTTATTATATTAGTAAGGAATGAGGTAAAGTAATTTGTAAATGTTTTGAGTTGGGTGTGATGTAATGAAGTTGATGATACAAAATATATATTATTTTGTGATATTGAGCTTATCATTGATAGGCATGAATTAGATATATATATGTGAGATTAAGGCATATACATATGTGTATATCACTTGAAGTTTCGATTATAATTGAGGAGGACAATGGTAAAAGAGATCGATAATTATGATATGTTTATTTTATTTGGAATGTACGAATGTTTATGATATTCATATGATTAGATAATGTATATGTTCATGGTAGTAAAGTGTTAATAATTAAGTTAAGGGCATTAGGGTATTCGGCCATGAAAAATTCATTTATATAATGTTTATATTCATTGCTATGAATTTATTTATTAAAAGTTTAAATGTTTGAATATTAAGTTGTATTTGTTTAAGACTTACTAAGCTAGTAAGCTTACTCCGTGTATGTTTAAATGTTCTATTTTATAGATTTGGTCAAGCTACGGGCTCGAGAAAATGTCAGCAGAGTCAACCACACTATCATCTTTTTGGTACACCTTTAGCTTGGTTTATTTTTGGATAAAGGGATGTATAGGGTGATTAATGTTTTTTTTTTGAGTTGGAAACTTGGATAAAAAGTGTATTATAGCCATACGAATATGGCTCTTATTTTGTGTTTTGATAAGGATACATATGGTTTTCTTTTAATGACTAGATGAAACATATGGTTATGTCATTGTGATGCAAAAGTGGTAAGGATTTGTTTACCATATATTCGGCCATGGTTTTGATGTTTATTATAGGTACAATTTGGTCTTGTGAATAATGACATCATAGGCTAAAATAATAATATCTTATTAATATGAAGATTGTCATGGACTATAAAGACGATATTTTTGTTATGTTTGTGTTTTGTATTCAAGCTTGTTAAATTGAGTTTGACATAATGGATATAACCGAATAGGTAGTTATGTATTGATTAATTATATAAATTTTGATTAAATTATTTGATCATTCGAATTTAGTGTATTTATAATTGTTATTTATGCTAAGATGCTTAAAACGACTATAGACTAATTTGATAATCTGTTAATGAAATAAAGTGATATAGTATATGGTAAGATGGTATATGTATGATGTTTTGAGTACTAAGCAAACGAATTTAGTATGGTATGAACTGTTCTTTATGTTCTTGTATGTGTTATAAGATCATATAGATATGCGACGCATGTACCCTATAGACATCTTAGATTCAATTATATGCACACAAATTAATTCATGTGAGCTTTGGTTTGATTGGTTCAATCTGAATTTTTGGTATGAACTACTAGTTGGAAACTTGAAATTCAATCTATGATTTTGGAAATGTGTAAAATGTATGAATTGCGTTAAATGCCTGCGATGTTCTCAGTCTAGTTCGGTAATGCCTCATAACCTTAATCCAGTGACGGATACGGGTTAGGGGTGTTACATTCTATTAGTATCAAAGCTTACGGTTTAGTCGATTCTAGGACTACCGTAGCGCGTGAGAGTCTAGCTATACATGCCTTTATTGTATATACGATAGTGTGGTGACTTCGACATTTCAAACTATGTTTTATATAGTAAATGAATCTCGACAGCGAGGCCGTAGGCGATGATGTAGAGAGTGTAGCGCTGATCGCAAGACGTGGATCGAGCCGTGAGACTCTCGACTGCTTAGGGTAGCCATGAGGGGGAGGCTAAGCAAGCCTTCTACCAGATGATGAATGAATGGTTCACCCAGTTCATTCAGACTAACCCGACTGTACAACAACCCCCACCCCCAAATAATCTAACTCCGGTACCTTTAGCACCCCCGATGATAGATCCGATGAGATCTAGTAGGCCTCCCATTGATAAAATCAGGAAATATGGGCCCGAAGAATTCAAAGCCAATGATGATGATGACGCAGAGCGAGCTGAGATGTGGCTTGATAACACTATTCTGGTACTTGATGAGTTATCCTGTACTCGGATGAATGCCTAAAGTGTGCTATCTCTCTACTTGGGACACGCTTATCACTGGTGGAACACACTAGTATCTGTGGTTCCGAAAGAAAAAGTGACTTGGGACTTCTTCCAGATCGAGTTCCGTAAGAAATATATCAGTCAGAGATTCATCAATCAGAAACGAAAAGAATTTCTGGAATTAAAACAGGTCGTATGGATCGTGACGAATATGAGCGGAAGTTTGTCAGATTGAGTCGTTATGCCCGAGAGTGTATATCCACTGAAGCCATTATGTGCAAAAGATTTGAAGACGGTTTGAATGAAGACATAAAGTTGCTTGTTGTCATTCTTGAAATCAAAGAGTTCGTGATACTAGTCGAGCGAGCTTGCAAAGCTGAAGAGCTCAGAAAAGAGAAAAGAAAGGCTGAAATAGAATCTAGAGATACTCGTAAAAGATCATCGAGTAAGACTTTCCATTCAGTGCCTAAGAAGTTTAGAGATGACTTCAGCCGACATAAAACTACTTCAGACCTGTCTAGAAGAGATCGACCTCCAGTGAGTTCCCGAGCCACTTCGATGGCTAGTGTTGGTAATGTTCAGCAGAACCGGGATGAGTGCAAGCATTGTCGAAAATGGCATTCTGGGAGTTGTAGATTCCGTGATCGGTCCTGCTTTAAATGTGGATCGTCGGAGCATTTTATTAGAGAGTGCCCGATGCTAGCCGAGCAAAATACGGTTCAAAACACTAAACCGAACAACGCGTCAGCACGAGGCAGACCACCCAGACATTCAGGGAATGTAGGTGGCAGTCAGAGAGGAACGAAGGACACTACAGTTCGATCAGAGTCTCGAGCACCAGCTAGAGCTTATACTATACGTACCAGAGAGTATGCTTCTTCCTCAGATGTCATTACCGGTACTTTCACACTTTATGATACTACTGTGATTGCATTGATTGATCCTGGTTCGACTCATTCATATGTGTGTGAAACTCTAGTATCGATGAAGACTCGCCAGCTTGAGTCTCACGAGTTTGTAATCCGTGTGTCTAACCCTTTGGGTAGATGTGTACTCGTTGATAAAGTGTGTAAAGGTTGCCCGTTGATGATTCGGGATTCCTACTTTCCAGCCGACTTAATGTTGTTGCCTTTTGACGAGTTCGATATAATTTTGGGAATGGACTGGTTAACTTTGCATGATGCAGTCGTGAATTACAAAAGAAAGATTATTAATTTGAGATGTCAGAACGGAGAGATCATCCGAGTTGAATCTAGTGATTTAAATGGGTTACCTACGATGTATCCTCGATGCTAGCCCGAAAGTATGTGAGAAAAGGATCGCGGCTTATTTGGCCTATGTATTGGATAATAAAGTGTCTCAAAAACAGATTGAATCAGACTTGGGTTGTGTGTGAATACCCGGATGTGTTTCTGAAGAATTACCGGTTTACCACCAAGATGAGAGAGATTGAGTTTGGCATTGAATTAGTACCGGGGACGAATCCGATCTCGATAGTTCCGTATCGAATGGCACCTACCGAGTTGAAAGAGTTGAAAGCACAGTTGCAAGAGTTGTGAGATAGGGGCTTTGCACGACCGAGTTTCTCTCCTTGGGGTGCACCATTACATTTGTGAAAAAGAAAGAGCGGGACTATGCGAATGTTTATTGATTATCGCAATGAATAAAGTGACAATAAAGAATAAATACCCAAGTACCTCGAATTGATGATTTGTTTGACCAATTAAAAGGGGCTTCAGTGTTCTCAAAGATAGATCTGAGATCGGGTTATTATCAGTTGCGAGTCAGAGATACAGATGTGCCAAAGACGGCGTTCCGAACGAGGTATGGACATTTTGAGTTTCGGTTATGCCTTTTGGACTTACTAATGCACTGCTTGTTTTTATGGATTTGATGAATCGTGTTTTCGACGCTTTTTGGATCGGTTTGTAGTAGTGTTTATTGATGATATACTGATCTACTCCAAAGATGAAACCGAACATACCGAGCCTTTGAGATTGGTGCTACAAACTTTGCGAGATAAACAGTTGTATGCAAATTTAGTAAGTGTGAATTCTGGATGAAGAACGTAAGCTTTTTGGGTCACGTCATGTCAACATCAGGTATTCGGGTTGATCTGAACAAAATATCGGCTATACTTGATTGGAAACCACCAAAGAATATTTCTGAAATTCGAAGCTTTCTGGGACTTGCGGGATACTACAGATGGTTTGTGAAAGGTTTTTCTATGATAGCTACCCCATTGACAAAGCTATTTCAGAAAGATGTCAAGTTTGAATGGACGGAAAAATGTCAGCAAAGTTTTGATCAGTTGAAAGCTCTTTTGACCGAAGCTCCAGTGTTAGTTCAGCCTGAATCGGGTAAAGAATTTGTTGTTTATTCTGATGCTTCTTTGAATGGTTTGGGCTGCGTTTTGATGCAGGAAGGCAAAGTCATAGCCTACGCTTCGAGACAATTGAAGCCGTATGAAAGAAATTACCCGACACATGATTTAGAGCTCGCAGCCATTGTGTTTGCACTGAAGATTTGGCGTCATTATCTATTCGGTGAGAAATGTCACGTGTATTCAGATCACAAGAGCTTGAAGTATTTGATGACGCAAAGAGAGTTGAACCTGAGGCAACGCAGATGGTTAGAATTGTTGAAATATTACGAGCTTGTGATCGACTACCATCCGGGGAAAGCTAACGTTGTTGCTGATGCTTTAAGTCGAAAGTCATTATTTGCTCTTCGTGCATTGAACGCACATATGGCTATATCTAGTGATGGTTCGATAATAGCTGAATTAAAAGCAAGACCGATGTTTATTCAGCAAATTTGTGATGCATAGAAAATTGATAAAGATATGATTGCTAGAAGAGTTCAGTGTGAAAATGATGCAGAGTCAGAGTTTCGAATTGATGCAAGTGATTGCTTGAACTTCAAAGGCCGAATATGTGTTCCGGGAAGTATGGATTTGATTCATATGATTTTGAATGAGGCTCATAATAGTCGACTATCGGTTCATCCGGGTAGCACGAAAATGTATAATGATTTGAAACAGTTCTATTGGTGGCCTGGTATGAAGCGGGACATATCTGAATTTGTCTCGAAGTGCTTAGTTTGTCAGCAAGTAAAAGCTGAACATCAGATGCCTTCAGGGTTACTTCAGCTGATCATGATACCTGAATGGAAATGGGATAGAATTGCTATGGATTTTGTAACCGATTTGCCTACGACATCGAGCAAGAAAGATGCAGTTAGGGTTATAGTGGATAGATTAACTAAATCAGCTCACTTTGTGCCAGTTCGTACAGACTATTCACTCGATAAACTTGCTGAGTTGTATCTATCTCAAATTGTGAGATTACATGGTGTGCCAAGTTCCATTGTTTCAGATAGGGATCCGAGGTTCACATCGCGGTTTTGGAAGAAGTTGCAAGATGCTTTAGGTACTAAACTTCACTTTAGCACAGCCTTCCATCCGCAGACAGACGGTTAGTCTGAGCGAACCATTCAGATACTTGAGGACATGTTGAGATGTTGCGTCCTCGAGTTTGAAGTTACGTGGGGAAGATACTTACCTTTGATTGAATTTGCTTATAATAACAGTTTTCAATCGAGTATCAAAATGGCACCTTACGAAGCTCTATATGGTCGCAAGTGTCGTACACCGTTGTATTGGACCGAGCTCAGTGAAAATAAGATACATGGGGTTGATTTAATTAAAGAAGCGGAACAGAAAGTGACTATAATCAAGGATAGTTTGAAAGCTGCATCAGATCATCAAAAGTCCTATGCTGATTTGAAACATAGAGACATTGAGTTTCAAGTCGGAGATGGGGTATTTTTGAAAGTTTTCCCGTGGAAGAAAGTACTCCGATTTGGTCGGAAGGGCAAACTAAGCCCGAGATTTATCGGACCGTACGAGATCATCGAACGTATTAGGCCTGTGGCTTATAGATTGAAGTTTCCCTCTGATTTAGAAAAGATACACAATGTATTTTGCGTTTAGATGCTTCGTAGATATAGATCAGATCCGTCACACGTGATCACTCCGTCTGAGATTAAAATTCGATCCGATATGACGTATGAGGAAGAACTGATCCGTATTTTGGCTCAGGAAATGAAAGAGTTGAGAAACAAGAAAATCCCGTTAGTAAAAGTGTTATGGAATCGGCACGGAGTTAAAGAGGATACGTGGGAGCCTGAGGACTCAATGAGGCAACAATATCCAACTTTGTTTAACGGTAACATTTTCGGGGACGAAAATTCCTAAGGGGGGAGATTTGTAACAGTCTGAATTTGACCCTAATCAGAACGGTGGTTTCGAGACCACGAATCTGAGTCTGAAAAATTTTAAATATTATTTTTTTATGGTGTTAATTATATGTGATTTATGATGTGTGAAAGTTTCGTATAAAAATTTTATCGTTTGAGTGTTTAATTTAAGTGAAAGGATTAAATCGAACAAGTGGATAAATAATAGCTTTCATGAAATTGGCGGCCAAATTGAATTGCCTTCTTTGAAGTAGGTATTGAAGTGATAAATTAGCCATTTTGATTGTATAGTGGACGGCTAGTGTAATAAAATAGTACTAAGTGGATGTTTTATTTTATAAAATGGAAATAGATATTAAAATTGATATGAGATGATTATAATAATAAAAACAAAACATTAGTGGGAGAGAAGTGTTCATCTTTTACTCTTGTTATTGCCGAAACTTTGAGGAAGGAGAAGGAGAAGGATTTTCACCATTTTCGGCCATTGCATGTCATAATTAGGTGAGTGATCAAGTTTATTTCTTGATAATTTTTTTTATAATTGAGGTAGTCATCTTGCAAGTTAGCTAACCCATGACTGAATTTTTGTTATAGAAATGCCATTCGAAAGTTGCCATGAATATGATTTTGTTTGGGTTTGAGTGATTTAAGTTAAATATGCTATATGTATGTTAGACTATTAAGTTTTCTTTACAATCTCTAATGGAGATTATCTTAATGAAGAATTCATGAGAAGAGAAACTCATGGATGAACTAAGTAGCTTGATTAATGAAAGAAATGTGATGATATATGTATTATGAACATTCGGCTTTGGCTTGATGTTATGGAAAATTTTGATAATTGGTGTTTGGAGTCTTAAGGACTTAGTTGTAAACGGTAAAAAAATTGTTGAATTAATAATGCAATTTGACGGTTTGTATAGATGTAATAAATGAAGGAGAAAATTCGGTCCTTAACATTTTATTTTAATTTATGTGTATTTTTGAGTGAAATGCTTTGGGGAGTAAATGATAAGAATTTAAAATTTTGGGGGTTAAAGTGGCAAATTTTATAACTTTGAGCTTTGAGCTAAAATAAATAGAATGTATATGAATGAGCTTTACTTGATATTCTCGGATCGAGAACAAAAGAAAAGGATCTAGATCGGGAAAAGCTAAAGTACACGAATAACCTGAAATTCAAAGTATTCGACTTAGAGGTAAGTCTCAAACAAATTGATATTGTTAATATCGATTATATCATGGTTTATATGTTGAATTAAGAAATTTGTAGTAATAGAATGTGGTAAGCCGAAATTGGATAGTAAATTATGGAAACGAAATGTTGTTAAATTTTGATTGAATGACGTGGAAGTGATATGATTAATGTGCGATTATTGAAATTTTGGACAGCATGTAATGTGAATAAGTTGGTAATAATATCGTTATTCGGGCTTCGAGCCTAGCAGGCCTTGTGCCGGTGATCAATTTCGGGCTTAATGCCTAGCAAGCCTTGTGCCGGTGATCTATTTCAGGCTTAATGCCTAGCAGGCCTTGTGCCGGTGTATTATGTCGGGCTTATTGCCTAGCTGGCCTTGTGCAGGTGATCTATTTCGGGCTTAATGCCTAGCAGGCCTTGTGCCGGTGTATTATGTCGGGCTCATTGCCTAGCAGGCTTAATGCCGGTGATATGTCATAAACGGAGAATTCGAGAATCAAGCAAGTTGAGACATGTCTATATAATTCTATGTGCTACAAGCTCGGGTAAGAGTTAGCTTATTATATTAGTAAGGAATGAGGTAAAGTAATTTGTAAATGTTTTGAGTTGGGTGTGATGTAATGAAGTTGATGATACAAAATATATATTATTTTGTGATATTGAGCTTATCATTGATAGGCATGAATTAGATATATATATGTGAGATTAAGGCATATACATATGTGTATATCACTTGAAGTTTTGATTATAATTGAGGAGGAAAATGGTAAAAGAGATCGATAATTATGATATGTTTATTTGATTTGGAATGTACGAATGTTTATGATATTCATATGATTAGATAATGTATATGTTCATGGTAGTAAAGTGTTAATAATTAAGTTAAGGGCATTAGGGTATTCGGCCATGAATAATTCATTTATATAATGTTTATATTCATTGCTATGAATTTATTTATTAAAAGTTTAAATGTTTGAATATTAAGTTGTATTTGTTTAAGACTTACTAAGCTAGTAAGCTTACTCCGTGTATGTTTAAATGTTCTATTTTATAGATTTGGTCAAGCTACGGGCTCGAGAAAACGTCAGCAGAGTCAACCACACTATCATCTTTTTGGTACACCTTTAGCTTGGTTTATTTTTGCATAAAGGCATGTATAGGGTGATTAATGTTTTTGTTTGAGTTGGAAACTTGGATAAAAAGTGTATTATAGCCATACGATTATGGCTCTTATTTTGTGTTTTGATGAGGATACATATGGTTTTCTTTTAATGACTAGATGATGCATATGGTTATGTCATTGTGATGCAAAAGTGGTAAGGATTTGTTTACCATATATTCGGCCATGGTTTTGATGTTTATTATAGGTACAATTTGGTCTTGTGAATAATGACATCATAGGCTAAAATAATAATATCTTATTAATATGATGATTGTCATGGACTATAAAGACGATATTTTTGTTATGTTTGTGTTTTGTATTCAAGCTTGTTAAATTGGGTTTGACATAATGGATATAACCGAATAGGTAGTTATGTATTGATTAATTATATAAATTTTGATTAAATTATTTGATCATTCGAATTTAGTGTATTTATAATTGTTATTTATGCTAAGATGCTTAAAACGACTATAGACTAATTTGATAATCATTAATGAAATAAAGTGATATAGTATATGGTAAGATGGTATATGTATGATGTTTTGAGTACTAAGCAAACGAATTTAGTATGGTATGAACTGTTCTTTATGTTCTTGTATGTGTTATAAGATCATATATATATGCGACGCATGTACCCTATAGACATCTTAGATTCAATTATATGCACACAAATGAATTCATGTGAGCTTTGTTTTGATTGGTTCAATCTGAATTTTTGGTATGAACTACTAGTTGGAAACTTGAAATTCAATCTATGATTTTGGAAATGTGTAAAATGTATGAATTGCGTTAAATGCCTGCGATGTTCTCAGTCTAGTTCGGTAATGCCTCATAATGGTAATGCCTGCGATGGATAGGGGCTAGACAAGTTAGTGAATTTTGTTGTAAATGGCTAAGATGTGTTGGCCTTTAGATGGATAGTGTATTTTGTATAATGCCATGGTTGTTGGCTATTACATTATATGAAAGAAAGATGAAGTTTTCTATGTGAGATTGCACTTCAATTTGAGTTGATTATGGATGTGTTGTATGATTGCATGTTGTGTAAGCTATAAGGGTGAGAAGAGCTTAGAAAATAACTTTGTTCTTGGCCATGTGGATAGACACACGGGCGTGTGCTTTGGCCGTGCTTCCCCTGCATGTTAGTGTTTTAAATCGGAATAGACCACGGACTAGCCGCACGGGCGTGTGTCTAGGGCGTGTGGGATTAACCAGTGTTGGCCACGGGCTAGCCACACGGGCGTGTGTCTAGACTCTAGGCTGTGTTAAGGTAGTCAGTGTGCACCACGGGTGGTAAGCACGGGCGTGTGCCTTGGCCGTGGGGCATTGGCAGAATGCTGGGGTTTTAGGCACGGTTGGGGGACATGGGCGTGTGTGTCCATGCACGGGCATGTGAGACCTGTATAAAAGAGGAAAATTTTAAGATTGGAAAAAGTTTTGGTTTAGTCTCGAGAGCCCTCGTGGGTATGAGTGAGGCCTCGTAAGTCAAGAATGAGGTTGTTGAGATGACTTCAGAGAGTAGTTACGACGAGCCTAAGTGGCGATCAAGTGGTTTGAGTTCTATAATGCCTCGGGCCCGGTTCCGGTGTAGAACACGGGTAAGGGGTGTTACATTGTGACTCTTGGCTAGTTTTCCTCCATAGCCGGTTTGGGTTTCTTTCTTTACTGTTATTTCTTCTATTTTTTTCATTCTCTTTTGGCTGGCCGAATCTCCTTTTGTGCTAAACAAATCTATTTTTGTCACTTTATGCTGTTAGCCGAATATTGGGGAGCAGGGTGCTAGGAATCTTCTTGTCTATTGATAGTTTCTTCAATCGGGTTGGATTGTGCAAGGTAAGGTTCTTCTCGGTAGTTCGTAATTCTTTTCGGTTCTTGTTCTTTTCCTTTCTATCTTCTTCTCTCTAAAAGCCAAAAGTCTCACTTTGTCTCTTCTTCCAAGGGCCGAATCTGTTGGAGTGCAAGCACCCTTTAAGCCTCTTCTTGGTTTCGGAATCACGTGAGGAGGGTGGTAAGTTTTGTTGGCCGATTAAGGGAGGTCTCTTTCATGTTCCATTTGGGCCGAAAGGCTGTTGCTTTATTATTTAGGAGCACCATTTTCTAACTTGTGAGTTATTAGGGATTCATCTGAAATCGCAAGCCGAATCTTTTGGTACGACTTCTGAGTAGTTAAGGTAAGGAGCCATCTTTTCGGTTTCTTGACTATTACTTTTTTTATTCGTTTTAGTCTGCCTTAACCAAATTCTCTTGTTAGACAACCAACGTTTCTCTTTGAGTACTGATCAAGATTCTCTTCATGGATGCGGGTGCTAGCCAATCTAAGGAGGGGAGTGAACCCGTAGTCTCTGCTCCTAAGTTCAAACGACGTGCTGTGTCGGCAGTTCGGGACTTTTCGTCGGGTTGTGGTAGAGAGCCGACATCTGTTTGGGATAGGCAAATCGCTGTTATTCCCGCTAGTGAGAGTGTCGACGATCTAGAGTGTTTAGTTCTTCGCGTAATCAGGTGTGTAATGCTTACACCTTCTTTTATTATTTTACGTTAATAACTCGTGTTGGTGAAAGCCAAAACGATCAGATCGACAGCTTGAGATACCCTTATGGGTAAGGTTGAAGACACCGTAAGTACCTTTATGATTCTATCTTTTGAATAACATGGCCTAAATATATGCGTGATTTGATTATCATTGTACATTTGGAGTATGATTGCATTCATCATATTATGATAATGTATTGCATGGGCTTTGGGATATGATATTGAAAGGGAAGTGTAATTCGGTGACTCATCACGTTGGTTTTAGTACCACGCTGGTTTGGCACCACATATATTTATCGATTCTTATGCTGATGGTTTGGTGCCACGAGTGGGTTGGCCGCACATATATTTACCGATGGATCAGAATGCAGTGGTTTGGTACCACATGGGTTGGCCCCACATATATATTTTATCGAGAACTCATCACAGTGGTTTGGTACCACAAAGGGCTTAGTGCCACAGTTGTTTGGTCGGTTCGTGATGTAGAGGATGGAATACTAGGTTGGGCTGGGTTGCATTGCATACACTCTTTAAAATGCCATGTTGTAAGGGCTAGGGCCCAATGTGCATCTGTGGGCTTAAGGTCAGATTGCGTTCGTAAGGGAAATTACACACTGAGTCTTGGTGACTCACCCCTCTGTTTAATTTTGCAGGTAACCCCTAGTTACGGATTTGGAGCCGAGGTGGACTCTGAGGTGGCCATGCATTACTTCTTTCGTAAACTTCGTTTCCTTTATTTTAAATTTACTTTTAATTTGGGAATTTGTTTTATAATAAGGCCTCCGGGATTGTATAATTTGGTTTTCAACTTATTACGGTAATTTAGATTATATGAAACGTTAAATTTGGGAGTTTTCTAAACAAAACGTAAACAAAACTTTTCAAATAATAACACACGGATAACAAACAAATAAATTATTGAACTCGGAATTTTTCTTAGAACTACACAAACTGTTTTTAAATGTCACGCTTATGAAATCCCCTAATTTCGGCTTTCGTATCACAAAATTTGTTTTCCACTATTTTGTTTTTCGTTTAATAAAAGTTGGTAAGAAACCCTTGAAACTGAAGTTAATTTTCAAGTTTAAAACACAAAACAAAAAGTTTTTAAAATTGTGAAGTTTTTTTTAAAATTACAAAACAATCTTTCCATGTGACATACCAGATTAGGTCTTAACGTTTAGGCCGGGTTTGGGGTGTGGTCAGTCAACTCTTGCAACTGTAACTTTAACTCTTTCAACTCTGTTGGTTCCATTCTATATGGAGCTATCGAAATAGGAGTTGTAGAAGGCAACAGATCAATACCAAATTCAACTTCACGTATCGGAGGCAATCCCGATAGTTCTTCAGGGAATACATCAGAGAATTCACAGACAACAGGCACTGATTCAACTTTCCTTTCTGTAACACCCCAAACCCGGCCCGAACACCATGACCGAATCTGGCATGTCACTAAGAAGACTTTATAAAACATGTCACGTTTTGTTTTGTTTTAAAAACATAGTTTTGTCGTTTATACGGGAAAAACTCAATAGGTTGATAAATTGTAAAAGATATGAATTTTCATTTAAATGCCTTTATGAATTAAAAACAAAAATTTAATACACGCTTTAACTTAATTAAAATGAAAAAAAATAATGTAAATGTCTAGTAATAATAAAAGCCCAAAACAAACAAACATATAAAGCTAGTGGCCCATGGCCTTATTACAATGAAATTTAAAACCCACTAACCAAAATATTAAAAATTAAAAAAGCGGTAAAGTCTTTTGTTTGAATCAAAATAATCCTCGCATGGCCACCTTGCGCTCCTCTCCAGCCCGGTCCGATGCACTAGGTGCTACCTGAAATATGTTAAATAATAGGGTGAGTTGCGATACTCGGTGTGCAACCCTCGTGCACCATCGATTGGGCCTTAGACCCATAGAATGCAGAATAGCAGTATAATATATCGTAAAATATGCAAAACCCAACCCAATCCTAGGTTTCCATCCGCTACACACCACCCTTACCCGCCAATCACACCATTGGGGATTTCTACAATCAACCTACACCGCTACACACCATCGATGGCGGTCATGCCGCAGAGATAGCGCTCATCATCGCCGATCATGGCAATAGCCACTACAATGAATCATGGCATTAGCCACTACAACAGCATCATGGAAAAACCCACTACAATGAGATCATGGCAAAAGCCACTACAACGAACACTTCCCTTTCATCAATCACCCAAATTTCATGCAATCACGAAACCGCATACATGTTCATCATACCAAATCGATGAAACATTCACTTTAGAATGACAGAGATCACTAACCTGGTGATTCGCCTTTACCCTCCTCGGGTTTTCAACAGCCATGTTGTATTTCGGCATTTAGCAGAATATAACAGATTTATAAACATATACTAACAAGCAATCCAAATGGTGTGATAATGTTACACACCTGATTAATACGTAGGACTACCCTCTATGTCGATACCCTCGCTAATCGGATCTACTGCCCTTTGTCTACAACTTTGCTCAAAAGCCGGAAGAAAGCGAAGATAAGGCCTCTCCTATATTCGGCCAAGGGTTAGTGTTTTACCCAAATTATATGCTTAAATTAACAGATCTCCTTACCTAAAACGATTAGATCTCAGAAGTAGGATGATTCGAGTGCTACCGATTTAGAAACCTATGCGACTAGATCTTCTTCAAATCCCGGAGTGCCGCTCATGAAAGAAAATACGAGATTAGTCAACCATCTAGCCATTCGGCTATGGTCTCCAAAAGCCAGAAAATATTGAAAGAATAACATAATCGACACTTACCACTTCAGAATATTTCGGCTACCCCCTTGCAGGAAGATTTGGCAATCACAGAAGAAGATCGAAGCGTAGAAGATTAGAGATCTAGGAATTTCAGCTTTTAAGAAAATCCCGAAAAAGATGAACAAAACGGCTGATGCGTTTTTGGCTTTTAGAAAAACTGAGTGAGGAGTTTCGGTTTTGGCTTAGGAAAAGAAAACAAAATAGCCTTAGAGATTTCGGCTAGGAAGTAATTTCGACAGAAGAAGAAAAAGAATAGAAAAGTTTCGGCAATAGAGAAAACTGAGAGAGAGAGCTTCAGAGAAAAGAAGAAGAAAGGGAAAAACTGACAGAATTCGGCTTTGCCTAACTCTATCTAGCCGTCCACCCCTTTACACACACAGTCCCATATTCGGCCACCTCTATCCTCCTAGATTGCTCCTCATCCTTTCTCCTTTTTTTTTCTTCCATATTATCAACTATATTATCTACATTATCCCATTCACATAAATCCTCCTATTTTTGAGCCTTGTTGCTGTCCAACCTACTCCTCCTTATAAGTGTCGAATTTGGCCCAAAAACATGGGCTCCAAACGGCCATAAATTGGGCCTCTCCCCTTGCCTATTGACGCCAACTCCCTTCCCTCTTAGTGGCGCCATTTTGCCATCACTACAAGCCCATTTTGCCATTTAAGCTACCAAAACTTTATTTTAAGCCCTAGAGTATCTAAACGGAATATTTAATCAAGGCCTCAGCCCAAGCCTGAGCCCAATTTGCACCTCTAATTCTCAAATTAACACATTAAACGCATCCACACCCTAAACGCATAGGCCCAAAAATTCAGGATGTTACAGTTCTACCCCCTTAAAGAAATTTCGTCCTCGAAATTTCCAATTAACTATTAATCGTACTACCAAAGTCTCACCACTATGCTTCCGCTGCTAACTCTAATTCTAAAGCCAAAATAAACATTTAGTATAATATGATAGAGTACGCACCGGTATTCGCATCTGGAGCGTCCTCGTCCCTTTGTACTCATTCTTCCGATTGACGTTTATCTGATTAGAAATTTTATGAATTAATAAGTTTCTTCCACTGATTAACCACGAACAGTCTTATGAACAGTAGTTTAAGAGTAGTTCTTTCGAATTAAGAATTACATCCACAAGTTTCAGTCTCAAGTTTATCCCCTAATTCTAGGAAACACATACATTCAATCATTACGCATCAACATATAGGTAGCATTCACGAACTTACATTTATCACCTAGGGGTATTTTCGTCATTTCACTATCCAAGGGTATTTTCGTAATTTATCCTACAGGGGTATTTTCGTAATTTTCCGAAATAGGGTTCCTTGGTGATTTTGTGAAAGAAGGGTATTTTGGTAATTTTGCAATCCGGGGGTATTTCGGTAATTTTACAAATTAGGGATATTTTGGTCATTTATAAATCAGGGGTAATTTAGTAGTTTTACAAAATAGAATGGCTGGTCCCTTTCGGGTTTTAAATTATTAATTTTGGCCCGTCAACAAATCCTCGTGGCTAGGGTGAACAGTCACTACGCACTGCAGGATTCCAACGAAGAGGAGGTGAGTCACTAGGATCGCTAAGTACCGTGCTCTTCCGGATCCAATCCTAGACATGCGCATGCCTGTTGCCACACCCTAGTCTTGCGACTTGTCTACAGGTTTGTTCGGTTGGATTAAGTCTTATGCAATTGAGAGTTGTTTAACTAAGCCTAAGGTCCATCAAGCTCTAATTAAAATGATCTACATCCTTTAAAGCCCATCGAGCCCACATATATATATAACACACAGTGAGTTCTGAATACTTACCTGGCGGACTTGGGCTGGAGACGCAGGTGCCATGCCGAGAAAACCATCCTGTATTATTAATAAGCATGCATGTTTTCAAAAACCCAACTTTAGAAAATGTTTTGAGCCCAAAACCCCAAAGCCGAGTTTTGAACCGGGCTCTGATACCAATTTGTAAAACCCTAAACCCGGCCCAAACATCACGACCGGATCTGGCATGTCACTAAGAAGACTTTATAAAACATGTCACGTTTTATTTTATTTTAAAAACATAGTTTTTTCGTTTATACGGGAAAAACTCAATAGGTTGATAAATTGTAAAAGATATGAATTTTCATTTAAATGCCTTTATGAATTAAAAACCAAAATTTAATACACGCTTTAACTTAATTAAAACGAAAAAAAAATAATGCAAATGTCTAGTAATAATAAAAGCCCAAAACAAACAAACATATAAAGCTAGTGGCCCATGGCCTTATTACAATGAAATTTAAAACCCACTAACTAAAAATATTAAAAAATTAAAAAACTGGTAAAGTCTTTTGCTGAATCAAAATAATCTCTCGCATGGCCACCTTGCGCTCCTCTCCAGCCCGGTCCGATACACTAGGTGCTACCTGAAAGATGTTAAATAATAGGGTGAGTCACGAGACTCAGTGTGCAGCAACCCTCGTGCACCATCGATTGGGCCTTAGCCCCACGCACGTATAATAGCAGTATAATATATCGAAAATATGCAAACCCAACCCAATCCTAGGTTTCCATCCGCTACACACCACCCTTACCGCCAATCACACCATTGGGGATTTCTACAATCAACCCACACCGCTACACACCATCGATGGCGGTCATGCTGCGAGATAGTCGCTCATCGTCGATCATGGCAATAGCCACTACAACGAGATCATGGCATTAGCCACTACAATGCATCATGGCAAAAGCCACTACAATGCATCATGGCAAAAGCCACTACAACGAACACTTCCCTTTCATCAATCACCCAACCCCATGCAATCACGTAAATCGGCATACATGTTCATCATACCAAATCGACAGAAACATTCACTTTAGAATGACAGAGATCACTAACTTGGTGATTCGCCTTTACCCTCATCGGGTTTTCAACAGCCATGCCGTATTTCGGCATTTAGCAGAATATAACAGATTTATAAACATATACTAACAAGCATTCCAAATGGTGTGAGAATGTTACACACCTGATTAATACGTAGGACTACCCTCTATGTTGATACCCTCGCTAATCGGATCTACTGCCCTTTGTCTACAACTTTGCTCAAAAGCCAGAAGAATGCGAAGATTAGGCCTCTCCTATATTCGACCAAGGGTTAGTGTTTTACCCGAATTATATGCTTAAATTAATAGATCTCCTTACCTAAAATTATTAGATCCCAGAAGTAGGATGATTCGAGTGCTACCGATTTAGAAACCTATGCGACTAGATCTTCTTCAAATCCCGGAATACCGCTCATGAAAGAAAATACGAGATTAGTCAACCATCTAGCCATTCGGCTATGGTCTCCAAAAGCTGAAAAAGATTGAAAGAATAACATAATCGACACTTACCACTTCAGAAGATTTCAGCTACCCCTTTGCAGGAAGATTCGGCAATCACAGAAGAAGATCGAAGCGTAGAAGATTAGAGATCTAGGAATTTCAGCTTTTAAGAAAATCCCAAAAAAGATGAACAAAAAGGTTGATGCATTTTCGGCTTTTAGAAAAAATGAATGAGGAGTTTCGGTTTTGGCTTAGGAAAAGAAAACAAAAGAGCCTTGGAGATTTCGGCTAGGAAGTAATTTCGATAGAAGAAGAAAAAGAATAGAAAAGTTTCGGCAATAGAGAAAACTGAGAGAGAGAGCTTCAGAGAAAAGAAGAAGAAAGGGAAAAACTGACAGAATTCGGCTTTGCCTAACTCTATCTAGCCGTCCCCCCCTTTACACACACAGTCCCATATTCGGCCACCTCTATCCTCCTAGATAGCTCCTCATCCTTTCTCCTTTTTTTTTCTTCCATATTATCAACTATATTATCTACATTATCCCATTCACATAAATCCTCCTATTTTTGAGCCTTGTTGCCGTCCAACCTACTCCTCCTTATAAGTTTCGAATTTGGCCCAAAAACATGGGCTCCAAACGGCCACAAATTGGGCCTCTCTCCTTGCCTATTGACGCCAACTCCCTTCCCTCTTAGTGGCGCCATTTTTCCACTGGGCTATAAGCCCATTTTGCCATTTAAGCTACCAAAACTTTATTTTAAGCCCTAGAGTATCTAAACAGAATATTTAATCAAGGCCTCAGCCCAAGCCTGAGCCCAATTTGCACCTCTAATTCTCAAATTAACACATTAAACGCATCCACACCCTAAACGCATAGGCCCAAAAATTCAGGATGTTACACTTTTAGACACTTTCGAATCAATTACATAAGCAAAATAAGCTTCATAACCCTTTCTCAAACAATTCTGAGCTTTCAATACAGATATCACAGTAGGTAACCCAGTCTAATCATTAGACTGTAATTATTTATTTATCAATTCATTTTTTCAAGTTAGGTAATTTATCAATTCAGACTCGATTCTAACCCTTTAATTCAGCCTTATTCCACACCTTTAACCCAAGCCCCGTTACAACCCTTTCAAAGACCTTTTGATTTGTGTTTCATCTCATATTTTAGTGGTGGAGATTTGATTCTCAGGCAAGCCTAGAAGATTAACTCTTCATGTTTGACCTTTGAGTGCCTAATTTTGAACCTTAAACACTTTGAGTGATTTGAGTGAATCTTTAAGTGAGGATCTCAATCCTTGTCGATTTTAAATCAGAGGTAATTGTTTAGATGAAGGGAAACACCTATGTTTTGTGCTACAAATGTATGACTTAGACTGTTTGAATCTTTAGGACTCTTTGAGTTGAATTATCCATATATGAATTATCTCTGAATTATGATGAAACACTACTAATGACTATTATGAATTGAGGGAAGTTCGTTTTAATTATGAGTTGAGAATTTTTCTTGAGGACAAGCAAAAGCTTAAGTGTGGGGGTATTTGATAAACCGTAAAAGTAACATATTTTAGGCCCACATTTAGTATGCTTTTGGATGAATTATCCCTTATTTTATGTAATTTGGTGCTCTTAATCCTTTCTTTTCATGTTATATACTCAGGAAAGCACCAGGGGATGAAAAGAACGCAAAACGGGCTTAAAATGGGACAAATGGGCCAAAGCATGAAATTGACACGGCCTGAACCAAAGATCACACGGCCGTGCCTCCTTAAAGAACTCGAACACGGCTTGGACCACGATTTACACGGCCGTTCCTCATCAACGAAGTCCACACGGTCTGCCCACGATTTACACGGGCGTGTGCCAGAGGCCGTGCCCTACCGCGACCAAGAGGAGTTTTACTCAGATTTGGATGCTTGGAGGCAAAGAAACACACTCCAAAGTCTAATTAAACCCCCAATTAGGAATTCCAATCAAATTAGGATACTTGGAGGCCAAGTAACACATCTCAAAGCCTATATAAACACCCTAGGGGGCAACTTAATCAGGGAGTTCGACAGAAACCCTCTGTCGAGGGGAGCCCAAAGCCATCGTCTAGGGGCATCGTGCTAGGCCAGAGAAGGTAGATTTGTGGGGATTCACTCAGGGATAGCCAGTTGATCCATCTCAAGAAGACAGAATTATACTCAAGAGGGAGGATCTCTCCTTCAATTCCTTCAGGGGGTTTTAGGGATTTCTTATGTTTTGTTTTATCTTTTCTCTTAAGATGTTTTCCTTTATTGTTATGAACTAAACCCTTCGGATACCCGAAGGGGATGAAACCTATGATGAATCTTGTTATTGTTTTCTGAATTATATGATAAATACTTAGTTTGTTCTTAATAATGTGAGCTTAATCCAAATTTAATGTGCTTAGGTGGAGGAGGAATAGACCCTGTCTAAGAGTAGATCCAACATAATTAAGCGGAGTTGATTGCACGCCTAAAGATAGGGTGACGAGATTTTGTCAGATTAGGGTGAAACCTAATATGGGAATCCATAGATCGATTTAATGCTATTCTAGGGGGTTATTATAAGAGAACGAGAGTTCCACTAATTAACCTAGGGTTAGACGTTATTCGCCTCGAGAGAGGGTTTAATATACGTTAGGGAGTCTTACGGATCAAACTAAGTGAATAAATCGTATGGTTCAGTGTTAGATAACAAGTGAAGTCTAGGTGGATTCTTCCTAGGGTATCATCTAAATCAACTGAGTTTTTCCCAAGTTATTTTCCAAATTCATTCTTCTTTGTCTTAGAGTCTTAGTTTAGTATTTAATTAATTTAGATTAGATAAATAATCTCTCTTTATTTTTAGGCTAGATAATAAGAAGAAAGTTAGTATTAGTACTTTTAGTTCCTTTGGGTTCGATAATTCGGTCTTGCCTAAGCTATACTACTGTTCGATAGGTGCACTTGCCTCAACCGTTGTCGAGTTAGTTTCGTGTTCGATCATTCTTTTATAAATTTTAAAGCTCGATTCACACGATCATCATTGCTCACACAAGCCGTCAGTATCCGCAACACATGTCGACACCCCGACCACTTGTAGAACTTATAAGACTAGCACCCGCTTCACATAGTCACAATCTCGGGTCTGCTCACACAAGCTGTCGGTCATGACAAAACTACACGGTGCTGCTTACACAAGCTGTCGAGTATCCGTAACACATGCCAGATTACCCAGGCACAGGTAGAATGTACGGACCAGCACCCGGATCACTTATTTCACTTAGATTTCACATAGGTTTCTAGTGAACATGTCACTCGTATCCATTTTTATTCCTAAGGTTCAACCGGGAAATTTCTAACTTGTCAATATTTTGTCAACTACATCAAATATTCAGCCATAATTCATGCCATTTATCAAAATATGAAAACGTAAGTAAAATGATGCATTATTTACATACAAACTTACCTCGGTAGCACAATCGGTTGAAAGGACTTATTCGTCATATTCTTTGTTTTTCCCCTGTTCTAAGTCCAAATCTCGTTTTCCTTGATATATAACAACACATTTAATTCATTTATTCATCCTGCTACTCAAATTAGCCTAAATTCACATTTTGGAGAAAATTACATTTTTACCCCTAAACTTTGTCATATTTACCTTTTTCCCCTAGGCTCGTAAAATGATTTTTATTCAATTTCCTTGTACTTTAAGCCTAGACAAACCATTTTCATAACTATAGCAGTCCACAATTTCCATTTATTCACACACTTACACACATTTTACAACTTTTTACAAACTAGTCCTTTTTGACAATTTCACCGAAAATCACTTAGTAAAAGTCGTTTATTACACACCGAGCATTCATATTCTACCATTAAACATCAAAACACAAGCATTTATGATATGGGTTAATTTTCAAACATCAACCCTAGCTCAAATAAATGGTAGAAATAGAGAGATCGTGTTTTGATGATTTCAAAAACGTAAAAATCATTAAAAACGAGGCTAGAATAGACTTACAATCGAGCTTGGAAGCTTGAAAAACCCTAGCCATGGTTTCCCCTTGTGAAATTCGGCCATGGGATTGAAGATGGACAAAAATTGGCTTTTAATTTTGTTTATTTAATCATTTAATCACTAAATGACCAAAATGCCCCTAACTTAAAAATATTCTATTTCACCTATTTCATGTCCATTTTTGTCCAAAAAATTAAACAATGGTCTACTTACCATTTAAGGACCTCCAATTTAAATTTTCATAAAATTGGACACCTCTAACATGTAGAACTCAACTTTTGCACTTTTTACAATTTAGTTCTTTTGACTAAATTGAGTTCGCAAACATCGAAATTTTTGAACAAAATTTTCACGAAATCATTCCGTGAAATTGTAGACCATAAAAATATAATAAAAATAAGATTTTCCTCATCAGATTTGTGGCCCCGAAAACACTGTTCCGACAAGGCCCAAAATCGGGCTGTTACACTTTACCAAAACATACCAATTGATGTTTAACATACCCTTTAATTTCTAACATAATTAGACATATATGTCTTACAGAACATGGTACCAATTCACAACTCACAGAACACTTATACAAAATGCACATATAACTATCATATTACCTTTTATTATTCAACCACCAATCAAGCCACACATAAACTAAATTTAAGGCCACATATATACATACCAAAATATACCAAAACACAAGCCAACTCAAATGGCTATAATCACAACAAAACATATAGGCCAACATTAGCCAAAATAACCTATACATGTCATTATAACCAAATTAAACCAACCAAAAGTACCAAAAGAGCTAATGGATAGTGTGATATGGCTCCGACAAGCTTCGAACCCGAACGAGCTTCCGATTTACTATAAAATATTGAAAATACACAAAGTAATCATTTAAGCTTAGTAAGTTCGTATAACATAGAATCTAACTTACCATTTATTCACATATAAGGTAAGAAATCAAAGCATATCCCAACATATATTGGCCAAATGCCTAAGCACATATACCTTAACCCTGTTAGTCACGTAAACACATATATAAACCAAGTCATGGATGAGCTCAACAATTAATCAAATTTAATATACATGTATCATCCATTTCATATACCCATATACCATGTAATATCATTTTCTATGTAATTCATATCTATACCTGTAATAGTTTGTATCGAACTCATGTCATATCGTATCAGAACATTGCCCGTTAAACTATTTAGAATATCATTGGATACTCGGGATAGCTCACACATAGTGTGCTAAATTGTAATCCGTCAATTCTTGTACATGTATGCACATACGAGCTATGAATCGGTATGCTCTCTCGAGCTGTAAATCGGTAAGCTCATACGAGCTACAAATCGGTAATCTCATATGAGCTGAGAATCGGTAAACTCATCCGAGCTGTGGTGTGTCCGCAACACATCCAGGACCTCAACCAAATTGGTAACCCTAATGACATGTCATTTGCATCCTACGAATTCCTAAGGTTCAAACGGGACTCGATAATCGTCGTACGTCATCATATGTGCAATCGATATTTATACATGGAAACTATACACTTCACACACTTATAATTCATTTAAAACATATAAATACTCAATTTAATTACACGAACTTACCTCGATGAGTACACGTAGACACGAAGGCGATTAATCTGATATTTTTTCTTTGCCTCGATCTAACTCCGTACGAGGTCTGATTGGATCTATACGGATAAATTTAACTCAATTTAATATATTTATCAATCAATTTAGTCCAAAGCATTTTTTGGCAAAATTACCATTTTGCCCCTGTACTTTTAATTTATTTGCAATTTAATCCCTAGGCTCGAAAAATGAAATTCATGCAATTTAACCCTTACCCAAGCCTAGACGATTTTTATACATACTAATGGCAGCCCATACATTTCACAAATTCATAAATTTCACCATGAATTTATCACATTTTTCAATTTAATCCTTAATTGACACTTTCACCAAAAATCTCTTTACAAAAGTTGTTTATCTATCAACAACTATCCATATTCTATCATCAAACTTCAAAACCCAAGCATGTTCATCAATGGTAAAACCCTAATAGTTTAACAGTTTTGCAAATTAGTCCCTAGGATAGCTAGATTAAGCTACAACGATCTCAAAAACATAAAAATCATTAAAAACAGATTAAAAATGCATACCTAATTGAAGGATTTAAAGATGGCTGAATGAAGCTTCCATGGTTTCCCCTTTTTTGTTTTGTTATTCGGTTGAAGAAAATGATAAAAGATGAAAGCTTTATCTTTTGTTTTATTCATTTAACCTTTAATTTAATAATTACTTATTTAACCTTAAGAACTAACCAAAATTTCAATATTGCCAAACCATTATCGTCCACTATCTCATTAATGGGCTAATTACCATATAAGGACCTCCACTCTAAAGTTCTATATTTATTTAATACCTTTAGCTATTAGAACTAAACTTTTGCACTTTACTCAATTTAGTCCTTTTTATCAAATTGAACATGTAAACGGTAAAATTTCTTAATGAAATTTTTATAAGGTAATACTATCATGCTGTAGTGTAACAACCCGATTTAGACCCTAGTCGAAATAGTTGTTTCGGGACCACAAATTCGAGTCAGAAAAATATTTTAATATTATTTTCTGTGTTTACATCATGATATTGATATGTGTGAAAATTTTGTGTGAAATTTTATCGATTGGTTAGTTAATTTGATAAAAAAGACTAAATCGCATAAAATGTAAAAGTGGCTTTCTAATTGTTAAAGGTGTTTAATGGCTATTAAATGGAAGTGTGGAGCACTTGCATGTCAATTATACCATTTATAATAGTGGTGGACAATTTTGGACAAGGTTAGGTGAATTTTAATGTTATATTATTAATGGACAAAATGGTAAATTATGTGTTAATATGTAATAAATAAAATAAAACATAAAACAACATGCATTTTCATCTTTTTCATGGCCGATTATTAAGAAGAAAAGAAGCCATGGTTGTTTTTTAGGTTCGGGCTCTTGAAGCTTAATTTAGGTATGTTCTTTGCTCGGTTTTTTATAATTTTTAGGTTTTTGAGATCGTTGCTTCGTATTCTAGCTAGCCCATGCTTAAATTTTTGAATTTGTTAATGTATTCATGAAATTCCATTGATGAGTAATTAAGCTTTTTGTTGTTTGATGATGAAAAATAAATCCTTGTTGATAGATTATTATGTTTAATTAAGTGATTTTTTGTAAAAATGTGTATTAAGGATTAAATTGCTAAATTTGAAAATTTAGGGGTCAAAATGTGAAATAAATGAAAGAAATGGGCTGTTAGGGACCTAGGGAGAATTCGGCCTAACATGGGTTTAGTGAAATTTTGTGTATTTTGTGTTATTTTGAAATAGGGACTAAATTGAAAAAATGTGAAATATTAGGGGCTAAAGTGAAAATTACCCAAATTATGTATTTTTGGATGAATTTGAGTGAATATGTTATTAAACAAGTCAAATTTGAATTAATTTAGATCAAGGGAGAAAGAAATCGGATTTGGATCGGGGGAAGTCGAAAGTTGTCGAATAGCCGTTCCGGTCCGTTCGTCTCCGTACGAGATAAGTTCATAAGTAAATAAATGTTATTAAAAACAAATGTATATATATTATATGTGTTGAATTGAATTGTAAATAAATATATATATCTGTGCCGAATTGAATTGAGCATTGGAGGATTTGTTTCAAGCTTGAATCGATTGAATTACGACGTCCGAAAGCCCCGTACGAACCATAGGAATAGTATAGGATACGTATGTCATGACATTAGGACTTCTGAAGTGTGATTTCGTGTAAGACAATGTTTGGGACATTGGCCTTGATATGAGATTACGTGTAAGACCATGTCTGGGACATTGGCATCGTATATGATTCGTGTAAGACCCTGTCTGGGACAGAGGCATCGATATGTGATAACATGTAAGACCATATCTGGGATATGGCATTGTATGTGATATATGTGTTTCCGAGTATCCTTTATGATTCCGAATGGTTCAACGGGCAATGTCAAAACGAGTCTGAAGGTGAATTTGAGCTAAATAATTTGGGTACGTACGAGGTTTATATGAACATTGAAAGAAAAAGGTAAGTGTGGATACTTAATGTGATCATATGAACTTCATGAGAAATGTGATTATATTTATGTGTATAGAACTAGTTAGGTTCGGCTATTTCGAATTGAATTAAGATTGTTCTTGTAAAGATTTATTTGTTTATGGATTACTAAGCTTTCCAAGCTTACCTTGTGTGTTTATTCGTTGTTTTATAGAAATTGAAAGCCAGCTCGAGTTTGGGGATCGTCAAGGAACATCGTCACACTATCAATCACTATTTCGGTATTTTGAAAGCTTGAACCTTTGACATATGGCATGTATAGGCTAGTTTTGATATGGTTGGTTTTGAATTGTGTATAAGTAGCCATGCGAAAATGGCTTGATGATGATGTTAATTATGATGTGTGATCAGCCATGTATTTAGTTTATTTTGAAAGTATGTTTTAAGGTATATCTTGTGTGATGGATGGTCTTATAATTCGATCTAAGTAATGAGGTAAATGATGGATGCATTCTCGATTTATGGTATGTATATCTATAAGTTATATGATGATCATGTCATTGTTTGTGGTTTGGATAATTAGGTACGGGTTGTGATGATAAAGAATGAATGTGATTTATTTGTTAATTTGTTGGTTATTTTGGTACGCTTTATAATGGTAAACAATGACTATGATTTGGGTTATGTTTTGTTGGTCTTATGGATAGTTGAAAGGTGACGAGTTGATATTGATATTCGGTTTTGAAATGGTATAATTAGCTTAAGATTGAATGGTGGAGATGGTATGACTTTTGTGGTTAATTTGATAGCTGAATAGGTGAGAAATGAATCGGTTGTGTATATATATTTTTTATAGGATGCTAGCATATGAATTTTGGAATGTTTTGATTCGGTAATTATGCTTAGAAATGACTATGGCTTTTATGGTGATTTGCACCTAAATTGGTAGTAGCAAAAAATTATAATTGGCTATGTTGCAAAGTTAACTATTGTCTTACATGCTAATATATATTATGCCTTGTAAAATGGGTTGATATGGTTTAATATGTGATTGTGCATAGATGTGCAAAATGGTATGATTAGACTTTAGTCACATGAATGAATTTGTAATAAAGGATGTCTCAATGTATGTTCGGCGTATGGAATAAAAAATGCTTGTTTATGATTTGGGAATTTGAATGCCATAAAGTTGATGCTCACGTGTTTCGAACTATGTATTTATGGAGTATGTGTAATATGGCTTATTTATATGGTAGTTGGTTCAAAAGTTTGATTTAATAAATAATTTTGGAATAGTTGAGTTTTGAAGCATGGTTTGTATTTGAAATATGAATATTAAAGCATGATTAATTTCAATTGGTTAAATGTTTTTTTATGTCCGCATTTGACTTATATGAATTAGTAAATGGTTGCTATTCGAGTTTGAAATTTATTGGATACAAATGGTCCAATGGGAGCAAGAATTTCCAAGAGCATTATCGCAGATAAATGGAAATTTTATAATGTATTATATGAACGTGTTGAGCTGTGTTTTGTCCGGTAATGCCTCATAACCCTATTTTGGCGACGGATACGGGTTAGGGGTGTTACATTTGATTGGTATCAAAGATACGGATTAGTCGGTTCTAGGACTAACGTGGCGCATGTCAGTCTAGCTATACATGCCATATTTATAAACTGCGACAGTGTGATGATTCCTGACAATTAAAATCTATTTTCGTATAGTAAATTGATCCCGATCGAGCTGTAGCTGATGACGTGGAAAGTAATGCACCTGCTCCCACTCAAGGGGCAGTGCAATCTGATTCTAGACTTATTACGAGTAGCCACGAGGGAGAGGCTAAACAAGATTTCTTCCAGATGATGAACGATTGGTTCACACAATATATAAGTATAAATTTGGCTGTTCAACAACCCCCACCCCACATAATCCTCCTCAAATACCTGTGATACCTCAAGTTAACGATCTGATGCGATTGAATAAGCCTTCGGTTGATAAAATCAGAAAATATGGGGCCGAAGAGTTCAGAGCTACCGTTGATGATGATGCTGAGAGAGCTGAATTCTAGCTTGATAATACGATTCGGGTGTTTGATGAACTATCCTTTACTCCTGATGAATGTATTAAATGTGTCGTATCTTTGCTACGAGACACTGCGTATCACTGGTGGAATACATTGGTACCAGTGGTTCCAAAAGAATAGGTTACTTGGGTGTTCTTTCAGATTGAATTCCGAAAGAAATATATCAGTTAGAGATTCATAGATCAGAAACGCAAAGAATTCCTTGAGTTGATACAAGGTCGCATGACCGTGATAGAATATGAACGGGAATTTGTGAGACTCAGCAGATATGCCTGAGAATGTGTTTTGACAGAAGCTATTATGTGCAAGAGATTCGAGGATGGTTTAAATGAAGACATCAAGTTATTAGTCGGGACTCTGGAAATCAAAGAATTTGTGGTACTCGTTGAGTGAGCATACAAAGCTGAAGAACTCGGGAAAGAGAAAAGAAAAGCTGACTTTGAAGCTAGAGATTCACGAAAAAAGATCATCGAATAAGTCATTTCAGTCGGTATCAAAGAAGTTCTGAGATGATTTTAGCCGTTCAAAAGCTATCATGGGTTATTCCGCATTTAGATCGAGAGAGCGGACCACCCAGTGAGTTCGAAAGCCACTTCTATAGCTAGTGTTGGAAATGTCAGATCATATCATCCTGAGTGCAAGCATTGTGGTAAACGACACCCTGGAAATTGTTGGCTGAATGATTGAGCTTGTTTCAAATGTGGATCATTAGATCATTTCATCCGTGAATGTC